>CM071846.1:45200332-45536215 GCA_036507275.1 Sicyos edulis | reverse complement strand
GTTTTGATTCGTTGTTGGTTTGGATGTAGATCGCCAAAGATGCTACCACCGTCATCGGGAGAGGAGGTTCGAGCGGTCGAGGTATCGAGGATCGGATCTCGTCATCTGCGGGGACATCGTCCCAAGCCGACATCGATGGCATTCCACCAGCAGCTCCTCTCGTTACGCCTAGAGCGGGCGTTGAGGCGATCGAAGCGCCGTGAGATCGCTCCTGGAGCAGAGTTTGCCGAGTCTATGAGGGCTTTTATGGTCAGCATGTTGAGTGACCAGAGGGCGAGACCTGTGCCTTGTTGGCGCTGCAAGCGGGAAGAGTCCCGAGCCCGGATCGAGCGGTGACTCGATTGGTTCAAAGCAGAGCTCGTAGCACCTCGGCTCCACAGAGCAAGTAGCCCCAGAGGCGATATGGCGAGGGTGCCGAGGAATTGGGTAGGTGGTGAAGGATTTTGTGAAGTGGAAGCTCGAGAAGTTTGATGCCACCGGTGATGCGTTAGCGGCGGCCAGTGGATTGCCCATTTGGAGTACACCTTCACGATCATGGTGTGCCCCGATATTCAGAGGCCGAGATGTGCGGCTCATGTGCTAGGAGGCACAGCGAGATGGTGGTGGGAGTCCACCTTGAGCGAGAGACCACTGGGTCTCCACCCGCTACTTAGGGTTCTTCTTCAAGGTGAGTTCAAGGTAAAGTTCATCGCTGATGAGGCTCAGGAGAAGATGGTGGAGCTCTTCCGAACACAAGCGGTGGTTTCGATTCCATTGAGGAATATGAGCGCAAGTTCTCGGAGTATGGATATTTTGCTCCTCGGTTGATTGCCACCCGGAGTCAAGATTCGGAAGTTCATATCCGGATTGAGCGAGGTGTTTCCCAGGATGTCGTGGCTCGAGCCCCCGACACTTATGCTAGGAAACATTCGATTAGCCACGATCTATAATGGGAAGTATCCCGCTGAGCGGGTTGTTGCCGCCTGTTCAGCGTCTTGTCCCAAGCTGGTGTGGGGCGTAAGAGGAAGTTTGACTTTTCGGGAGGCGGCCAGCGCCGCCAAGGGCGATTTGAGCAGAGATCGCGGAGAGCTCCATCCGTTTCACCCGACAGGCAGGAGGACCGAGCGATTCCCGCTTGTGCTACTTGTGGGAAAGTCCACGCCGAGCTTGTCACTGGACCTAGATTGTGCTTCCGTTGTGGTAGAGAGGGGCACATGGCCCGTTTTGTGATCACCCCTATAGCTATAGCGGCTCGGCCAGCAGCAGTTAGGTCGAGTGTTTGCTACGACCCGTCGGGAGGCCGAGCGTCACGGATGCCGCCGTATGGCGGTACGCGCTTCTTGTTTTAGATCACTGCGCATTTGTCTTGTTTGATTCTCGGTTCCACGCATTCATTTGTATCCGTGTTGTTTCTTCGAGCATGCTAAGTTGAGATTAGAGCCTCTAGGTTTTGAGTTATCTGTTGCAACTCCTTCGGGAGTTAGTATGTTGGCTAGAGATAAGATTAAGGATGGCCGGATCGAGATATCGGAGAGTTGCTTAGGCCACGCTCATAGTTACGCCTATGAGCGGTTTTGATGTGATTCTTGGTATGGAGTGGTTAGTCGCTAACCACGCGTTGATTGACCGCCACGGAAAGAAGTAGTGTTCAGCCGCCGGTCGGCCTAGCTTTAAGTTTCGTGGAGTCCAGGTGGAGTTTGCCCGCCGATGGTGTCACCGTGAAAGCTCGTCGTTTGCTAGCTCATGGAGCTTGGGGCTATCTAGCCAAGTTGTGCAGGGAAGAGCCGCCTCTCTGCATCTGCTGATCAGTGCCGGTCGTGCGGGAGTTTGCGGACGTGTTTCACGAGGAGTTACCTGGGGTTGCCCCAAAGAGAGAGGTTGACTTCATTATTGAGCTCGAGCCAGGACCCTCCCTA
Source organism: Sicyos edulis (assembly GCA_036507275.1). Lineage (NCBI taxonomy): Eukaryota > Viridiplantae > Streptophyta > Magnoliopsida > Cucurbitales > Cucurbitaceae > Sicyos > Sicyos edulis. The sequence continues at coordinate 45,534,320 of CM071846.1, read as the reverse complement.
TCTCGAAGGCTCCGTGACGCATGGCGCCAGTGAGTTAAAGGCGAAGATTCGATTTGCGGGAGATGTTAGACCGAGGGTTCATCCGTCCAAGTGTGTCCCGTGGGAGCACGATTCTGTTTGTGAAAAAGAAGGATGGTTCTATGCGCTTATGTATTGATTACCGCGAGCTTAATAAGGTGACAAAGTGAAGAATAAGTATCCGTTGCCCGTATCGATGATTTGTTCGATCACTTGAGGAGCTTCGTGTTCTCCAAGATAGATCTCGAGATCCGGTTACCATCGATTGCGGATCGGGGATGCCGACATTCCTAAGACGACTTTCGTGTCCGGATATGGTCACTATGAGTTTGTGGTTATGTCGTTTGGATTGACCAATGCCCCAACCCGCGTTCATGGACATGATGGATAGGGTGTTCAAATCATTTTTGGGCGCTTCGTCATCGTGTTCATTGACGATATTCGATTTATTCGAGGTCTAAAGAAGACCATGCAGAGCATTTGAGGCGAGTATTGGCGACTTTGAGGGAAAACCAACTTTATGCGAAGTTTTCCAAATGTGATTCTGGTTGGAGCGGTGGCCTTCCTAGGCCACGTGGTTTCGAGAGATGGTATAGCCGTGGACCCCGCGAAGATTGAGGCCGTGAGTTCATGGGCCAAGCCGACTTCTCGATTTGCCGAGATTCGCGACTTTCTCGGGTTTGGCGAGTTACTACCGTCGGTTCGTCAAGGACTTTTTTCGCTTTAGCCTCGCCCTCACTCAAATCGACGAGGAAGGGTGTCGAGTTTGTTTGGGACAAAGCAGTGTGATGAGAGCTTTGCGAGGGCTCAAGCGTAGTTTGACTTCAAGCACCAGTGTTGGCGATCCGGAGGGGACAGTGGTTTCGTGGTCTCTGATGATGCTTCCAAGTTTGGATTAGGTTGTGTGTTGATGCAAAGACGGGAAGGTCATTGCCTATGCTTCCCGTCACCGGCCGTATGAGCGAGAACTACCCGACTCATGATATGGAGTTGGCGCAGTGGTGTTTGCAATTTGAAGATTTGGAGGCATTACCGTATGGTGAGCGGATTCGAGATGTTTACCGATCACCGAGCCTCAAGTATCTGTTTACTCGAGAAGGAGTTGAATATGAGGCGAGAGGAGATGGTTAGAGTTGGTAAAGGATTATGATCTGCGAGATTTTGTACCATCCGGTAAAGCCAACGTAGTGGCCGATGCTTTGAGCAGAAAGACGTCGCACTCTGCGGCGTTGTTGAGTTCCCAGCACCCGGTTTGCGAGAGAGAGAGTTCGAGCGGGCCGAGGTTGCGATGTTGTTGGGAGAGGTTACCGCTGTGGTAGCTCGATTGGACTGCTCACCGTCGATTCGGCAAATGGATTATAGACGGCCGGTTGGGTGACCCCGCACTTAAGAGATTGGTTGACAGAGTTAGTGCCGACGGTGACTTTGACTTTGTGTATTCACCAGACGGTGGGTTGACTTATAGAGGCGGTTGTGTGTTCCGGACATCTGCAGTTTGCAGCAGAGTTGCTCTCTGAGGCCCATGATTCCCCCTTTTGCTTGGCACCCCAGGGGTACCAAGATGTATCGAGACCTTGCGGACTTTACTGGTGGATGGGGATGAAGAGAGATGTGGCAGAGTTTGTCGGTAGGTGTCTCACTTGTCGCCAAGTGAAGGCACCCAGCAGAGCAGCCAGCGAGGTTTGTTGCAACCATCGAGTGTACCCAGTGGAAATGGGAAGAGATCTCTATGGACTTTATATCTGGTTTGCCAAGGACTCGAGGAAGTTCTCTCGATTTGGGTGATAGTCGACCGTTTGACCAAGAGCGCACACTTCATTCCGGTAGGGACACTTATACCGTGGAACAATGGGCGCACTTTTTTGGAGCAGATCATCCGTTATCATGGTGTGCCGGTGAGGATTGTGTCGATCGTGACTCGCGGTTCACTTCTCGCCTCGAGAGCGCCCAGAGAAGGGTTTGGGCACAGAGTGCGCCAAAGACTGACTTTTCACCCTCGAGACGGATGGTCGACCGAGAGAGTGAATCGATTCTCGAGGATATGTTGAGGGCTTGTGTGTTGGATTTCCGAGCGATTGGGACCAGATTCAGTACTTGATGGAGTTTGCCTATAACAATAGTTACCGATCGATTTATTCGAGATGGCTCCATTCGAGGCATTGTATGGTAAGCGTTGTCGGTCCCCGTGTTCGGGAAGAGGTTGGTGATAGACGAGTTTTGGGTCCCGAGTTACTGCGATTGACCAATGGTGCAGTCTGCGAAGATTAGAGCTCGTATGTTGACAGCTCGAGAGCAGCAGAAGAGTTACGCCGATGTTCGGCGTCGAGATTTGGAGTTTGAGGTTGGTCGGCATGTGTTCCTTAAGGTTGCTCCGATGCGAGGTGTTTTGAGGTTTGTAAGCGAGGAAGTTGAGTCCCCGTTTTGTTGGTCCGTTCGAGATCCTAGAGAGGATTGGCAGAGTTGCTTACCGGTTAGCCCCTACCTCCGTCACTATCAGCGGTGCATAGTGTTTTCCATGTATCGATCTTTGAGGCAAGATGTGCCGGACCCGCCGCACATCGTGGACTTTGAGCCTTTGCGGTGAATGAGGATTTGAACGGGGAGAAGCGGTGAGGATCCTTGCCTTTGAGACCAAGACGTTGCGTAATCGCGAGATTCGTTTAGTAAAGGTTGAGTGGAAGAATCGGGGGTTCGAGGAAGCCACTTGGGAGCGGGAAGACGAGATGAGGTTGCATTACCCTCGAGCAAGCTGTCTTAAGGACTTTCGAGGACGAAAGTCATAAAAAGGAGGGAATATTGTAACGACCAGGTTTTCTTCCCGGTCTTCCGGTATGCCCTAGGGGTAATTTGGTAATTTGGTCGGGCCGTCATGGTCGTTTGTGTCTTTTCCGGCTACTAAAATTATTGGATGGTTTTGTAGGTTTTGGAGGGGTTTGTGGTTTGGTTTGAGCAAGGTTTGTTGCAAAAGTAAAAATAAAGGAATTTGTCTTTGCAGTATGGGTTTGAAACCGGTCTCCCGGGAAGCTTGTAGAGAGGTGTGCCAATTGAGCCATTAGGTGCTCTTGTTGCTCTTTCTCGCATCACATCTTAGTTAACCTTGGAGTTTGGAGTTTTGGTGCATTTGGTTAAATGAAATAGAATTAGGTTATTCCATCTTATTCTCCAAAAACACCTCTTGGCCGCCCAAGCTCTCCATCTCCATAGCCTTGCCGAGTCCTTCATCCTTGCATCTCCTTGGGTTCGATCATCATCATTCCGGTAAGTCTTCGTCTTCTTCATCTTCTCATTTGGGTGTTTGTTGGCCGAATGTAAGAAAAAGGGGTTGTGTGTGTGTGTGTGTTGTGCGGCCCAATGAGAGGAGAAAATGACCATCATCCCCAGCTCGCAGACGCCCAGATCGGTCGAGCCACTCGCAGACGCCCGGATCGGTCGAGCCAGCCTGTCGCACGCCCGATCGGTCGAACCAGCCCCGCCAGACGCCCAGACTGTCCCAAAGAGCCTCGCTGTTCGCCCAAAGCAGCGAGATCGCCCGATCGCTCGCGACGCCTAAGAGGTCCTCGCCAGCGCCGGCCGCGTCCAGCCGATCGCCGCGACGCCCTCGCCGTGTCCGCTTGCCGAGCTGCCGCTTGCGCCGCGTTCGCGCGAGACGTTAGCCGCGCAAGCGTCCTCGCCGAGTTGCTCGCCGTGTCGCTCGCATCGCGACGCCATGCGCGCCGCGCGCCTTCGCTCGACGCTCGCCGCGCACCTTCGCTTCGCCAGGCGCCGCGCCGCGCGCCGCGCTCGCTCGCCACGCGCGCGTGTCCCGCTGCTGTGCGTGCGGTAAGCGCAGCCGGTAGCGTGTCCACGCTTTGCCGTGTGGGCGCGCAGCAGCGGTGGCGTGTCCGTGCGTGCCCGGCGCGCAGCCCGGCACAGCGTGTCCACTGCTGCGTGCCATACACGGCCGGCGCCCCAACCTTGCCGAGAGCTTGCTTGCCAGCCCCCCAAGCTCGCTCGTCGTCGCGCGCGCGTGAGTTCCCCCGAGCCGAGCTTGCTTTTTCTATTGTTGTTTAGATATTTTAGATGCCGATTATTGTTGGTTTGCTAGGTTCCCGCCGCTAGCTCGGGATTGTTCCATGACTTAGGATTTGTGTGTAAAAGTCTTCCGGCCAAGGTAAGGATTTCTTACCGGGGTTGTGTGGACCTGCGGTATATTTGTGATTGTTGTTTTGTATGCTGTGTATGTTTACTAGCATGTTTAGCCTAGGTGCTCTGTTCAATTCTCGATCGCATGAACTCTTGTATTGTTTCTCATGTTAGCCCATGCTAGGTTGTTCTATTCTAGCATGTTCGATATCATTCTTGCTTCGTAGTATCATGCTAGGCTCCTTGTATCCATTGAGCACGTATTGGGTGCATTGATTGAATTGTTATTATTATTATTGTTAAGGTTTAGAATTCGGGTAGATAGCATCATCGGGCCCGATGCATAAAGTATCTTGCATCTATGGCAAGGACGTTCGAGACAGTTCTCCGTCCTTGGACCCCGTGAGGGATTAGCTATCCCAACCCAGAGGCCCCGCAATCTTGGGTGAGGGTGGCAGATCGTTAAATGCCCCAACGGTCGGGATGATGACTTGGCATTGCCTCGCCCCCGGCGATCGACACGTCCTCGGCGTGTTCGGCCGTAGCCCTTGATTGCCACTGTTAGGGCAAGGACCGCTTCTGGTGTAAGCCTACCACGGCCGGTTCCTTAGCCTCAAAGTGCGGTGGTACAGCCGACATAGTTCACGTGTCCAGTCTCACACCCCTATGTCGGTGACACCGATCCGGAGATTTAGTTAGGCATGGTGATCGAACACGGGCGGCTTGCCACTAGACCGGCACCCCCGAGTTTGCGGTAGCATGCGGCGCGCGCTTACGCTCATTACAGCGCCGGAGAGAGCTCGGGATCTTGAGCGGTGCACCTTTCGTATCGGCGGTGAGACAGCCGAGGCGGGACTTGTTCCCGTATAGTGCGTTTAGTGTGTTGTGGTATTTTCCGGACTAAGACCACGAGATGGCATCCGAGGTCCAAGTGTGGACTTAGCTATGTGCTCCGCTCGTGTTTGTACTCATAGCTTGCATACATTCTTCTAGATGATCATGTATATCGTATTGTACCCCGGTTGGGGATTCTTACTGGGTAATTCGTTACTCACCCTTATTCTCGTGGTTTTCCACGGGTAATCAAAGCGGGAGACAGGATGGTGAAGGAGGAGCTATGATCATGGAACCTGCTGTCATCTCTCGATTGTTTTATTTTAATTATCATGACTCTTCACTTTTTATTATTTCCCTGAATGCATGTAGACAGCACAGAGCCCGAGGATGTTTTCTTACGTTTTATGGATTCCAAAGCATATTGGTACTTGTGGATTGTTTTAATGGTTTAAATAAATCTCTGATCAGAGTGTGCTTTTAGAAATGTATGTTTTGGTTGTTGAATGTTTCTGTTTTTACTTGGAATCCGAAATGTATTTTTCATAATGTCTTTTACTTTCACTACATGCATTGGGGTAAAGGCCCATTTAGAGCCCCTTTTGGGTCGGGTCTTTACAGAACAAGACCTCAAGGCAACGCCCTCCAGCTAGAACCGAACTAGCTCTCGAAACAACAAGAGGACCAAACCTTGGCCCAACACTCACAAGAGGCAAAACAACCCTTACATCATGGCCTCTAGAACACCATCCAAGAGTCCACCTAAGCTGGACAAACAAGCGCTTCCAAGCGACCAACAAAACTTTTCCTTCAAGCTAGCACCTCTACCATCAACTCATGGCTACGGGAGAAATCTGACAACTCCCAGGAGGAAACGGCTCTTACAAGCAGACAACCGAAGGACAGAGAGCTCCACATACGCTCACTGTCTTGCTCGACTAGAGCAACAACATCTAAAACTCACGGGGCAACAACAGGGGTCCATCTCAGACTGAACCTCCAAATGCCAAACGGGGCAACTTAACATCCTGGAAACAGTCAAGCCACCAACAGGGCACGAACCACTCGCCCCACGAGCAAAACTAATCTCTAGCAGCTCCAAACCACACCTTGGTCAACACCAACCATTAACTTGCCACCGCACCGGAACCAATCCGAACTTTACTCCAAACAAACACTGGGTTGCTAGTCAACCAAGACTGCTAGCAACTCACCCGAGGCTACAAACTACACGCCTCCAGCTAGCCAACTGAAACTCACTAGCTGGGCCTGACTGAGCTCTGAAGAGGCTCTCCAGAACCTAGGGTTCTACGGCAACCCTCGACACACACTGCCGACAAACAAGCGAGGCTAACGCCCAAGCGCTCGAACAGGCACAACTCTCCCCAGCATCTCAACCATGCTGGCCAACTCCAACTCCTTGGGAACCAAGAGGACCCGAAACGCTACCGAATGCGTCGTCGTCCTACTCAAACATCAGCCTCAACAAGGCTTCTACCCAAGGAAAGGATCCAAACAACTCTCTTAGCCAAGGAGATCAAAAACTGCGCGGCTTTGCTACCACCGCTCTTGTTCAGTTTCCAACTGAGCTCCAACCGATGGAACACCAAAAGTTCCATCTCCACACGATGCTCAAAGCTGAGGCAACCTTGCTTTACCAAGGCATAACCATGCCACACCGAACTTACTTTATACCAAGCCTCTACCAAGGGTGCTTACCCATAAGGCATCCAAATCCTCTCGCAACTCATCAGCTCATCTCGCCTCAAAAGCATCCAACTCGCCTCATGGCATCCAGCTCATCTCATGAGCATCCAACTCAGGGTCCCTCTGCTGGACCAAACTTGCATCTACGATGCTCAACTCTCCTCAGATTAAGACACTCGAAGGTAGTTAACCGCACTACCAACCTCAAGAAATCTCTTGGCCTTAACACTAGCGTGAGACTCACGTGCACCAACACTTACCAACCGCCAACCTGCTGACTTACTCAACCCCCAGAAACACTGGGAAGAGGCTCCGGCTCCTCTCGAGCATCCTTTCGCTTGTAGTCCATCGACTACCACTGAACTAGCCCTCTTGCATGACCAACAGGTGCAACTGCCATAACGGATCCAAGGCTAAAGGAGTGCGCTGAACTCCGGACGGCATAGAACCATCTGCTATGCCCATGCAAAACTCAAGCCTGAACCAGACTTAGTGCCAAAGTGGCACACCAACCAATGCACCTCAAGTGCTACTACTACCAAATCCACATCTTACTACAGATGGGGCTAGCAAGGTCACTACCTCAAGTGACAACAACTCTGGCTAGGCATACAAGAGCTCAACTCAAACAGCCATGCCTATGGCATCTCATCAAACCGAAGGCCCACGGCCTACACTAGCATCTCCTCATGATGCTCAACAAAACTCCGGGATCTCTCAACAACAAAGCAGCCTAGCTCCACTCTAGGAGCTCACCAAGGAAGAGTGCTCAACTCTACCAAACATCTGAAGAAACTGGGCTGTTAAACAACAGCAGGCTTGCAAGGGGGCAAAGATGTCTCTACATCTGCCTCTAGCCACTAACACGGCAACTTGCCAATCAATCGGGCGACTGGTGGAGACTCTGCTAGTCCACCTCTCACAAGGGACTTCCACCACCAATTCTTTGTACCAAAGCGGCCTGAGAACGGCACACCTCGGCCTCGAAGCAGCAGGGGCATCCCAACACATGGATGCTAAACTCAAACTGGCTAATCGCTTTACTACTAGCAAGTAGGACTTTCTAAAACATCGAGCTCTACAGGCATACACTTGCCAAACTGGGCGGCTCCATCATCGCCAACAAACGCATCGGCATAAACCTGCTGATCATGCCCTCCCGGGAACTTCCGGGGCTACAAGAGCTACTGGGGGGAAATGCTAAAACAAACTCTGTCAAGAGGGGCTATCTGCGTGCCGGGACTCTCACTACGCGCTACAAGCTGCGCGCGGGCCTCCGCTCTCTCGATAGCTAAAGACACGCCATCAAATCTCTCATGGTGGAGCACACTCTGCTCAAGGAGTCTCACTCCGAGGCGTGCTAGCCTCTACCTCCTCTCTCTAGGCAACTCAACCGCGGGGCCAACTCGCCAACGGGTCTAAACGACCACCGGGACGCGACCTCAACATCAACACGATCGGTCCAACTCCTCGGTCGGACATGCCAAGCGTCTGCTCCTGCGAGTGCGATCAACATGCGGCGATGCGCACAAAGCACCTCCACCCTCTCACTAGGGAAAAAGCAAAGAATCGGGCCACAAATGGCCTACGGAGTCTAAGCTCTACCTCTCCTCGGGACGACGCCCGGGGGCATCTGAATCTATCTGGATACCTCAACAAGCTGCTAAATCATGCTCGCACTGCGGGAAAGTTGGCATGATGGCTCTCTAAGCCCAAACCAACAACGAGTCAGAACCTGCTCGTCTCCGCTCCACAACTCTACACAAGGCAAACACTAGATGAAAAGTATTGTAAATTTTTACCCCTTTCTTTAAAACAGTAAACTTAGGCGTACCTGATGACTGTCGAAGTGCTCATGATCATGGAAAAACGACCTACAACAAAGGTCAGTCTACAGAATCTATGACTCTGAGCTCTGATACCAACTTGTAACGACCCGACCCGGAAGGGTTCTAACTAGGTCGTTACCTCAATGCATGCATTACAAATCTACATAAAATTTGCAAGAGGGTGTTCGGATTCTAAGTAAAAACTAAAACATAAAACATCCATTTAAAAAGTTAACAAATTTCCTGAAACCTGTCCCTGTTTCCAAGCACCTGTTCCAAGACAAATACATTTACAAAACTTACTCTGATCAGAGATTCATTTAAACACATACAAACTTTACAACAATGCTAGAATCCGGAAATACATTCAGAAAACACCCTAGGGCTCCGTGCCCAACTACATGCATTCAGAGAACATTTAAATCATAAACATAAAACTCAGAGTTGAACAACGGGTTTTCCATGATCACAGCTCCTCCTCCAGCCATCCTGTCTCGCACCATGGTTACCTGTGGAAAAACCACAAAAATAAGGGTGAGTAAAGAATTACTCAGTAAGAATCCCCAATCGGGGTACAATACGATATAACCAGTCATCTAGTACCAAAGCATGCAAGCAAACAGCTACCAACACAGATCATAGCTCAACGAGCTCATAAAACAAGATCTGGAGTCATCGGAAGTCTCTTTCTTCCGGCCTAATGGATTGGATACACTGACCAATCCAGGACATCACCGAGGTATCTGTCACTCGGGGGGAATACACTGATCCCTAGAATGTCCTCAAGGGCCTCCTGCCCTTGCCACTAATCTGGACTTACGGGAGAGTACCCAAAGTCAGGCTCAAACGGAAAGAATGGTGTACTCACGACATTAGCCCGGGGGAGCTCTCCGAACCGGCAACTAACGCGTGTGCGCGCACACCGCATGCACTCTGCAACCGGCGTAAATGCGGGGGCCTAAGGGCAAACTACGCGGGCTAGGTGCGCATGCCTATGACTCGGAAGCGGTGTCACTGATGATAGTAGCACGAGGCCCTCGGCGCTCATCTGTGCAGCCTGATTCATCGACCTGAAGCTAAGAACCGGCCAAGGTAGGCTTACACCGTTGGCAGGATTCCGCTCTAGCAGGCTACAAACTAGGCTATGCCGAAGTGGGTAGCTAAGTCCACAACCGGCGGGTCGGGGGGGGGGGGTAGCAAGATACGTTATGCTTCACACACTTTACTCCCCATCAGTGGGGACAAAGTACGTTATTTCCGCTCAACCTCTAGATGATGACAAACCCTACAACTCTATCTAAGAGTATAGAGTAAAAAGCAATGATTCCTGGCTAGCAAACAATGACCGACATCAATCACAATTACCTAGCATGATACTACGAGCTTAAGCAGGAATCATAAGCATGCTGGCAGAACAAACCTAGCATGGCACTAACATGTAAAATCAGGCAAACATGCTAGCAAGAATTCAATCAAACAGCTCTATTACTATCATGCTCATAACAGTCAGCAAACAAGCAAGGCATAATCATGAAAATATCGCAGGGCTCACACAACTCCGGTAAGAAATCCTTACCTGGTCGGAAGGCAACAACTAACAATAAAAATAACTGCGATCGAACCCGAGCAACTTATAGCGAGCCAAACAAACACATCAATAATCATAAAATAGCCCTAAATACAATAAAATAAACAGGGCTCGGCTCGGGAGCAACTCACGAGGCGCAGTTGACACGCGAACGAGTTGGCTGCACGGGCTAGGCAGCCAAAGGGGCTGGCTGGGCGCGCTCGAGCGCAGGGGGCTCACTGAATCGCGCTGGCTGCACGCGGACGGGCGCGCAGGTGACACTGGGGCGCTAGCTCGGCTGGACGCTGGCGCGCGGCGCGGCTCGGCACAGGGACGGCGTGCGGGCGCGAGCGATGCGACAGCTACAGGACAGGGGCGACTCTAGCTGGGCGAGCTGAGCGACACTGTGCGACGCGGCCTGGGTGAGCTCGGGCGACGCTGGCACTGCGCGATGGCGTGGGCTGGCGACCTAGGCGCGGGGACGCGCGACTCGTGCTGGGCGACGCGGCTCGAGGTTGGGCGACGCTGGCACGACCTCGGCAGGGTGACCTGGGCGAGCTGGGGCTGGGCTAAGCTCGGGCTGGGGCTGTTCGGGCTGGGGTGAGGGCTAGCTCGGGGAGAGAGAGAGAGAGAGAAAAGAAATTTGGGAAAAAAAAGAAAAGAAAATTGGGAATTTAGAAAATAAAAGGAAAAATAAAAGAAAAATGGGAAAAAGGGAATAAATGGGATTTTTATCCAAAATCCATCCTTGTCCATTTAAAAACCTTAAAATCCCATTTCCCGGCTTCCTCCTTCGAGACCCGACCAAAGCAATCTTTTCCATTAAATAAAACTCACTTAAATCCAACTCCCAAAGCAACACTAAGGGCCCGGGCTCGAATCCCAAAGGAAGCACACAACCAACCATCACTTAAATCCAACTCCCAAACCAACCAAAGCCCAAACCACAACCGAGCATCCAACCGACTAGCCCATACACCTCGGGACTTGCAGCCACCAACAAACAAGCCTCGACAAAGGCAGGAGCTACCTCGAAGCCCTGAAAACCACAAATCCTGCCCGGGGAGCCAAAAGACCAAAATACCCTCAAGGGTCAAAACCGCTCTAATGACCCAACCAACAACCGAATCTTGACCCGAAGGCACCTCGAAAACTGGAATAGGAAATTGGGTTGTTACACTATCTAAGAGTACAGAGCAAAATCAATGATTTCAGGCTAGCAAGCAATGACCGACATAAATCACATTACCTAGCATGATACTACAACTTAAGCAGGAATCATAAGCATGCCGGCAGAACAAACCTAGCATGGCACTAACATGTAAAATCAGGCAAACATGCTAGCAAGAAATCAATCAACTGCTCTATCTCTAACATGCTCATAACAATCAGCAAGCATACAAAGTGCAATCGAGATATATCGTAGGGTCCACACAACCACGGTAAGAAATCCTTACCTGGAACAAACAGGAAAACTATAATAATAAATCACAAATCAACGAAAGACCCTCGAGCCTCTAATCGATCCCGAACAGCCTGAACATCAAACAAAGCACCCAAATCACATACATAAAACAGCTCACTAAATCCATAACTAGCAGCCAATAAATCCGGGCCCAACGAAGAAAAGACTCAGGAAATACCATCTGAGAAGCCATAAGTCTAGGGCCAAACCAACACACAACAAGCAGGCTGGGCGGTGGGGCGACGCTGGGGCGCGGAGCTGCACGCGGGAGCGGACTGGGGCGAGGCGAGGGGCGGAAAGCGGTAGTGGCCGGCGCTGCGCGGCGCGCGCGCTTTCGGCAGGAAGGAACGCGCAGCGCAGCGCGAGCTCGACAAGCACAGGGGCGCGCACGCGAGGTGACGAGCTACAGGGCGCTAGGGCATGAGCGACGCGAGCTACAAGACACTCGGGCTGGCACGGCACGGCATGGCACGGGGCTGGGCGACGCAGACCAGGGCGAGCTGGCTCGGGGACGGCCTGGGCGACACTGCGCGACCTAGGCGACGCTGGGACAGGGGCAATCGGCACAGGGCAGGGCTCGGCGCGGCCTGGCGAGCTGGGCGCTGGGGTTGGGCTACTAGGGGCGAGCTCGGGCGGCCAGGGGCTCGGGCTGGGTGGCCAGGGTGGCGAGTTGGGCTGGCTCGGGCAGGGAGGTGAGGGGCCAAGGGGGGGGGGGGGCTAGGGTTGGAGGAGAGAGAAAAGGAAAAGTGGGGGAAAAATGGGATTTTCTTTTTTTTTTTTCTTTTCTTTTTCTCTTTTATCCTTATCCAAAAATTAAATCCAAACTTATCCATTTTCCAATTTTCCAAAAATCCTTAAAATCCTTAAATCCCATTTCCCGGCTTCCTCCTTCGAGACCCGACTGAAGCAACCTTTTACAATCAACAAATCTCACTTAAAACAACCTCCCAAATCAACACTGAAGGCCCGGGCTCGAATCCCAAAGGAAACACCCAAACAACCATAACTTTGCCCAAAACCCAAATCACAACCGAACTCCCAAACGAAACGCCCAAACATCTCGGGGCTCCCAGCCACCAACAAACAAGCCTCAACAAAGGCAGGAGCTGCCTCGAAGCCCTGAAAAACCAGAAATCCTGCCCGAGGACCAAAAAGACCAAAATACCCCTAAGGGTCAAAACAGCTCTAACGGCCCAACAGAACCACTGAATCTGAACCGGAAGCTCCTCGAGAACCGGAATAGAAACCTGGGCCGTTACAATACTCCCTCCTTATAGGACTTTCGTCCTCAAAAGTCCTAAGACGAAACGGCTCTAGGAATACTCCACTGATTCCTAGCCAACTGAGCTTCTCAGCTAAAACAACAATAGCCCTCTTCGAGAACCAAACCCTCTTGGGTTCTCAAAGGCTCAAAGCCACAAAGCTAACCAGTCTGCCATAACTATCTCAACAAAGACTGAGCATGCAAAAAGCACTTCTGCCAAAGACGGGGCAAGGCTAACTGAAAGGCCACTGCTCCGATCCGCTCAAGGATCTCTAAAGGCCCTACAAACCAGGGGCTCAAACAAAACCCTGCTAATCCAACACGGAACACCTCTCTAAGGTGTTACTCTCAGCAAACTAGCAGACTGGGCACAAGCTCCAAAACTCAACGCCACTCACTGGCGTAACTTCTCTAAATGCCCACAGCTGTTAACAAACAGCCTCAACTCTACACCATGTTGGCCAAACAACTGAACCTCTCAGGTTCCAGAAACCAAACGGCCTACTCTTACTTCTCATGAGACCAGCAAACCACAAGCTTGCCTAAAGCCTTAACGAAAAACAATCGAACCACCAACTGGCGATTGATCCAAAAAGGCAAACTTTTCCCAACAAGCACAAGCTGAAACTTCAGCTACGGCCAACCCTAAATGGCCAAAACTAGGCACAGGCTCCACTCGGCCAAGCCAACAAACTGGAGCCTCTCAACGGCTGAACACAAACTTTTCCATGCAAATCTACTAGCAACTGGCCAAGGAGAACTTTGCCAGGCAAGGAAGCAACCAACGTTCCTCTCATGGAAATCTCGGGCTGCAAGGACCAAACCATCACGCAGCCACTAGCAACACAACAGCTTGAGGAGAACAGCCCAAAGGCTAACCAACCAGAGCCAAGGCACCACTGTGCCAACTCACTCAACTGAGGCTCCGCTAATCACCAACTGCGAAAGCACCACAACAAGAAGCAAAGCCCGAGAAAGGCTTGCTCAGCAGAACTCAACTCAAGCTCATCGCGAGTAAAGCTCGCCTCCAAGCTACCACTCAACTCTTAAATCCAACAGGCTACTCCAAGGACTTCCTCATTTTAGCCAAGACCTAACTCATCTTGCGACTAAAAACTCCACACTGGAAACATCGCAAGGAATACTAACTGACGAGGCTATCTCCAAAGATAACACTCGAGGCTGGCATCCATGGTGCAACTCAACCGCCATGGAAACTAGGGGGAAAAACTTCAATCCCCGAAGAACCAACAACTTTTCCAGCAAAAGCTCAACTCTTAACTGGCTGGCCTCCGCTCTTGCGGGGACAAACAACTTTTCGCTTGCTAAACAACACCATGCAGGGACCCTCTCGCTGGGCTAACCACTGCGCTACTCTGATCCACTACACAACTCAGGAGCTACGCTGACTCCTCAACGGGAACGATTTCCCAGCAAGCAAACTCTGAAAGGCAGCGAACTACACACACGCTCGCTGACTAGCTCAAACCCAAGGGGAACAACAACCAACTCTCTTGGAAGCAATACCCAAGGGAAAACCTCAACTGATTGGACCACCAACCAAAACTAGCAGAACTTACTCAACTGCCGAGGGAGGGGTCAGCTCCCAAAACTTTCTGACTAGAAACAAGTCCTCAGGGCAACGCCCACTTGCTCGAACCAAGCTAGCTCTTGAAACATCAAGAGAACCAAATCTTGGTCAACACCAAGCTCCAACTAGCCTCCAAACCGGAACCAATCCGGACTCTGCTCCAAACAAGCACTAGCTTGCTAGACTACCAAATCTGCAAGCAACTCACCCAAGGAACACTGCCTGGGTCTAACTGAGCTCTGGAGAGGCTCTCCACAACCTAGGGATCCTCCGATCACCCTCCTACACACACGGTCGTCAAACGATCTAACAAACAACCGGCTACACGGGCACAACCCTCTCCAGCATCTCAACTACGCTGGCCAACTCCAACTTAAAAACCAAGAGGACCGGAGACGCTACAGAATGCGTCATCCTCCTACTCAAAGCTCAACCACAACAAACCTTCTGCCCAAGGAAAGGATCCGAACAGCTCTCTTAGCCATAACGATCAGAAACTACGCGGCTTTGCTACCAACGCTCTTGTTCAGTTCCAACTGAACTCTGACCAGGCTAAGGACCAACTAGCAAAACATGCTTAAACAACAACTCGGCAACGAGCACGACATCCTTACAACCAAAGCTAGGGCACTTGCCAAGAACAAAAGCCTTGACAACCCAAAGACTGAGCACTGGCTCCTCGACACGAGCCCTTCGTGTTTCTCCAAACATGAACCACGGAACGAGCTACACAAAAGTACACCTGGGTGTACAGCTCCAACCAGATACCCTAAGATCCAATGCTGTAACGGCCCTGTTTTCTATTCCAGTTCTCGAGGTGCTTCCAGTTCAGATTCAGTGGTTCGGTTGGGCCGTTAGAACTGTTTTGACCCTTAGGGGTATTTTGGTCCTTTGCTCCCCGGGCAGGATTTGTGGATTTTCAGGGCTTCGAGGTAGCTCCTGCCTTTGTTGAGGCTTGTATGTTGGTGGCTGCGAGTCCCGAGATGTTTGGGGTATTCGTTTGGGAGTTCGGTTGTGATTTGGGTTTTGGGCAAAGTGATCGTTGTTTGGGTGTTTCCTTTGGGATTCGAGCCCAGGCCCTTAGAGATGATTTGGGAGTTTGTTTAAGTGAGAGTTATTGTTTGGAAAAGGTTGCTTCACTGGTCTCGAAGGAGGAAGCCGGAAATGGGATTTAAGGACTTTAAGACTTATTTAAATTTGGAAAGAAAATTGGTTAAGGATGGAAAGGAGGATAAAATCCCATTTTTCCTTTTAATTCCCTTTTTCCTTTTATTTTTCCCTTTTATTTTCCAAAATCCCCAAATTCCTTTTTCTCCCTTTCTCTCTCCTCCGGCCCGAGCAGCCCCTTGGTCGCCCATGTCCACCCTAGCCGCACCATGCCCACCCTAGTCGCACCATGTCCCACCGAGCGCGCGCCGCGCTCCAGCCGCCCAGCTCGCCCATGCTCGCGCGCCGTGCGCGAGCCACCCAGCGCTGATCGCATCGCCCTCGCCCTAGTCGCGCCGAGCCCAGATCTCAGATCGCCCGTGCCGTCTCCGTGTCGCCTAGGTCGCGTCGAGCCAGATCGGCATCGCCCGTGCCGTCTCCGTGTCGCCCGTGTCCGTGTCGAGTCGCCCGAGCCCTGGCCGCACCGAAGTCGCTCGCCTCGTGAGGTTGTCGTGCTTTCCGAAGCGCCCCAAGCCCGTCGCTCGCCGCGCGCGCGCGCGCGCCGCTCTGCCAAGCCGCGCGTGTGTCGCCGCCGCCGTCGCCGAGCTCGAGCCGCGCCCGTGCGCGCCCTTCAATCGCCCTGTAGCGCGCCGTGCACTGCGCCGGCGCCACGCCTGCGCCCAGTGCTGCCTGCGCTGTGCCGTGCCCGCCGCCCGGCGCTGCTGCGCGCGCACACACACTGTTGTGTCTTTGGTTGGCTTGAGCCTTGTGGCTTCTCGGATGGTATTTCCCGAGTCTTTTCTTCGTTGGGCCCCGATTTGTTGGTCTCTTTGTTTAGGGATTTATTCGGGCTGTTTTATGTATTTGATTTGGGTCGCTTAATTTTATGTTTAGGTTGTTTGGGTTCGATTAGAGGCTCGAGGATTGCTTGGTTGATTTGTGATTATTTTCTCGCTTGTCCTGTAAGGATTTCTTACCGTGGTTGTGTGGACCTGCGATATATCTCGATTGTGCCTTGTATGTTTCTTTGATTGTTATGAGCATGATAGTGATAGGCGGCTTTGTTTGATCTCTTGCTAGCATGTTTGTTGATTTTACATGTTAGTGCCATGCTAGGTCTGTTTCTTCCAAAGCATGCTTGTGATTTCTGTTTAAGTTGTAGTATCATGCTAGGTAAAGCGTGATTGATGTCGGTCATTGCTTGCTAGCCAGAATCATTGATTTACTAGGTATTCTTGGATAGCGTAGTAGGGTTTGTCATCATCCAGAGGTGAGAGAGCGGACATAACGCACTTTGTCCCCACCGGTCGGGAGTAGAGCGAAGCATAACGTACATTGCTTCCCCTCGGCACCGATGTGGATGTAGCTACCACATCGGCATAAGCCTAGTTTGTAGCTCGCTAGAGCGGAACCACGCCAGCGGTGCAAGCTGCCTTGGCGGTTCTTAGCTTCGTGTCGGTGGTACAGGCTGCGCACAGATGAGTGCCGAGGGCCTCGCACTCGTGTTCGGTGACACCGCCTCCGAGTCTCGAGCATGCGTACGACCCGCGTAGTTTGCCCTTAGGCCCCCGCATTTACGCCGATTCTGAGATGAGCATGCGGTGTGCGTGCACGCGCGTTAGTCACCGGTTCGGAGAGCTCCCGGGCTAATGTTCGTGAGTACACCGGTTCCTTCAGCTTTAGAGCGATGCGGGTACTCTCCGATAGTCCAGATTTTTAGCGAGGGTAAGAGGCCCTTGAGGACACCCATTGGGATTGGCTTTTGAGTGGTCATATGGTCGAGGAGAAAGACCCTCGAGGGTGTCGGGCATCTTTGGGATCGGTTTTGAGGTGATCAATTGGCCGAGGGAGAAAGACCCTCGGAGATGTCCGGGATTGGTTATGAGAACCAATCATTAGGCCGGAAGTAGGAGACTTCCGATGATTCGGAAGTAAGAGACTTCCGATGTTTCGCATCTTGTTTTATGAGCTCGTTGAGTTATGATCTGTGTTGATAGTTGTTTGCTTGCATGTTCAGTGCTAGATGATGATGTATCGTATTGTACCCGGTTGGGGATTCTTCTTGAGTATGTTTATACTCACCCTTATTTATCTTCGGGTAACTTGGGACAACACCGGGAGGGCTAGCGGAGGAGTGATTGATCATGGGGAACCGCCGACACTCTGTCTTTTATTATTGCATTGTTTATTCAGCATGTAGATGGACAGGAGTCCTAGGGGAACATTGTTTAAAACGTTGCTTAAATTGTATTGTACATTTTATTAAACACTGTCCAGGTTGTTTTACTTTGTTGGATTGTTTTAAATGAAAATTGTTGGTTATGTTTTAAGGGCTCCCCCTTCTCATATGTTTTGAAAGGTTTTTAAATATGAGCTCTAAACCGCTTGTTATCATATTTAATTTGCATGCTGAGTGAGAACCCAGGTTTAGGACCATGTTTTGGGTCGGGTTCTTACAAATGCCAACAAGGCTCTCACACAGGGCAACTTTTGCCTCCAACAAAGCCACAACTAACCAGGGAGCAACAACCTACAAAGCAGGTTAGTCTACAGAATCTATGACTCTGTGCTCTGATACCAACTGTGACGAACCCGTCCCAAAACATGGCCCTAAACCGGGGTTCTCACTCAGCATGCAAGTTAAATATGATATCAAGCGGTTTAGTTCTCATATTTAAAAACCTTTCAAAACATATGAGAAGGGGGAACCCTTAAAACATAACCAACAATTTTCATTAAAACAAACCAACGAAGTAAAACAACCTGGCCAGTATTTACAAATATATACAATACAATTTAAACAACGTTTTAAACAATGTTCCCCTAGGATTTATGTCCATCTACATGCTGAATAAACAATGCAATAATAAAAGACAGAGTGCCAGCGGCTCCCCATGATCAATCAGCTCCCTCCGCTAGCCATCCTGGTGTTGTCCCAAGCTACCTGAAAGATAAATAAGGGTGAGTATAAACATACTTAGTAAGAATTCTCAATCGGGGTACAATACGATACATCAGTCATCTAGCACCTCAACATGCAAGCAAACAGCTATCAACACATATCATAGCTCAACGAGCTCATAAAACAAGATCTGGAGCCATCGGAAGTCTCTTTCTTCCGGCCTAACTGGGATTGGATACACTGACCAATCCTGGGACATCACCGAGGTATCTGTCACTCGGGTGGGAATACACTGCCTCCTTGCTCTTGCACTAATCTTGACTTATGGGAGAGTACCCGAAGTCAGGCTCTAACGGAAGGAATGGTGTACTCACGACATTAGCTGGGGGAGCTCTCCGAACCGGCAACTAACGCGTGTGCGCGCACACCGCATGCTCTCTGCAACCGGCATAAATGCGGGGGCCTAAGGGCAAAATACGCGGGCCAGGTGCACATGCCTATGACTCGGAAGCGGTGTCACTAATCACAGTAGTGCGAGGCCCTCGGCGCTCATCTGTGCAGCCTGATCCACCGACCTAAAGCTAAGAACCGGCCAAGGTAGGCTTACACCGTTGGCAGGGTTCCGCTCTAGCAGGCTACAAACTAGGCTATTGCCGAAGTGGGTAGCTAAGTGCACAACCGGCGGGTCGGGGGGGGGGGGGAGGGGTAGCAAGATATGTTATGCTTCGCACACTTTGGTCCCGACCTGAGCTAAATCCACCTTGGCGACCGGTGGGGGGGGGGGTAGCAAGATACGTTATGCTTCGCACACTTTACTCCCGATCAGTGGGGAAAAAGTAAGTTATGTCCGCTCAGCCTCTGGATGATGACAAACCCTACAACTCTATCTAAGAGTACAGAGCAAAATCAATGATTCCTGGCTAGCAAGCAATGACCGACATAAATCACATTACCTAGCATGATACTACAACTTAAGCGGGAATCATAAGCATCTTTGTGAGAACAAACCTAGCATGGCACTAACATGTAAAATCAGGCAAACATGCTAGCAAGAAATCAATCAACTGCTCTATCTCTAACATGCTCATAACAATCAGCAAGCATACAAAGTGCAATCGAGATATATCGCAGGGTCCACACAACCACGGTAAGAAATCCTTACCTGGAACAAGCAGGAAAACAATAATAATAAATCACAAATCAACAAATGACCCTCGAGCCTCTAATCGATCCCGAACAGCCTGAACATCAAACAAAGCACCCAAATCACATACATAAAATAGCCCAATAAATCCAAAACCAAAGACCAATAAATCAAGCCCAACGAAGAAAAGACTCAGGAAATACCATCCGAGAAGCCACAAGGCTCGGGCCAAGCCAACGCACAACAAGCAAAGCCGGGCGCAGGGGAAATTTGGCGGTGGCAGCAATCGGGCGCCGAGGACGGTAGAGGGCGACGCTTAGGCGCTGGTGGGCGCGAGGCGAGGGTGCGCGGAGCGTAAAAGCAAACTGGTGTGGCGTTAGGGCGTGGCGTTGGCAAGCACGGAAGGGCGCTTGCTGGCGCGAGCTCTCGGCAACACGGGGTGCACGCACGAGGCGACGAGCTACAGGGCGCTCGGGCGCGAGCGACACGAGCTACAAGACACTCGGGCTGGCACGACACGGGGCTGGGCGACGCGGACGAGGCGAAGCTGGCTCTGGAGACGGCACAGGTGACAACGCGCGACCTAAGCGACGTTAGGGGCGGGCGTCGGCAGACTGGCGGGGGCTCGCGCGGCGGCTGGCGGTGGGGCGGGGTTAAGCGACAGGGCGAGCTCGAGCGGCCACGGGCTCGGGCTGGGCGGCCATGGTAGCGAGCTGGGCTGGCTCGGGCAGGGAGGTGAGGGGCCAGGGGGGGGGGGCTCTGGTTGGAGGAGAGAGAAAAGGAAAAATGGGATTTTCTTTTTTTTTCTTTTCTTTTTCTCTTTTATCCTTATCCAAAAATGAAATCCAAACTTATCCATTTTCCAATTTTCCAAAAATCCTTAAAATCCTTAAATCCCATTTCCCGGCTTCCTCCTTCGAGACCCGACTGAAGCAACCTTTTCCAATCAACAAATCTCACTTAAAACAACCTCCCAAATCAACACTGAAGGCCCGGGCTCGAATCCAAAAGGAAACATCCTAACAACCATAACTTTGCCCAAAACCCAAATCACAACTGAACTCCCAAACGAAAAGCCCAAACATCTCGGGACTGGCAGCCACCAACAAACAAGCCTCAACAAAGGCAGGAGCTGCCTCGAAGCCCTGAAAAACAACAAATCCTGCTCGGGGAGCAAAAAGACCAAAATACCCCTAAGGGTCAAAACAGCTCTAACGGCCCAATCGAACCACTGAATCTGAACAGGAAGCTCCTCGAGAACCAGAATACAAACCTGGGCCGTTACATAGGATGCTCATCGGGGTATTACACCTTCAAATCAGTGATGCCCATCGGGGTCTTATACACCTAGGATGCCCATCCAGGTCTTACACCTCCAACTCAGTGATGCCCATCGGGGTCTTATACACCTAGTGCTGGTGATCATGGGAAAACGACCTACAACAAAAGGTCAATCTACAAAATCTATGACTCTGAGCTCTGATACCAACTGTAAGAACCCGACCCGAATGGGGCACTAAATGGGCCCTTACCCCAATGCATGCATTTAAAGTAAAGGACATTAAACAGACAAGATTTCGGATTCCAATTAAAACAAAACATTCAAAATAACCCCTTTAAAAACTAGACAATTTCCCTGGAACCTGTCCCTGTTTCCAAGCACCTGTTCCAAGATAAATACATTTCCAAAGTATACTCCGATCAGAGATTTCTTAAAATCATTCAAAACATGTCTAGATACAATAATCTTTGGAATCCACAAAATATTCGAGAAAACATCCTAGGGCTCCGTGCCCGGCTACATGCATTCAGGGGAAAATAAAACATAAAGAGTCATAACACAAAATCAGAGTTTGATGACTGAGCCCCATGATCACAGCTCCTCCTTCAGCCATCCTGTCTCCCAACTCGGTTACCTGTGGAAAAACCACAATAATAAGGGTGAGTAACGAATTACTCAGTAAGAATCCCCAACCGGGGTACAATACGATATACATGGTCATCTCGATGAGCGTATGCAAGCTATGAGTATAAACACATAATAGAGCACATAGCTTAGCCCACACTTGGGCCTCGGATGCCAACTTAGGGTCTTAGTCCGGAATAATATCCACCACACAATCCAATACACAAGTCGCCCTATACGAGAAACAAGTCCCGGCCTCAGCCTGTCTACTGTCGACGAAAGGTACACTGGCTCAAGATCCCGAGGAGCTCTCCGGTCGGCGCTGTAATGAGCGTAAGCATGCACCGTGTGCTACTGCAGACTATAGGGGGTGTCGGGTCTAGAGGCAAGCTGCCCATGTCCAGTCACCACGCCTAACTAATTCTTTGGATCGGTGTCACTGACATAGGGGTGTGAGACTTGGACACGTAAACTATGTCAGCCTGAACCACCGCACCTGAGGCTAAGGAAACGGGTCATGGTAGGCTTACACCAGGAAGCCGCCCTTACCTTAACAGGTGGCAATCAGGGGCTACTGCCAAACATGCTGAGGACATGCCGGCTGTCGGGGACGAGGCAATGCCAAGTCATCATCCCGACCGTTGGGGAATTTAATGATACCGCCACCCTCACCCAAGATTGCGGGGCCTACTGGTAGAGAGGGTTAGCTAATCCTCGGGGTCCGGGGCGAGCACTGTCTCGACGTCCCCTGCCATGGATGCAAGGTACTTTATGCATCAGGCCCGGATGATGCTATCTACCTGCAACCCTAACCTTCCCTAGCAATCAGCAAACAATTCCATAAAATCCAATACGTGCTCAATAAGAATACAACAAGCCTAGCATGATACTACGAAGCAAGGAACAGATACGAGCATGCCAGAAAGGAACAACCTAGCATGGATTAACATGAGAATTAATCAGGAAAATCATGCTAACCGGGAATTCAGAATAGAGTACCTAGCTACACATGTCAATAAACACAAACAAGCAATCAATCAGCAATCACATATAATATCGCAGGGTCCACACAACTCCGGTAAGAAATCCTTACCTTGGTCGGGGACGATTTGACACGAAAACCTAAGCTGCGAACGAACCCGAACTAGCTATCGAGAACCTATCAATCACAAGAAAAATCACACAATAGGCCTAAATATAATAAAATAAACAGGGCTCAGCTCGGGAGCAACTCACGAGGCGCGACGAACGCACGAACGAGCCGATTGCTCGAACGGGGCAGCAATAGGGCTAGCTGGGCGCGTGGGCGCGCTGGCTGCGCGCGGACGGGCGCGCAGGCGATGCAGGGGCGTGCGGCGAGGCTCGGCTGGACGCTGGCGATGTGACGCGACACGGAGCTGGGGGACACAGGGGCGCTCAGGCGCGGCATGGCTCGCGGCGGGCGCGCAGCGAGCGCGCCGACTCGGCTTTCGCCGCGAACAGGCGCGTCGGGCGTTAGAGAAGAACGAGCTCGAATTCGAGCGATCCGAGAGGATTCGACGAGCGATTTGTTGATGGCGAAATCCCCTACACTAGCTGCACATCATTCATACCTCAAATCACCTTGACTCGGCCAGAAATGGCCAAGACCGAAACAGGGAAAATCTGAAGAAGAAGAAGAAGAAGAAGAAGAAGAAAATGGAGGAACTTACAGCTGCTCGGACAAGGATGGGCTTCGAATTGGAGAAGGGGAGCTCAGAATTGACTGGTCGACGAGGGAGAAATCGCGAGGGAGATTCGTTGTCGGTCGGAGGGAATTCGCGAAGAAGAAGGAGAAGAAATGGGGAAGGAACTCGGGTGATTTTTGGCTTTTAAATAAAACGCACGAAGACAGGCATATATACAACTTGGCGCGATAAGATTCACAAGAGCGCTCAGTGGCTCGATTGGCAGCGACGCTCGCCTAGCTTCCCACGCGACCCTGGCTTGAATCTCACTCGACGCGCTATTTAATTCCCTATTTGTTTTTACCTTTTACCAAGCCCAAATGTCTTTACCAAACTTCCTGATCCCATTCAAATCGTCTCTTAATTTTTCCGGCAATTAGCAAATACATAACCGGCCCTGTCGGCTCAAAAAAATTACAAAAATGCCCCTGGGCAACCCGAGAAGACCGGGATGAAATTTCCGGGCCGTTACAATATTCCCCCCTTATAAGACTTTCGTCCTCGAAAGTCCCTTAAGACTCGGAGCGACTCAGGATCATCGCAATCTCATCTCATCCTCCCGCTCCCAAGTGGCTTCCTCTCGAACTCTGACTCCTCCACTGAACTTTTACCAACCGGATTTCACGATTACGCAGTGTCTTTGTCTCAAAAGCAAGAATCCCCACTGGCTTTTCCTCGTAGCTCAAATCTTCATTCAGCTGCAAAGGCTCAAAATCAACAATGTGCGACGGGTCCGGCACGTACTGTCTCAACATCGAAACATGAAAAACAACGTGGTGCGCGACAATGACGGAGGCAAGGCTAATCGATAAGCAACCTTGCCGATCCTCTCCGAGAATCTCAAACGGACCAACAAAACGGGGACTCAGCTTTCCACGCTTGCCAAACCTCAAAACACCTCGCATCGGTGCAACCTTTAGGAATACATGCCGACCAACCTCAAACTCCAAATCCCGATGCGAACATCGGCGTAACTCTTCTCATGCGCTCTCGAAATTTTGTCAACATACGAGCTCTAATCTTCTCGTGACGACACCATTAGTCAAGCTAAAGCAAACTCGGGACCCAAAAAACACGCTCTGTCACCAACCTCTTCCCGAACACGGAAGATCGGCAACGCTTACCATACAAAGCCTCGAATGGAGCCATCTCGAATCGCCGATCGATAATCGTTGTTATATGCAAACTCCATCGACATGTCATGGTCCCAAGCGCCGGAAATCCAACACACAAGCCCTCAACATATCCTCGAGAATCGATTCACCCTCTCGATCTGCTCCATCGGTCTCGGGGTGAAAAGTCGTCTTTGGCGCACTCAGTGCCTAAACCCTTCTGGAGCGCTCTCCAGAAAGGAGAAGTGAACCTCGAATCACGGTCAGACACAATCCTCACAGGCACACCGTAATAGCGAACAATCTGTTCCAAAAACAACTACGCCCACTGTTCCACGGTATAAGTGTCTCTACCGGGAATGAAGTTTCCGCTCTTAGTCAATCGGTCGACTATCACCCAAATCTGAGAGAACTTCCTCGGAGTCCTCGGCAAACTAGAAATAAAGTCTATGGAGATCTCTTCCCATTTCCCTTGAGGTACACTCAGCGGCTGCAACAAACCGGCTGGTCTCTGCCTGGGTGCCTTCACTTGCTGACAAGTGAGACATCGACTGACAAACTCCGCCACATCTCTTTCCATACGCATCCACCAGAATGTCTGCTTAAGATCCTGATACATCTTGGTACCCCCGGGGTGCCAAGCAAACGGAGAACTGTGGGCCTCTGAGAGCAACTCTGTTCGCAATCCTGCAACATCCGGAACACACAACCAAGCATCTCAGACGTCACCCCACTATGCTCGTGAATATACAAAGTCAAAATCTCCATCAGCACTAACTCTGTCACCCAATCTCTTAAGTGCGGGGTCACTCAGCTGACTATCAATAAAACATTTGTCTAATTGATGGTCAACTGGCCAATCCGTGAGCTACTCTGGCAGTAACCTCACCCAACAACACTGCAACCTCAGCCCGCTCGAACTCTCTCCGTAATCTGGGCTGGGAACTCAACAACACCGCAGAGTGCGACGTCTTCCTACTCAAAGCATCAGCCACTACATTGGCTTTACCCGGATGGTACAAAATCTCGCATCATAATCTTTCACCAACTCTAACCATCTCCTCTCGCCTCATATTCGGCTCCTTACGAGTAAGCAGATACTTGAGGCTCGGTGATCGGTAAACATCGAATCCGCTCACCATACGGTAATGCCTCCAAATCTTGATTGCAAACACCACTGCTTTGCAAACTCCATATCATGAGTCGGATAGTTCGCTCATATGGCTTTAGGTGACGGGAAGCATAAGCAATGACCTTCCCGTCTTTGCATCAACACACAACCCAACCCAAACTTGGAAGCATCGTCAGACCACAAAACCACTGTCCCCTCCGGATCGCCTACACTGTAGTCTTTGAAGTCAAACGGCGTTTGAGCACGGCAAAGCTCTCATCACACCTACCGTCCCAAACAAACTCGACACCCTTCCTCGCCGGACGAGTGGGGCGAGGCTATGGCGGAAAAGTCCTTAACAAACCGACGGTAGTAACTCGCTAAACCCGTGAAGCTGCGTATCTCTCGAATCGAAGTCGGCCTAGCCCACGAACTCACGACCTCATTCTTTCTTTGGATCCACGGTTATACCATCCCTCGAAAACTACGTGACCTAGGAGGCTACTTGCTCCAACGGAACTCGCATTTGGAAAACTTCGCATAAAGTGGTTTTCCTCAAAGTCGCAACACTTGCCTCAAATGCTCGCATGATCCTCCCCGGTTCTTGAATAGATCGAATATCGTCAATGAACACGATGACAAAGCTGTCCAAAAATGCTTTGAACACCCTATCCATCATGTCCATGAACTTCTTTGGTGCATTAGTCAATCCAAACGACATGACCCCAAACTCGTAGTGTCCATATCTAGATCTCGAAAGTCGTCTTAGGAATGTCGGTGTCCCTAATCCATGGCGATGATACCCGGATCTCAAATCTATCTTGGAGAACATGGAAGCTCCCTGAAGCTGATCGAACAAATCATCGATCACGGGGCAACGGATACTTATTCTTCATTGTCACCTTATTAAGCTCACGATAGTCAATGCATAGGCGCATCGAACCATCCTTTTTCTTCACAAACAACATCGGCGCTCCCACGGGACACACTCGGACGGATGAACCCTCGATCTAGCATCTCCTACAACTGAACCTTCAGTTCCTTCAACTCAGCTGGCGCCATACGATACGGAGTCTTCGAGATAGGGAGGGTCCCTGGCTCGAGCTCAATTGTGAAGTCAACCTCTCTCTTCGAGGGCAACCCCGGTAACTCCTCAGGAAACACATCTGCAAACTCTCGCACAACCGGCACTTGATCAATAGTCAGCGAGGGACGGCTCTCTCCGGACAACTTGGCTAGGTAGCCCCAAGCTCCATGAGCTAGCAAACGATGAGCTTTCACAGCTGACACCATCGGCGGGCAAACACCACCCTGGACTCCACAAAACTTGAAGCTGGGCCGACTCGGTGGCCTGAACACTACTTCCTTCCGGCGGCAGTCAATCAATGCGTGGTTAGCAGCTAACCAATCTATACCAAGAATCACATCGAAACTGCTCATAGGCAGGACTATGAGCGTAGCTACCAGCAACTCTCAGGATATCTCGATCCGGCCATGTAAAGACCCGACCCGAATGGGGCTCTAAATGGGCCCTTACCTCAATGCATGCATACAAATCAACACTAGAATTTGCAAGATGGTTGTTTCGGATTCTAAGTAAAAACCAAAAACCGGCAAGAGTTCATTTAAAAAGTCAATACAAAATTCTTGAAACCTGTCCCTGTTTCCAAGCACCTGTTCCAAGACAAATACATTTCCAAAACTTACTCTGATCAGAGATTTATTAAAAACATACAACTTTACAACATTTACAACAATGCTAGAATCCGGAAATACATTCATAAAACAACCTAGGGCTCCGTGCCCAACTACATGCATTCAGAGGACATTTAAAACATAAATACAAGACATAAGACTCAGAGTTGAACAACGGGTTTTCCATGATCACAGCTCCTCCTCCAGCCATCCGGCCTTGCGCCATGGTTTCCTGAAAGATAAGTAAGGGTGAGTAACGAATTACTCAGTAAGAATCTCAACCAGGGGTACAATACGATATAATCAATCATCTAGTACCAAAGCATGCAAGCAAGCGGCTACCAACACAGATCATAGCTCAACGAGCTTACAAAGAAAGCAGAGTCATCGGAAGTCTCCTACTTAGGCCTAATGATTGGTTATCCTAACCAATCACGGGACATCTCTCGAGGGTCTTTCTCCTCAGCCAGTTGATCAGCTCAAAAACCGATCCCAAGGATGTCCTCAAGGGCCTCTTACCCTTGCTAATCTGGACTTACGGGAGAGTACCCGAAGTCAGGCTCTAACGGAAGGAATGGTGTACTCAAGAACCTTAGCCCGGGGGAGCTCTCCGAACTGGCAACTAACGCGTGTGCGCGCACACCGCATGCTCTTCTGAAACCGGCATAAATACGGGGGCCTAAGGGCAAACTACGTGGGCCAGGTACGCATGCCTAAGACTCGGAAGCGGTGTCACTGATCACAGTAGCGCGAGGCCCTCGACGCTCATCTCATGCGGCTGGTCCACCGACACGAAGCTAAGAAGAACCGCCAAGGCGGAGCTTATCAGTATGTGGCCCGTTTTCCTTCCCGGTTAATAACAAAATTAATTGAATCTTTTGGGATTTGAACCTTGCCCTAAATGGTGAATTTGGAGTTTTAAGAAAAGAGTCTTAATTAAAAAGAAAAAGAAAAGAAGGTTGCTTTAGCCGGGACCCGCAAGAGAAAAGCCTTGGGAAGGGAATTTAGGTCTCCTAACCTATTTAAAAATAAGGAAAAGAAGGAAAATCAAGAAAACCCCTAATTTTCCCCTCATAGCCGCATTCTCTCTCTCTCTCTCTCTCTCTCTCTCTCTCTCTCCTAAAACCCTAGCTGAGCAGCCCTAGCCACACCATCGAACCACCATCGAACCACCCCCGAGCCACCCAGCCCTAGCCGCACGCACCACCTGCTCCATCGCACCACCCGCCCGCGACAGCCCTGCGCGCTCGGCCCTGCCGCCGCTTGTACCATCACGCTGCGGGCACGGAAGCCTACCGTCGCACACCCATCGCGCCGACGCGTCGCGTGGCCGCCAAAGACCGCCCGGCGTCGCTCGTGGTCGCCTGATGCCGCAACGCAGCCCAGACGCGCCGCCGCGACGCTACCCCGCCGCTCAGCGCGATCCCTCGCCGCGCGCCAACCTGGGCCGAGCCGCTCGCTCGCGCGTCGCCTGCTGGCAGACACGCGCGCGCCTCGCTGCTGCGCGCCCGACGTGCGTGCGCGCGCCAGCGCCTTCAGCGCCTAGCGCGCCAGCGCCCTGCGCCAGCAGCAACACCGCACCAGTGGCGCCCAAGCCACCCTCCTTGCTGCGAGGCCCGTGTCTTCTCGGTGGTAATTCCCGAACCAATCCCTTTGTGTTTTCTAAGCTTAGGCTGCTTTGTATGTATTTACTTAGGATGCTTTATTTATTCCTAGGTTGCTCGAGTTCGTATTAAGCTCGAAGGTCTTTTTGGTTGTGATAGCTATTCTCCACTTGTTTCCGGTAAGGACTTCCTACCGTGGTTGTGTGGACCACTGCTATGCTTTCTTAATTGTGCCTTGTATGCTTGTTTACCTTTATGAGCATGTTAGTGGATAGGATAGCTAGTGATTGAATTCTTGCTAGCCTGTTTTGCCTTTTTGTACATGTTAGTGCCATGCTAGGTTTGTTCTTCCAGCATGCTTGAAATTCCTGCTCTAAGCTCGTAGTATCATGCTAGGCTATGTATGACAGATGTCTTTGTGAATGTTAGCCGGGGAATCACGTACTTGGTAGTCTAAGCTAGTATGATAGGGTTTGTCATCATCTAGAGGTCGAGAGCGGACATAACGTACCTTGTCCCCACCGGTCGGGAGTAGAGCGAAGCATAACGTACCTTGCTTCCCGACGACCCGGTGAGGATTAGCTACCTCATTGGCATAAGCCTAGTTTGTAGCTGCTAGAGCGGAACCACCTTAGCGGTGCAAGCCTACCTTGGCGGTTCTTAGCTCAGTCGGTGATACGAGCTCCACAGATGAGTCGAGGGCCTCGCACTCGCGTGTTCGGTGACACCGTTTCGAGTCTTAGGCATGCGTACACGCCCGCGTAGTTTGCCCTTAGGCCCCGCATTTACGCCGGTTGCGAGAAGAGCATGCGGGTCGCGCGCGCACACGCGTTAGTAGTAGCCGTTCGGAGAGCTCCCCGGGCTAATGTTCGTGAGTACACGATTCCTTCCCGTTTAGAGCCGGACTTCGGGTACTCTCCCGATAGTCAGATTTATAAGCGAGGGTAAGAGGCCCTTGAGGACACCCATTGGGATTGACTCTAGAGTTAATCAATTGGTCGAGGAGAAAGACCCTCGAGGGTGTCGGACATCTTGGGATCGTTTTTTTGAGTGATCAATTGGCCAGGGGAGAAAGACCCTTGGAGATGTCCGGGATTGGTTTGAGAGCCAATCATTAGGCGGAAGTAGGAGACTTAGTGGATTCGGATTTGCCTTGTGAGCTCGTTGGTGAGATCCGTGTTGATATTTGTGGCATGTGTACTAGGTTGCTAGATGATAGATTGCATCGTATCGTACCCCGGTCGGGGTTCTTACTGAGTATGTTTATACTCACCCTTATCGTGGTTTCTTCCACGGGTAACTTGGGACAGCAGACCGAGGTGGCTAGCGGAGAGAGCTGGGAGATCATGGATCTTCTTGACGACACTCTGCCGTGTCTTATTTTCTTGTTTTTGGATTTGACATGTAGTTGGACTTAGGTCCGTAGGGAAAACTATGATTTGAACTATTTTATGTTTTAAGGAAATCTTGATCGATCCATTGTTTTTAATTTGAATGGTTCGTTTTCGCTTAATGAATGTTTACTTTGTTTTTAATGTTTTCCACTCTTATATTTGAAAAAGTTTTACAAAACCCGACCCAGTAGGGTCCTTTTAAGCTTTTCACTTGCATCTTTGAGTAAAGATCTAGATTTAGTCCCATTTTCAAAGTTGGGTCTTTACTGGTTGGTATCGAGCACGAGTCATAGATTCTGTAGACTAACCTGTTTGTAGGTTGTGTTCCCATGATCTCCAAGACTCCAAGGCCGCGAGTTTGTCTAAGTTCAATAAGCTAAGGGTTTTGTTTACGATACTATATGCGGTACACATGTGTTATCTTTGTTGGCGAGAGAAAGTCCGAGCGTGGACTAACCGTTGTGGTTTCCGTGTAGATCGCCAGTATGCCGGTTACACGCGATCGCCAGTCCGTCAGGCGCAAATAGAGATGCCGCAGAGCCAGCAGCCGAGGTATATCGAGCTCGTAGGCGCCCATGGCACCAGAGGCTAACTTGCCCAGAGAAGGGGTGGAGGCTGCTATGCCTCAAGGCACAGCTCCAGGAGGAGATATTTTCGCTATGAGAGACATGATGATGGGCCTAATGGCCGAGCAGAGAGCCGAGACTCGAGCGCAGCTAGCAAGCGCGAGAGAGAGGAGTCTAGGGCATGAGATAGCCCAGTTGACACAGCTCATGCAATGAGCACCCCAGCAGCTCCAGTAGCCGGTAGCTCGGTAGCTCAACCGAGGGGCAAGGTCATCGAGACGGTCGGACTCACTTGATAGTGCGAGAGGAGGCTGCTGAGTTTGGCAAGTGGTTGAAAGATTTCACCAAGTGGAAGCCAAGGGAATTTGATGCTTGAGAGAACCCACTTGTGGCGATCGGTGGTTGGCAAGAATGGAGTACATCTTTAGAGTTATGGGATGCCCGGATGTACAGAGGTCGAGATGTGCGCGGCCCATGTTCTCTCTCGACACGGTGAGTGGTGGTGGGAGTCCACAGATAGAGCTAGACCAGTGGGTCTTCTCGACCACACAGGAGTTCTTTAGAACGAAGTTGAGCTAAGTATGTTAATGACGAGGCTCAACGGGGAGATGGCGAGAGGCCTTCTCGAATCAAACGAGGATCGAGATAGTATTCTGCGCCTATGAAAAGAAGTTCTCTCGAGTATAGCTATTTCGCACGGGAGCTCATTGCCACCGAGGAGCTCAAGACTAAGAAGTTCATTTGTGGGGTGAGGAAGGAGGTTGCTCGGGATGTTCGAGCACTCGCTCACGAGAGTTATGATCGAGCGGTAGAGTTGGCCACGATTTATAACCCGAAGTATCCTTGATGCGCGGATTACATTGCGCCGGCTGGTCGATTCAGCACTGCCCAGCAGATATTCCGGCGAGAAGAGGAAGTGCAGGACTTCTAGTGGTTTCCACTCAGCTGGTCACAGACTCGCCGGCGAGGCGATCCGATGGTCGAGATCGGCGCCGACCTCGGGGTAGAGCCCGAGGATCGCCGCGAGGCGAGGCGAGCGGCCGACTCATTGCAACAAGTGCGAGAAAGGCACATTATGGTGCTGTGTGAGATCGCATCGCCCGTGCTTGCTGAGATGTGGCAAGGAGGGGCATTTGGCCGGTCTGCACTCGAGGATTTAGCAGCGGCGGGGACCGGCCCAAGCGAGGGCGGGTGTTTGCCACTACTCGCCGGGAGGCGAGCGTCGCGATGATGATGCGGTTGTAGGTACGCTGCTTGTCTTACAAACACTATGCATTCGTATTGTTTGATTCGGGTTTGACCCATTCCTTTGTTTCGATGCATTCGTTAGACAAGCTTGTGTGGAGCTCGAACCTCTAGGGTTTGAGTGTGTGTTGCCACTCCTTGGGTGTGAGTATGTTAGCTAGCGATAGAGAGTTAAGCATGGCGGATCTGAGATATCGATGAGATTTTAGAGGCTACCCTCATAGTCTTTGTCTATGAGCGGTTTCGATGTGATCCTTGGCATGGATTGGTTGGCGAGAGAACCATGCATTGATAGATCGCCGCCGAAAGAAGTGGTGTTTAGGCCGCCTCACGAGGCCGAGCTTCAAGTTTCGCGGTGTCTGGGGCGGAACTTGCCCGCCATTGATCTCGCAGCGGCGAAAGCCCATAGATTGTTGGCTCGAGGAGCTTGGGGCTTCTTGGCAAAGTGTCGGGAGATAGTAGTACTGCGTTGGATGTATTGACATGGTCCTGTGGTGCAAGAGTTTGCAGATGTTTTCCCTGAAGAGTTGCGGGGTTTACCCCCAAGCGGGAGTTGGACTTCACCATTGGTGGAGCCGGGGACTCTTCCCATTTCCAAAGCCCCGTATCGTATGGCGCCGGTGAATTGAGAGAACTCAAAGTGCGGTTGCAAGAGATCTTTGGATCGAGGTTTCATCCGTCCAAGTGTGTCCCGTGGGGAGCACACATCTGTTTGTTAAGAAGAAGGATGGATCCATGCGCTTGTGTATAGATGTAACGACCCAGGTTTTCTTCCCGGTCTTCCAGGTATGCCCTAGGGGTAATTTGGTAATTTGGTCGGGCCGTCATGGTCGTTTATGTCTTTTCCAGCTACTAAAATTATTGGATGGTTTTATGTAGGTTTTTGGAGGAGTTTGAGTTTTGGTTTGAGCAAGGTTTGATGCAAAAGTAAAATTAAAGGAAATTGTCTTTGCAGTGGGGTTTGAACCGGGTCTCTGGGAAGCTTGTAGAGATGTGTGCCAATTGAGCCATTAGGTGCTCTTTTTGCTCTTTCTGCATCACATCTTAGTTAACCTTGGATTTTGGAGTTTTGGTGCATTTGGTTAAATGAAATAGAATTAGGTTATTCCATCTTCTTCTCCAAAACACCTCTTGGCCGCCCAAGCTCTCCATCTCCATAGCCTTCTTTGATTCTTCATCCTTGCATCTCCTTGGGTTCGATCATCATCATTAGGGTAAGTCTTCGTCTTCTTCATCTTCTCATTTGGGTGTTTGTTGGCGAATGTAAGAAAAAGGGGTTGTGTGTGTGTGTGTGTTGTGCGACCCGGTAGGGAAGTCCAAAGACACGAGCTC
This sequence comes from Sicyos edulis, assembly GCA_036507275.1. Taxonomy (NCBI): domain Eukaryota; kingdom Viridiplantae; phylum Streptophyta; class Magnoliopsida; order Cucurbitales; family Cucurbitaceae; genus Sicyos; species Sicyos edulis. The sequence goes on along the minus strand of CM071846.1, from coordinate 45,501,060 downwards.
GTCGCATCGGCCCGGCTCGTCAACAGCAGCCCCATGCGTCGACGCGCCAGAATCATCCGGCCAGCGCGCAGCTCGGCGTTAAATCGGCCGTCGCTCTGACGCCAGTCTCATCAGCAGCGTGCGGCTTCGCGCCGTTAAATCAACGCCGATCGCTCGTGACGCCCGAATCATCATCAGCCAGCGCGGCTCGCCCGTTAAAAGAAGCCTGATCGCCCGTCGCTCGCAGACGTCAGAGAGTCTCGCGCCGCGCGCCGTCGCGTCAGCCGCGTCTCGCTCGCGCGCGCGCGCTGCGCCCGAGCGTTCGTCGCGCGCGCGCGTCCTGAAGCCGCTCTCGCCGTGTCGCGCTCATCGCCGCGCCGCGCGCGCGCGCCGCGCGAGCGCTTCGCCGCGCAGCGCCGCCGCGCCGCCAGACGCTTCGCCGCGCGCCGCGCCGACGCTCGCTTCACGCGCGCGACGCGTCCTTGCCGCGTGCGTGCGGTAGCGCGGCCGGTAGCGTCGTCTGCCGTGCATGGCCAGCGCGGCCAGTAGCGCGTCCTTGCCGTGCCCGGCTTGCAGCTGCCCCCAAGCTCGTGTCGTCGCGCGCGTGAGTTCCCCGAGCCGAGCTTGCTGTTCTATTGTTGTTTAGATATTTTAGATGCCGATTATTGTTGGTTTGCTAGGTTCCCGCTCGCTAGCTCGGGATTGTTCGCATGACTTAGGATTTGTGTGTAGAAGTCTTCCACCAAGGTAAGGATTTCTTACGAGGTTGTGTGGACCTGCTATGGTATATTTGTGATTGTTGTTTTGTATGCTGTGTATGATTACTAGCATGTTTAGCCTAGGTGCTCTGTTCTTAATTCTGATTGGCATGAACTCTTGTATTGTTTCTCATGTTAGCCCATGCTAGGTTGTTCTATTCTAGCATGTTCGATATCCTGTTCTTGCTTCGTAGTATCATGCTAGGTTCTTTGTATCCGATGAGCACGTATTGGGTGCATTGATTGAATCGTTATTATTGTTAAGGTTTAGAATTGAGGTAGATAGAATCATCCAGGGCCCGATGCATAAAGTATCTTGCATCTATGGCAAGGACGTTCGAGACAGTTCTCCGTCCTTGGACCCCGTGAGGGATTAGCTATCCCAACCGGTAGGCCCCGCAATCTTGGGTGAGGGGTGGCGATCGTTAAATGCCCCAGCGGTCGGGATGATGACTTGGCATTGCCTCGTCCCCGGCGATCGACACGTCCTCGGCGTGTTCGGCCGTAGCCCTTGATTGCCACTGTTAGGGCAAGGACCGCTTCACGGTGTAAGCCTACCACGCCGGTTCCTTAGCCTCGGTGCGGTGGTACGGTGACATAGTTCACGTGTCCGAGTCTCACACCCTATGTCGGTGACACCGATCCGAGAGATTTAGTTAGGCATGGTGATGAACACGGGCGGCTTGCCACTAGACCCGGCACCCCGAGTTTGCGGTAGCATGCGGTGCGCGCTTACGCTCATTACAATAGCCGATCGGAGAGCTCCTCGGGATCTTGAGCGATGCACCTTTTCGTATCGGCGATGATGAAGCGGAGGCCGGGACTTGTTCCCGTATAGTGCGTTTAGTGTGTTGTGGTATTTTCCGGACTAAGACCACGAGATGGCATCCGAGGTCCAAGTGTGGACTTAGCTATGTGCTCCGCTCTGTGTTTGTACTCATAGCTTGCATACATTCTTCTAGATGATCATGTATATCGTATTGTACCCGGTTGGGGATTCTTCTTGGGTAATTCGTTACTCACCCTTATTACGTGGTTTTCCACGGGTAATCAAAGCGGAGACAGGATGGTGAAGGAGGAGCTGTGATCATGGAACTGCTTGTCATCTCTCGATTATTTTATTTAATTATCATGACTCTTCACTTTTTATTATTTCCCCCTGAATGCATGTAGGCGGGCACAGAGCCCCGGGATGTTTTCTTACGTTTTATGGATTCCGACATATTGGTACTTGTGGATTGTTTTAATGGTTTAAATAAATCTACGATCGAGTGTGCTTTTAGAAATGTATGTTTTGGTTGTTGAATGTTTCTGTTTTACTTGGAATCCGAAATGTATTTTTCATAATGTCTTTTATTTTCACTACATGCATTGGGGTAAAGGCCCATTTAGAGCCCCTTTTGGGTCGGGTCTTCTGATTGGTATCGAGCTCGAGTCATAGATTCGTAGACTGACCTTTTGTTGTAGGTCGTTTCCATGATCATCGACACTCAAGCGGTCATCAGTGCGCCTAGATTTATTGTTTTAGAAAGGAAAAAGGTTAAGAATTTACAATACCTATCATCTAGTGTATGCCTTGTTTGGTGTTGTGGAATGGTGTGAGCGAGGATTTGATTCGTTGTTGGTTTGGATGTAGATCGCCAAAGATGCATGCGATCACCGTCATCGGGAGAGGAGGTTTCGAGAGCGGTCGAGGTATCGGATCGGATCGTCATCGCAGGACATCGTCCCAAGCCGACATCGATGGCATTCCACCAAAGAGCTCCTCCTATTACGCCTAGAGCGGGCGTTGAGGCGATCGCGAAGGCCGTGAGGCGCTCCTGGAGCGAGTTTCTTTGAGTCTATGAGGGCTTTTATGGTCGGCATGTTGAGTGACCGGAGGGCGAGACCGAGCCTTGTTGGCGTATGGCGGGAAGAGTCCCGAGCCCGGATCGAGCGGTGACTCGATTGGTTGTGAGCTCGAGTAGCACCTCCGGCTCCTCGAGAGCAAGTAGCCCAGAGGCGGATATGGCGAGAGGTGCCGAGGAATTGGGTAGGTGGTGAAAGATTTTGTGAAGTGGAAGCACGAGAAGTTTGATGCCACCGGTGATGCGTTAGCGGCGGCCAGTGGATTGCCCATTTGGAGTACACCTTCCCGATCATGGTGTGCCCCGATATTCGAGAGGCCGAGATGTGCGGCTCATGTGCTAGGAGGCACGGCCGAGATGGTGGTGGGAGTCCACTTTGAGCGAGAGACCGGTGGTCTCCACCCGCTACTTGGGAGTTCTCAGGGTGAGTTCAAGGTAAAGTTCATCGGTGATGAGGCTCGGGAGAAGATGGTGGAGCTCTTCCGAACACGAAGCGGGGTTACGATTCCATTGAGAATATGAGCGCAAGTTCTCGGAGTATGGATATTTTGCTCCTCGATTGATTGCCACCGGGTGAAGATTCGGAAGTTCATATCCGGATTGGCGGGGTGTTTCCCGAGATGTCGGGGCTCGAGCCCACGACACTTATGCTAGGTCATCCCGATTAGCCCACGATCTATAATGGAAGTATATCTGCTGGCGGGTTGTTGCCGCTCTGTTGGCGTCTGTCCCGGCGGTGTGTGGCGTAAGAGGAAGTTTGACTTTCGGGGAGGCGGCAGCGCCGCCAAGAAGCGATTCGAAGCGAGAGATCGGCGGAGAGCTCGGTCCGTTTCGGCCGGCACGGCGAGGAGGACCGAGGCGATTTCCGCTTGTGCTACTTGTGGGAAAGTCCACGCCGAGCTTGTCGGCTGGACCTAGATTGTGCTTCCGTTGTGGTAGAGAGGGTCACATGGCCCGTTTTTGTGATCGACCGGCTATGGCGGCTCGGCCAGTAGCGGCCGGCGAGGTCGAGTGTTTGCTACGACCGTCAGAGGCCGAGCGTCACGGATGCCGTATGGCGTGTACGCTTCTTGTTTTAGATCACTGCGCATTTGTCTTGTTTGATTACAGTTCTACGCATTCATTTGTATACGTGTTGTTTGCCGAGCATGCTAAGTTAAGGCTAGAGCCTCTAGGTTTTGAGTTATCTGTTGCAACTCCTTCGGGAGTTAGTATGTTGGCTAGAGATAAGATTAAGGATGGCCGGATCGAGATATCCAGGAGAGTTGCTTGTGGCCACGCTCATAGTTACGCCTATGAGCGGTTTTGATGTGATTCTTGGTATGGAGTGGTTAGCCGCTAACCACGCGTTGTTTGACCGCCACCGGAAAGAAGTAGTGTTGGCCGCCAGTCGGCCATTGACTTTAAGTTTCGTGGAGTCCAAGGTGGAGTTTGCCCGCCGATGGTGTCACCATTTGTGAAAGCTCGTCGTTTGCTAGCTCATGGAGCTTGGGGCTATCTAGCCAAGTTGTGCAGGAAGAGCCGCCTCATTTGTCTGTTGATCAGTGCCGGTCGTGCGAGGAGTTTGCGGACGTGTTTCACGAGGAGTTCTGGGGTTGCCCCCCAAAGAGAGGTTGACTTCATTATTGAGCTCGAGGCAGGACCCTCCCTATCTCGAAGGCTCCGTATCGCATGGCGCCAGTGAGTTAAAGGCGAAGATTCGATTTGCAGGAGATGTTAGACCGGGGTTCATCCGTCCAAGTGTGTCCCCCGTGGGAGCACGATTACATTTGTGAAAAAGAAGGATGGTTCTATGCGCTTGTGTATTGATTACCGCGAGCTTAATAAGGTGGTGATGAAGAATAAGTATCCGTTTGCCCCGTATCGATGATTTGTTCGATCGGCTTGAGGAGCTTCGTGTTCTCCAAGATAGATCGAGATCCGGTTACCATCGATTGCGGATCGGGGATGCCGACATTCCTAAGACGACTTTTAGGTCGAGATATGGTCACTATGAGTTTGTGGTTATGTCGTTTGGATTGACCAATGCCCCACCCGCGTTCATGGACATGATGGATAGGGTGTTCAAATCATTTTTGGACGGCGCCGTCATCGTGTTCATTGGCGATATTCGATTTATTCGAGGTCTAAAGAAGACCATGCGAGCATTTGAGGCGAGTATTGGCGGCTTTGAGGGAAAACCGACTTTATGCGAAGTTTTCCAAATGTGATTCTGGTTGGGCGGTGGCCTTCCTAGGCCACGTGGATTCGAGAGATGGTATAGCCGTGGACCCCGCGAAGATTGAGGCCGTGAGTTCATGGGCCAAGCCGACTTCCGATTGCCGAGATTCGCGACTTTGCAGGTTTGGCGAGTTACTACCGTCGGTTCGTCAGGACTTTTACGCTTTAGCCTCGCCCCTCACTCGTCGGCGAGGAAGGGTGTCGAGTTTGTTTGGGACAGCAGTGTGATGAGAGCTTTGCGGGCTCAAGCGTAGTTTGACCCGGCACCGGTGTTGGCAATCCCGGAGGGACGGGGGTTTTCGTGGTCTCTGATGATGCTTCCAAGTTTGGTTTAGGTTGTGTGTTGATGCGCACGGGAAGGTCATTGCCTATGCTTCCGTCGGTTTGGCCGTATATAAGCGAGAACTACCCGACTCATGATATGGAGTTAGCGGCGATGGTGTTTGCAATGAAGATTTGGAGGCATTACTGTATGGTGAGCGGATTCGGATGTTTACCGATCACGAGCCTCAAGTATCTGTTTACTTAGAAGGAGTTGAATATGAGGCGAGAGGAGATGGTTAGAGTTGGTAAAGGATTATGGCTGCGAGATTTTGTACCATCGGGTAAAGCCAATGTAGTGGCCGATGCTTTGAGTAGAAAGACGTCGCACTCTGCGGCGTTGTTGAGATTCAGCCCGGTTTGCGAGAGAGAGTTCGAGCGGGCGAGGTTGCGATGTTGTTGGGAGAGGTTACCGCGAGGTAGCTCGATTGATTTATTCACCGTCGATTAAGGCAATGGATTATAGGCGCCAGTTGGGTGACCCGCACTTAAGAGATTGGTTGTGAGTCGAGTCTTGACGGTGACTTTGACTTTGTGTATTCACGAGACGGTGGGTTGACTTATAGAGGCGGTTGTGTGTTCCGGACATTGCGAGTTTGCGAGCCGAGTTGCTCGGAGGCCCTGATTCCCCTTTTGCTTGGCACCAGGGGTACCAAGATGTATCGAGACCTTAGCGGACCTTACGGTGGATGGGAATGAAGAGAGATGTGGCGAGTTTGTCACCGGTGTCTCACTTGTCGCCAAGTGAAGGCACCTGCAGAGAGGCCGGTAGTTTGTTGCGACCACCGAGTGTACCCAGTGGAAATGGGAAGAGATCTCCATGGACTTTATATCTGGTTTGCCAAGGACTCAGGAAGTTCTCTCAGATTTGGGTGATAGTCGACCGTTTGACCAAGAGCGCACACTTCATTCCGGTAGAGACACTTATACTGAGTGGAGCAGTGGGCGCATGTTATTTGCTTTTGGAGCAGATCATCCGTTACCATGGTGTGTGCGGTGTAAAGACCCGACCCAAAAGGGGCTCTAAATGGGCCTTTACCCCAATGCATGTAGTGAAAATAAAAGACATTATGAAAAATACATTTTGGATTCCAAGTAAAGCAGAAACATTCAACAACCAAAACATACATTTCTAAAAGCACACTCACGATCAGAGATTTATTTAAACCATTAAAACAATCCACAAGTACCAATATCTTTGGAATCCATAAAGCGTAAGAAAACATCCACAGGGCTCTGTGTGCGTCTACATGCATTCAGGGAAATAATAAAAAGTGAAGAGTCATGATAATTAAATAAAATAATCGAGAGATGACAAGCGAGTTCCATGATCACGGCTCCTCCTTGACCATCCTGTCTCCGCCTTGATTACCGTGGAAAACCACGAGAATAAGGGTGAGTAACGAATTACCAGTAAGAATCCCCAACAGGGGTACAATACGATATACATGATCATCTAGAAGAATGTATGCAAGCTATGAGTACAAACACGAGGCGGAGCACATAGCTAAGTCCACACTTGGACCTCGGATGCCATCTCGGGGTCTTAGTCGGAAAATACCGCAACACACTAAGCGCACTATACGGGAACAAGTCCCGGCCTCGGCGCCCTCGCATCGTCACGAAAGGTGCACTGGCTCAAGATCCCGAGGAGCTCTCGATCGGTGTTGTAGAATGGCGTAAGCGCGCACCGCATGCTACCGCAAACTCGAAGTGCCGGGTCTAGTGGCAAAGCGCCCGAGTTCGATCCACCATGCCTAACTAAATCTACGGATCGGTGTCAGCGACATAGGGGTGTGAGACACGGACACGTGAACTATGTCGGCTGTACCCGCACTTTGAGGCTAAGGAACCGGTCGTGGTAGGCTTACACCGAAGCGGTCCTTGCCCTAACAGTGGCAATCAAGGGCTACGGCCGAACACGCCGAGGGCGTGTCATTTGCCGGACGAGGCAATGCCAAGTCATCATCCCGACCGTTGGGGCATTTAACGATCCGCCACCCTCACCCAAGATTGCGGGGCCTCACAGGTTGGGATAGCTAATCCCTCACGGGGTCCAAGGCGGAGAAGCGTCTCGAAGCGTCCTTGCCATAGATGCAAGATACTTTATGCATCGGGCCGGATGATTCTATCTACCTCAATTCTAAACCTTAACAATAATAACGATTCAATCAATGCGGTCCAATACGTGCTCATCGGATACAAAGAACCTAGCATGATACTACGAAGCAAAGCAGATATCGAACATGCTAGAATAGAACAACCTAGCATGGGCTAACATGAGAAACAATACAAGAGTTCATGCGATCGAGAATTGAGCGAGCACCTAGGCTAAACATGCTAGTAATCATACAGAGCATACAAAACAACAATCACAAATATACGCGAGGTCCACACAACCTCGATAAGAAATCCTTACCTTGGTGGAAGACTTCTACACACAAATCCTAAGGCTGCGGAACAATCCCGAGCTAGCGGCGGGAACCTAGCAAACCAACAATAATCGGCATCTAAAATATCTAAACAACAATAGAAACAGTAAAGCTCGGCTCGGGGAACTCACGGCGCGACGACCACGAGCTTGGGGTCTGGCTGCTTGGCAGCCGCACGGCAAGGGCCTTGTATTTGCTGCTTGTGCCGCAACGCTGGCAGCAGGCAGCGCTGGCTGCTTGCTGCGCGCGCCTGGCACGACACGGCAGAGCGCGCGCGTGGCGAGCAGCGTCTGGGCGAAGCGCGCGCTGGCGGCGCGGCGCGGCGATGCGGACACGGCGAGCGGCTTCAGCGAGGACGAGCGCGCGGCGTAGCGCGCGTCTAAGCGAAAGCGCGGGCAGCGGCTTCGGCAAGCGGACACGGCGAGGGCGTGGCGAAGCGGTGTTTGGACGTCTTGGCGCTGCGCGAGACCTCTGGCGTCGCGGCGATCGGGCGATCTGTCTGCTGGGCGGCGGCAAAGGCTGGCTTTGGGACAGAATCGAGCGTCTGGCGGGCGCCAGCAGATCTGGGCGTCGCGGCGGCGAGCTGCCGTTGTGTTAGCGAGCCGTCGATGCGACGAGCTCGGAGTCTTTGGACTTCCTCGGTGTTGCACAACACACACACACAACCCCTTTTTCTTACATTCGGCCAACAAACACCCAAATGAGAAGATGAAGAAGGCGAAGACTTACCGGAATGATGATGATCGAACCCAAGGAGATGCAAGGATGAAAAATCAGCAAGGCTATGGAGATGGAGAGCTTGGGCGGCCAAGAGGTGTTTTGGAGAAGAAGATGGAATAACCTAATTCTATTTCATTTAACCAAATGCACCAAAACTCCAAAAATCCAAGGTTAACTAAGATGTGATGCGAGAAAGAGCAACAAGAGCACCTAATGGCTCAATTGGCACACCTCTCTACAAGCTTCCCGGGAGACCGGGTTCAAACCCCCATTTGTGGCACAATTTCCTTTATTTTTACTTTGGCATCAAACCTTGCTCAAACCAAACCTCAAACTCCTCCAAAAACCTACATAAAACCATCCAATAATTTTAGTAATTTGGAAAAGACATAAACGACCATGACGGCCCGACCAAATTACCAAATTACCCCTAGGGCATACGGAAGATCGGGAAGAAAAACACAGGTCGTTACAATATTCCCTCTTTTTATGACTTTCGTCCTCGAAAGTCCTTAAAACTGGCTTGACTCGGGGTAATGCAACCTCATCTCGTCTTCCCGCTCCCAAGTGGCTTCCTCGAACCCCGATTCTTCCTTTGAACCTTTACCAAAGCGAATCTCGCGACACGCAGCGTCTTGGTCTCAAAGGCAAGGATCCTCACCGGCTTCTCCTCGAAGTTCAAATCCTCATTCGGTGCAAAGGCTCAAAGTCCACAATGTGCGTGGTCAGGCACATCTTGCCTCAACATCGATACATGAAAAACACTATGCCACGATAGTGACGGAGGTAGGGCTAGCAGGTAAGCAACTCGCCAATCCTCTCTAGGATCTCAAATGGACCAACAAAGCGGGGACTCAACTTCCCACGCTTGCAAACCTCAAAACACCTCGCATCGGAGCAACCTTAAGGAACACATCTTGACCAACCTCAAACTCCAAATCTCGGCGCCGAACATCGGCGTAACTCTTCTACTGCTACGAAATTTGTCAACATACGAGCTCTAATCTTACACTTGACTTTGCACCATTGGTCAAGCTGCGATAACTCGGGACCAAAAAACTGTCTATCACCAACCTCTTCCCGAACACGGGGGACCGACAACGCTTACCATACAATGCCTCGAATGGGAGCCATCAGATCGATCGATCGGTAATCGTTGTTGTAGGCAAACTCCATCAAGTCTGAGATCTGGTCCCAAGCTGCAGGAAATCCAACACACAAGCCCTCAACATATCCTCGAGAATCGATTCACTCTCTCGGTCGACCATCCGTGCGAGGGTGAAAAGTCATCTTTGAAAGCGCACTCTGTGACCAAAACCATACGGGCGCTCTCGAAGCGAGAAGTGAACCGCGAGTCACGATCGGACACAATCCTCACCGGCACACCATGGTAGCGGATGATCTGCTCAAAAAAAGCAGTGCGCCCCTTTGTTCCACGGTATAAGTGTCTATACAGGGAATGAAGTGTGCGCTCTTGAATCAAGCGGTCGACTATCACCCAAATCGAGAGAACTTCCTGAGTCCTTGGCAAACCGGATATAAAGTCCATGGAGATCTCTTCCCATTTCCTTTGAGGGTACACTCGGTGGTGCAACAAACCAGTGGCCTCTGCACAGGTGCCTTCACTGGCGACAAGTGAGACGGTGACAAACTCTGCCACATCTCTCTTCATTCCCATCCACGGAAGGTGCAGCAAGGTCTGATACATCTTGGTACCCCGGGTGCCAAGCAAAAGAAGGCTGTGGGCCTCAGAGAGCAACTCGGCTCGCAAACTGCAATGTCAGGAACACACAACCGGCCTCTATAAGTCAACCCAGCATGCGGTGAATACACAAAGTCAAAGTCACCGTCAGCCATCGACTCTGTCAACCAATCTCTTAAGTGCGGGGTCACCCAAGTGGGTGTCTATAATCCATTTGCCTAATCGGCGGTGAGCAGTCAAGTGAGCTACCACTGGCGGTAACCTCTCCCAACAACACTGCAACCTCGGCCCGCTCGAACTCTCTCTGCAAGTGGTGGGAACTCAACAACGCCGCAGAGTGCGGCGTCTTTCTACTCAAAGCATCGGCCACTACATTGGCTTTACCGGATGGTACAAAATCTCATGATCATAATCCTTTACCAACTCTAACCATCTCCTCGCCTCATATTCAACTCCTTACGAGTAAGCAGATACTTGAGGCTCGGTGATCGGTAAACATCTGAATCCGCTCACCATACGGGTAATGCCTCCAAATCTTGATTGCAAACACCACTGCTTTGCCAACTCCATATCATGAGTCGGGTAGTTCTGCTCATACGGCTTGGTGACCGGGAAGCATAGGCAATGACCTTCCGTCTTTGCATCAACACACAACCTAAACCAAACTTGGAAGCATCACTTTGTAGACCACGAAACCCCTGTCCCCTCGGGATTGCCAACAACAGTCTTTGAAGTCAAACTACGCTTGAGCACAGCAAAGCTCTCATCACACCTTTGTCCCAAACAAACTCGACACCCTTCCTCGTCGGACGAGTGAGGGGCGAGGCTAAAGCGAAAAGTCCTTGACGAACAAGCGGTAGTAACTCGCCAAACCAGAAAAGCTGCGAATCTCGGCAAGCCCGAAGTCGGCTTGGCCCATGAACTCACGGCCTCAATCTTCGCGGGGTCCACGGCTATACCATCTCTCGAAACCACGTGGCCTAGGAAGGCCACTGCTCCAACAGAAATCACATTTGGAAAACTTCGCATAAAAAGTGGTTTTCCCTCAAAGTGCCAATACTCGCCTCGGATGCTCTGCATGGTCTTCTTTAGACCTCGAATAAATCGAGAATATCGTCAATGAACACGATGACGGTTGTCCAAAAATGACTTGAACACCCTATCCATCATGTCCATGAAGCGGTGGGGCATTGGTCAATCCAAAGCGACATGACCACAAACTCATAGTGACCATATCTAGACACGAAAATTTGTCTTAGGAATGTCGGCATCCACGATCCATGGCCCGATGGTAAGCGGATCTCGGATCTATCTTGGAGAACACGAAGCTCCACGAAGGCGATCGAACAAATCATCGATGCGGGGGCAGCGGATACTTATTCTTCACTTTGTCACCTTATTAAGCTCGCGGTAATCAATACATAAGCGCATAGAACCATCCTTCTTTTTCACAAAAAGCAGGCGGTGCTCCCCACGGGGACACACTTGGGCGGATGAACCCTCGGTCTAACATCTCACCTGGCCCCGAATCTTGATTCCTTTAACTCGGCGTGGCGCCATGCGTCACGGGGCCTTCGAGATAGGGAGGGTCACGGCTCGAGCTCAATAACGAAGTCAACCTCTCTCTTTGGGGGCAACCCGGTAACTCCTCGGGAAACACGTCGCAAACACGCACGGCCGGTGCACGATCAGCGAGAACGAGGCGGCGCTTCCCGGACAACTTGGCTAGATAGCCCCAAGCTCCATGAGCTAGCAAAGCAGCGAGCTTTCACGGTGACACCATCGGCGGGCAAACTCCACCTTGGACTCCACGAAACTTAAAGGTGGCCGGCGACTGGCGGCTGAACACTACTTCTTTCGGTGGCGGTCAATCAGCGCGTGGTTAGCGACTAACCACTCCATACCAAGAATCACATCAAAACCGCTCATAGGCGAGAACTATGGCGTAGCCTAAGCAACTCTCGGATATCTCGATCCGGCCATCCTTAATCTTATCTCTAGCCAACATACTAACTCCGAAGGAGTGCAACAGATAACTCAAAACCTAGAGGCTCTAGTCTTAACTTAGCATGCTCGACCAAACAACACGAGATACAAATGAATCGTAGGAACGAGAATCAAACAAGACAAATGCGCGGTGATCTAAAACAAGAAGCGTGCACGCCCATACAGCGGCATCCGTGCGCTCGGCCTCTGACGGGTCGTAGCAAACACTCGACTGCTGCTTTGCTGCTGTGGTGAATTTGTTTGCCATATTTGGTGATCACAAAACGGGCCATGTGACCCTCTCTACCACAGCGGAAGCACAATCTAGGTCGGTGACAAGCTCGGCGTGGACTTTCCCACAAGTAGCACAAGCGGGAAAGCGCACAGGGCCTCCCCTGCTGTCGGAGTGAAGCGGATTTGGAGCTCTCGTGATCTCTGTTCGAAGCGCCCTTGGCGGCGCGGCGCCTCCCCGAAAAGTCAAACTTCCTCTTACGCCCCACAGTTCTTTGGGACGGACGCCCGAACAAGAACAAGAGCGGCAACAACCCGCTCGTGCAGGATACTTCCCATTATAGATCGTGGCTAAGCTGGGATGACCCTAGCATAAGTGTCGGGGCACGAGCCACGACATCACGGGAAACACCTGCCTCAATCCGGATATGAACTTCCGAATCTTGACTCGGGGTGGCAATCAAGCGAGGAGCAAAATATCCATACTCAGAGAACTTGCGCTCATATTCCTCAATGGAATCAGAACCACGCTTGAGGTTACGGAAGAGCTCCACCATCTTCTCTTGAGCCTCATCAGCGATGAACTTTACTTTGAACTCGGCCTTGAAGAACTCCCAAGTAGCGGGTGGAGACCCGGTGGTCTCTCGCTCAAGGTGGACTCCCACCACCATCTCATTGTGCCTCCTAGCACATGAGCCGCACATCTCGGCCTCACGAATATCGGGGCACACCATGATCGGGAAGGTGTACTCCAAATGGGCAATCCACACAGGCTGCCGCTAACGCATCACCGGTGGCATCAAACTTCTCGAGGCTTCCACTTCACAAAATCTTTGACCACCTACCCAATTCCTCGGCACCCTACGCCATATACGCCTCTGGGGCTACTTGCTCTGAGGAGGCTGGAGGTGCTCTTGAGCTCTCTTTGAACCAATCGAGTCATTTGCTCGTCTGGGCTCGGGACTCTTCCATTTGCTTGGCGCCGCCAACAAGGCACAGGTCTCGCCCTCTGGTCACTCAACATGCGACCATAAAAGCCCTCATAGACTCGGCAAACTCTGCTCCGGGAAGCGATCTCACGCGCTTCGATCGCCTCAGCGCCCGCTCTAGGCGTAACGAGGAGGAGGCTCTTTGGTGGAATGCCATCGATGTCGGCTTGGGGCGATGTCCTGCGATGTCGAGATCCGATCACGATACCTCGACACGCTCTCGAACCTCCTCTCGATGCAGGTGGTAGCATCTTTGGCGATCTACATCCAAACCAACAACGAATCAAATCACGCTTTGTCACCATTCCACAACACCAAACAAGGCATACACTAGATGATAGGTATTGTAAATTCTTAACCCTTTTCCTTTCTAAAACAATAAATCTAGGCGTACTGATGGTTGCCGAGTCTTGATGATCATGGAAAGCGACCTACAACAAAAGGTCGAGTCTCTGAGAATCTATGACTACGAGCTCGATACCAAGCTGTAAAGAGGCAGACCCAAAAGGGGCTCTAAATGGGCCTTTACCCCAATGCATGTAGTGAAAATAAAAGACATTATGAAAAATACATTTGGATTCCAAGTAAAGCGAAACATTCAACAACCAAAACATACATTTCTAAAGCACACTCACGATCGAGAGATTTATTTAAACCATTAAAACAATCCACAAGTACCAATATCTTTGGAATCCATAAAGCGTAAGAAAACATCCACGGCTCTGTGTGCCGTCTACATGCATTCGGGGAAATAATAAAAAGTGAAGAGTCATGATAATGAAATAAATAATCGAGAGATGTGCGAGGTTCCATGATCACGGCTCCTCCTTGACCATCTGTCTCTCGCCTTGATTACTGTGGAAAACCACGAGAATAAGGGTGAGTAACGAATTACCCAGTAAGAATCCCCAGCGGGGTACAATACGATATACATGATCATCTAGAAGAATGTATGCAAGCTATGAGTACAAACACAGAGCGGAGCACATAGCTAAGTCCACACTTGGACCTCGGATGCCATCTCGGGGTCTTAGTCGGAAAATACCCGCAACACACTAAGCGCACTATCACGGGAACAAGTCGGCCTCGGCCTGCCTCTCGTCGTCGAAAGGTGTGCGGCTCAAGATCGAGGAGCTCTCGATCGGCGTTGTAATGGCGTAGCGCGCGCGCGCATGCTACGCAAACTGCGGGGAGTGCGGGTCTAGTGGCAAGGCGCCGAGTTCGATCACCATGCCTAACTAAATCTACGGATTGGTGTCAGCGACATAGGGTGTGAGACACGGACACGTGAACTATGTCGGCTGTACCACCACACTTTGAGGCTAAGGGCCGTCGTGGTAGGCTTACACGAGAAGCGGTCCTTGCCCTAACGGTGGCAATCAGGGCTACGGCCGAACACTGCGGGGCGTGTCATTGCCGGGGCGAGGCAATGCCAAGTCATCATCCCGGCCGTTGGGGCATTTAACGATCTGCCACCCTCACCCAAGATTGCGGGGCCTACGGTTGGGATAGCTAATCCCTCCACGGGGTCAGGGCGGAGAAGCGTCTCGAGCGTCCTTGCCATAGATGCAAGATACTTTATGCATCGGGCGGATGATTCTATCTACCTCAATTCTAAACCTTAACAATAATAACGATTCAATCAATGCGGTCCAATACGTGCTCATCGGATACAAAGAACCTAGCATGATACTACGAAGCAAACGGATATCGAACATGCTAGAATAGAACAACCTAGCATGGGCTAACATGAGAAACAATACAAGAGTTCATGCGATCGGGAATTGAGCGAGCACCTAGGCTAAACATGCTAGTAATCATACACGAGCATACAAAACAACAATCACAAATATACAGAGTCCACACAACCTCGGTAAGAAATCCTTACCTTGGTGGAAGACTTCTACACACAAATCCTAAGGCTGCGGAACAATCCGGAGCTAGCGGCGGGAACCTAGCAAACCAACAATAATCGGCATCTAAAATATCTAAACAACAATAGAGCGACAAGCTCGGCTCGGGAACTCACGCGGCGCGACGACCACGAGCTTAGGGCTGTGGCAGCGCAAGCCAGCAGCGCAGGGGCAGGCGCTGGTATTTGGCTGCTGCTGGCCGGGCAGAGCAGGCCTTGGCGCTGCTGTGGCGCTACCGGGCACCACGCGCAGGCGCGGCGCGCGCTGCGCGCAGCGTCAGCGGAAGGCAGCCGCGGCGTTGGCGTGCGATGCGGACACGGCAGCGGCTTCAGCGAGGGGCGCGAGGAGCGAAGGCGGCTTGTCTGGCGCGGCGCGGCGGCGGCGGCAGCGGCAAGCGGACAGCAGCGAGCGTCGCGGCGTCGGTGGGCGTCTTGGCGCTGGCGAGACCTCTGGCGTCGCGGCGATCGGGCGATCTTTGGGCGGCGGCAGCAAAGCTGCTGGGAGACGAGATCTGGCGTCTTGGCGAGGGCGCCAGCCAGATCTGGGCGTCGCGGCGGCGAGGTGCCGTTAGTGTGGAGGTGGGCCGGTCGACGCGACGAGCTCGAGTCTTTGGACTTCCCTCGGTGGCGTTTTGCACACACACACACACAACCCTTTTTCTTACATTCGGCCGCCAAACACCCAAATGAGAAGATGAAGAAGAGCGAAGACTTACCGGAATGATGATGATCGAACCCAAGGAGATGCAAGGATGAAAAATCAGCAAGGCTATGGAGATGGAGAGCTTGGGCGGCCAAGAGGTGTTTTGGAGAAGAAGATGGAATAACCTAATTCTATTTCATTTAACCAAATGCACCAAAACTCCAAAAATCCAAGGTTAACTAAGATGTGATGCGAGAAAGAGCAACAAGAGCACCTAATGGCTCAATTGGCACACCTCTCTACAAGCTTCCCGGGAGACCGGGTTCAAACCCATTTGCGGCACAATTTCCTTTATTTTTACTTTTGCATCAAACCTTGCTCAAACCAAACCTCAAACTCCTCCAAAAACCTACATAAAACCATCCAATAATTTTAGTATTTGGAAAAGACATAAGCGACCATGGCCCGACCAAATTACCAAATTACCCCTAGGGCATACACGGAAGATCGGGAAGAAAAACACGGGTCGTTCTGACCTTTGAGGATTGTGTCGGATCGTGACTCGCGGTTCACTTCTCGTTTACGGAGAGCGCTCGGAAGGGTTTGGGCACAGAGTGCGATTTCGCCTGACTTTTCACCCTCGAGACGGATGGTCGGTGAGAGAGTGAATCGATTCTCGAGGATATGTTGAGGGCTTGTGTGTTGGATTTCCCGAGCGATTGGGACCGATATCTGTACTTGATGGAGTTTGCCTACAACAACGATTACGATCGGCGATTGAGATGGCTCCATTCGAGGCATTGTATGGTAAGCGTTATCGGTCCCCCTGTGTTGCAGGAAGAGGTTGGTGATAAGCGAGTTTTGGGTCCCGAATTCTGCGATTGACCAATGGTGCGGTCACGAGAAGATTAGAGCTCGTATGTTGTGACTCGGAGCGAGCGGCGAGAAGAGTTACGCCGATGTTGGCGTCGAGATTTGGAGTTTGAGGTTGGTCGGCATGTGTTCCTTAAGGTTGATCCGATGCGAGGTGTTACGAGGTTTGGTAAGCGTGGGAAGTTGAGTCCCCGTTTTGTTGGTCCATTTGAGATCCTAGAGAGGATTGGCGAGTTGCTTACCGGTTAGCCCTACCTCCGTCACTATCGGTGCATAGCGTTTTTCATGTATCGATGTTGAGGCGGTATGTGCGGACCGTCGCACATTGTGGACTTTGAGCCTTTGCGGTGAATGAGGATTTGACCTTGAGGAGAAGCGGTGAGGATCCTTGCCTTTGAGACCAAGGCGTTGCATGTAACCGCGAGATTCGTTTAGTAAAGGTTGATGGAAGAATCGGGGTTACGAGGAAGCCACTTGGGAGCGGGAAGGCGAGATGAGGTTGCATTACTGAAGTCATTTTTGTCTTAAGGACTTTCGAGGACGAAAGTCATAAAAAGGAGGAATATTGTAACGACCAGTTTTCTTCCGGTCTTCGAGGTATGCCCTAGGGGTAATTTGGTAATTTGGTCGGGCCGTCATGGTCGTTTATGTCTTTTCGACTACTAAAATTATTGGATGGTTTTATGTAGGTTTTGGAGGAGTTTGAGTTTTGGTTTGAGCAAGGTTTGATGCAAAAGTAAAATTAAAGGAAATTGTCTTTGCAGTAGGGGTTTGAACCGGGTCTCTGGGAAGCTTGTAGAGATGTGTGCCAATTGAGCCATTAGGTGCTCTTGTTGCTCTTTCTGCATCACATCTTAGTTAACCTTGGATTTTGGAGTTTTGGTGCATTTGGTTAAATGAAATAGAATTAGGTTATTCCATCTTCTTCTCCAAAACACCTCTTGGCCGCCCAAGCTCTCCATCTCCATAGCCTTGCTTGATTCTTCATCCTTGCATCTCCTTGGGTTCGATCATCATCATTCGGGTAAGTCTTCGTCTTCTTCATCTTCTCATTTGGGTGTTTGTTGGCGAATGTAAGAAAAAGGGTTGTGTGTGTGTGTGTTGTGCGACCGGCCGAGGGAAGTCAAAGACCCGAGCTCGTCGCATCGGCCCGGCTCCGTCAGCGGCGAGCCCTGTCGTCGCACGCCAGAATCTGTCATCAGCGGCGCGGCTCGCCCGTTAAATCGGCCGATCGCTCGCACGCCCGAATCATCGCCAGCCAGCGCTCGCTTCGCCGTTAAATCGGCCGATCGCTCGCACGCCCGAATCTGTCAGCAGGCAGCGGCTTCAGCTGACCGTCCAGCAAGACAGATCGCCCGTCGCTCGCCGACGCCAGAGAGTCTCGCCAGCGCCCGTGCGTCGGCCGCGTCTGCTCGCCCGCGCGCGCTGCGCCCGAGCGTTCGTCGCGCGCGCGTGCCCTGCCGGAGCGCGCTCGCCGTGTCGCATCGCGCGCCCGGCGCCCGCGCGCCGCCGCCCGCGCACGCGCTCGCCGCGCGCGCGCGCGTCCTTGCCGTGCCGTGCGGTAGCGGCCCGGTAGCGCGTCCTTGCGTGCCTGGTAGCGGCCGGTAGCAGCGTCCTTGCCGTGCCGGCTTGCAGCGGCCCCAAGCTCGTGTCGTCGCGCGCGTGAGTTCCCCGAGCCGAGCTTAACGTTCTATTGTTGTTTAGATATTTTAGATCTTGATTATTGTTGGTTTGCTAGGTTCCCGCTCGCTAGCTCGGGATTGTTCATGACTTAGGATTTGTGTGTAGAAGTCTTAGACCAAGGTAAGGATTTCTTACCGAGGGTTGTGTGGACCTGCGGTATATTTGTGATTGTTGTTTTGTATGCTGTGTATGATTACTAGCATGTTTAGCCTAGGTGCTCATTTCGAATTCTGTTGGCATGAACTCTTGTATTGTTTCTCATGTTAGCCCATGCTAGGTTGTTCTATTCTAGCATGTTCGATATCATTCTTGCTTCGTAGTATCATGCTAGGTTCTTTGTATCGATGAGCACGTATTGGGTGCATTGATTGAATCGTTATTATTGTTAAGGTTTAGAATTGAGGTAGATAGAATCATCGGGCCCGATGCATAAAGTATCTTGCATCTATGGCAAGGGCGTTCGAGACAGTTCTCAGTCCTTGGACCCGTGAGGATTAGCTATCCCAGCCGGTAGGCCACGCAATCTTGGGTGAGGGTGGCGGTGTTAAATGCCCCAGCGGTCGGGATGATGACTTGGCATTGCCTCGTCCCGGCGATCGACACGTCCTCGGCGTGTTCGCCGTAGCCCTTGATTGCCACTGTTAGGGCAGGACCGCTTCACGGTGTAAGCCTACCACGGCCGGTTCCTTAGCCTCAGTGCGGTGGTACAGGTGACATAGTTCACGTGTCGAGTCTCACACCCTATGTCGGTGACACCGATCCGAGAGATTTAGTTAGGCATGGTGGATCGAACAGGCGACTTGCCACTAGACCGGCACCCCGAGTTTGCGGTAGCATGCGGTGCGCGCTTACGCTCATTCTGGCGCCGGTGGAGAGCTCCTCGGGATCTTGAGCGAGTGCACCTTTCGTATCGGCGATGAGACAGCGGTGAGGCGGGACTTGTTCCCGTATAGTGCGTTTAGTGTGTTGTGGTATTTTCCGGACTAAGACCACGAGATGGCATCAGAGGTCCAAGTGTGGACTTAGCTATGTGCTCCGCTCTGTGTTTGTACTCATAGCTTGCATACATTCTTCTAGATGATCATGTATATCGTATTGTACCCCGGTTGGGGATTCTTCTTGGGTAATTCGTTACTCACCCTTATTACGTGGTTTTCCACGGGTAATCAAGCGGGAGACAGGGATGGTGAAGGAGGAGCTGTGATCATGGAACTGCTTTGTCATCTACGATTATTTTATTTAATTATCATGACTCTTCACTTTTATTATTTCCCTGAATGCATGTAGGCAGGCACAGAGCCCAGGATGTTTTCTTACGTTTTATGGATTCGCACATATTGGTACTTGTGGATTGTTTTAATGGTTTAAATAAATCTACGATCGAGTGTGCTTTTAGAAATGTATGTTTTGGTTGTTGAATGTTTCTGTTTTACTTGGAATCGAAATGTATTTTTCATAATGTCTTTTATTTTCACTACATGCATTGGGGTAAAGGCCCATTTAGAGCCCCTTTTGGGTGGGTCTTTACAATAGACTATAGAGAAGCTGAATAAAGTCACGGTGAAGAATAAGTATCCTGTCGCGTATAGATGATCACTCGCTCGATCACCTTCAGGAGCCTCGGTATTTTCTAAGATTGATTTGAGGTCGTGGTACCATCGGTTGAGGATTCGAGATGCGAGATATCCGAAGACCGCGTTGGATCGAGGTATGGTCATTATGAGTTCGTGGTCATGTCTTTCGGACTCACGAACGCCCCGCGGCGTTTATGGACATGATGGACAGAGTGTTCAAGGCATTCTTGGATAACTTTGTCATCGTATTCATAGACGACATTTTGATTTATTCGAGGACAAAGGAGGACCATGCTTCGCATTTGAGGCAAGTTTTTGACAAAGATTGCGTGAGAACCGATTGTTCGCAAAGTTCTCTAAGTGTGAATTTTGGCTAGAGAGAGTAGCCTTCCTTGGACATATCGTGTCGGCGAGATGGTATAGCGGTGGACCCCCGCAAAGATAGAGGCGATTAGCTCATGGGCCGGACCGGCGGCGGTCGGCGAGATACGCAGACTTTTTAGGTCCGGCGAGTTATTACCGGCGTTTCGTGAAAGACTTTTCCGCTAAAGCAGACACCTAACCCGTCTCGACCAAGAAGGGTGTTGACTTTGTTTGGGATGCTAGATGTGAGGAAAGTTTTGCCCGGCTTTAAGCTCGGCTTGACGACAAAGACTGTGTTGGCGATTCGGAAGAGCAGGAGAGTTTCGTAGTTTATAGTGATGCTTCCAAGTATGGTTTTAGTTTGTGTGTTGATGCGGCATGGGAAGGTGATAGCTTATGCTTCCGTGATTGAAGCCTTATGAGAAGAACTATCCAACTCATGATATGGAGTTGGCTGCAGATTGTTTTTGCTCTAAAGATTTGGAGGCATTACTTATATGGTGAGAGGATTCAGTTGTTCACGGATTACAGAGCCTCAAATATTTCTTCACTCGGAAGGAGTTGAACATGAGGCGAGAGGAGGTGGCTCGAGTTAGTAAAGGACTACGATTGTGAGATTTTGTATCATCCCGAGAAAAGCCAATGTTGTGGGTGATGCATTTGAGTAGGAAAGGCGTCGCATTCGGCAACTTTCTTTGAGCTCCCAAGTTGAATTGCGGAAAGAGTTTGAGCGAACCCGGTATTGCGATCTTGTTGGGAGAGGTTACCACGGGGTAGCCCACTATCGGTTCGGCCGTCGCCGCTATAGAGGATCATCGGCGATCGGCCAGTGATCCCAAGTTGAGGAGATTGCTCGAGAGGGTTGAGGTGATGGCGATTTCGACTTTGTTGTGGCACGCACGAAGGCTTGAGGTACCGAAGTCGATTATGCGTCGGATAGCGCAGAGGTTCGAGCGAGTTGCTCGCCGAGGCACATAGTTCCCCATTCACTTGGCACCCGGGAGGTACCAAGATGTACCGAGATCTCAAGCGAGGCGTTACGGTGGATGGGCATGAAGCGAGATATAGCGGAGTTTGTTAGCGGTGTCTCACTTGTCAACAAGTGAAGGCCCCTGCACGAAACCTGCGAGAGTTTATTTGCGGCCGTTAAGTGTTCCACAGTGGAAGTGGGACGAGATTTCGATGGATTTCATCTGCAGGTTTGCAAGGACAACGAGAGGGTTCACTCGGATCCGGGTAGTAGTGGGACCCGGTGACCAAGAGTGCACACTTTATACCGGTAGGATTAGTTATCTGATGGAGCGGTGGGCACGATTATTTCTAGAGCAAATTGTGCGGTACCACGGAGTACCCGTGAAGATAGTGTCGATCGGGATTCTCGGTTCACATCTCGCCTCGAGAGCGCTCGGAAGGGTTTGGGAAGCGAGTGCGGCTTCAAAGATCGCCTTCCACCCTCAAACCGATGGTCGACCGAGAGGGTGAATCAGATTCTGGAAGACATGTTGAGAGCACGTGTCTTGGACTTCCTGAGCGATTGGGACGATGCACTGTACTTGATGGAGTTCGCTTACAACAACGGCTATCAGCGACTATTCGAGATGGCCCCATTCGAGCGTTGTATGGTAAGCGCTGCAGATCCCAGTGTTCTCGGGAGGAGGTTGGGGATAGGCGAGGTTTCGGGACCCGAGTTACTACAGATGACGAACGACGCGGTGTAGAAGATAAGGGCTCGCATGTTGACAAAGACTGAGTAGGCAAAAAGTTACGCCGATGTGAGGCGTAGAGACTTGGAGTTTGAGGTGGGTCAACATGTTTTCTGAAAGTAGCACCTATGCGTGGGGTGTTAAGGTTTGGAAAGCGAGGCAAAGTGAGCCCCGAGTTTGTAGGGCCTTTTGAGATCCTTGAGCGGATCGGAGGCGGTGGCCTATCAGTTAGCTTTACCCCGTCTTTATCGGGTGGTGCATAATGTGTTCCACGTTTGATGTTGAGAAAGTACGTGGCAGATCCTTCGCATGTGCTAGAGCATGAGCCCCTAGAGTTGAGTAAAGATTTATCCTTCGAGGAGAAGCCCGTGCAGATTTTGGCTTATGAGCGCAAGGTATTGTGCAACCGAGAGATAAGTTTAGTAAAGGTTCTTTGGACGCATCGGAGGCGGAGGAGGAGCGGCGTGGGAGCTAGAGGATGAGATGAGGACTCATTACCGGAGTTGTTCAGTGTTAGGACTTTCGGGGACGAAAGTCTTTAAGGGGGAGTATTATAATGGCCCGTTTTCCTTCGATTAATAACAAAATTAATTGAATCTTTTGGGATTTGAACCTTGCCTAAATGGTGAATTTGGAGTTTTAAGAAAAGAGTCTTAATTAAAAGAAAAAGAAAAGAAGGTTGCTTTAGCGGGACCCGCAAGAGAAAAGCCTTGGGAAGGGAATTTAGGTCTCTAACCTATTTAAAAATAAGGAAAAGAAGGAAAATCAAGAAAACCCTAATTTTCCCCTCATAGCCGCATTCTCTCTCTCTCTCTCTCTCTCTCTCTCCTAAAACCCTAGCCGAGCGGCCCTAGCCACACCATCGAACCACCATCGAACCACCCCGAGCCACCCGGCCGAGCCGCACACACCACTGCTCCATCGCACCACCCCGCCCGCACGACCCTGCGCGCGCTCGGCCCGCCGCCCGCCGCCGCCCGCACCACCGCTGACGCTGCGCCGGACGAAGCCCCACCGTCGCACACCCATCGCCGCCGGCGTCGCGCGTGGCGCCAGCACCGCCCGGCGTCGCTCGTGGTCGCGACAATGCCGCAACGCAGCCCCAGACGCGCGCCGCCGCACGCGCCCGCCGCTCCAGCGCGATCTCGCCGCGCGCCAACCCAACGAGCCGCTTCGCTCGCGCGTCGCCTTGCGCCGCGACACCCGCGCGCGTGACGCCTGCGCGTCGCTCGACGCGTCGCGCGCGCCGCGCGCCAGCGCCAGCGCCGCCCCGCACCAGCGGCGCCCAAGCCACCCTCCTTGCTGCCGAGGCCCGTGTCTTCTCGGTGGTAATTCCCGAACCAATCCCTTTGTGTTTTCTAAGCTTCACAGGCTGCTTTGTATGTATTTACTTAGGATGCTTTATTTATGCCTAGGTTGCTCGAGTTCAGTATTAAGCTCGAGGGTCTTTTTGGTTGTGATAGCTATTCTCCACTTGTTTCCGGTGTAAGGACTTTCCTCAGGTAGTGGTTGTGTGGACCCTGCTATGCTTTCTTAATTGTGCCTTGTATGCTTGTTTACCTTTATGAGCATGTTAGTGGATAGGATAGCTAGTGATTGAATTCTTGCTAGCATGTTTTGCCTTTTTGTACATGTTAGTGCCATGCTAGGTTTGTTCTTCTAGCATGCTTGAAATTCTGCTCTAAGCTCGTAGTATCATGCTAGGCTATGTATGATGAGATGTCTTTGTGAATGTTAGCTTGAGAATCACGTACTTGGTAGTCTAAGCTAGTATGATAGGGTTTGTCATCATCTAGAGGTGAGAGCGGACATAACGTACCTTGTCCCCACCGGTCGGGAGTAGAGCGAAGCATAACGTACCTTGCTTTCCCGGCACCCGGTGAGGATTAGCTTCCTCATTGGCATAAGCCTAGTTTGTAGCTGCTAGAGCGGAACCCACGCCAGCGGTGCAAGCCTACCTTGGCGGTTCTTAGCTTCAGTCGGTGGTACACAGCCGCCTGCAGATGAGTGCCGAGGGCCTCGCACTCATGTGTTCGGTGACACCGTTTCCGAGTCTTAGGCATGCGTGCACGGCCCGCGTAGGTTGCCCTTAGGCCCCGCATTTACGCGGTTGCGAGAAGAGCATGCGGTGTCTGCGCGACACGCGTTAGTAGCTTGGTTCGGAGAGCTCCCGGGCTAATGTTCGTGAGTACACAGTTCCTTCCCGTTTAGAGCGGACTTGGGTACTCTCCGATAGTCCGGATTTATAAGCGAGGGTAAGAGGCCCTTGAGGACACCCATTGGGATTGACTCTAGAGTTAATCAATTGGTCGAGGGAGAAAGACCCTCGAGGGTGTCGGACATCTTGGGATCGGTTTTTGAGGTGATCAATTGGCCAAGGGGAGAAAGACCCTTGGAGATGTCCCGGGATTGGTTTGAGAGCCAATCATTAGGCCGGAAGTAGGAGACTTCCGTGGATTCGGATTTGCCTTGTGAGCTCGTTTGGTGAGATCCGTGTTGATATTTGTGGCATGTGTACTAGGTTGCTAGATGATAGATTGCATCGTATCGTACCCGGTCGGGGTTCTTCTTGAGTATGTTTATACTCACCCTTATCGTGGTTTCTTCCACAGGTAACTTGGGACAAAGACCGAGGTGGCTAGCGGAGAGAGCTGGGAGATCATGGATCCGCTTGACACTCTGTCGTGTCTTATTTTTTATGTTTTGGATTTGACATGTAGTTGGACTTAGGTCCGTAGGGAAAACTATGATTTGAACTATTTTATGTTTTAAGGAAAAAATCTTGATCGATCCTTTGTTTTTAATTTGAATGGTTCGTTTACGCTTAATGAATGTTTACTTTGTTTTTAATGTTTTCCACTCTTATATTTGAAAAAGTTTTACAAACCAGGCCCAGTAGGGTCCTTTTAAGCTTTTCACTTGCATGCTGAGTAAAGATCTAGATTTAGTCCCATTTTCGGGTTGGGTCTTTACACTTACACCGTGGCAGGGTGTAACGACCCAGTTTTCCAATTCCGGTTATTCAGGTACTCTCGGTTCAGTATTAGGGCAATCGGTTGGGCCGTTAGAGCATTTTAACCCTTAGGGGTATTTTGGTCTTTTTGCTCTCCGGTCAGGATTTGGGATTTTGAACCTTTGCCTTAGTGATTTATAAGTGAGTTTTATGATTGGAAAGATTTGCTTAGTAGGGTCTCAAGAGGAAGCCAAAAATGAGATTTAAGGATTTTTTGGAAAAATTGGAAAATGGATAAATTGGATTTATTTGGATAAGTATGGAATTTAAATAAAAGAGAAAAAAGAAAAGAAAAAGGAAAAAAGGAAATTATTAAAATAAGGATTTTTCCCCATTTTTCCCATGTGTTTATTTTTCCTTTTCTCTCTCTCTCTCTCTCTCTCCTCCTCACCCGACCATAGCCCTCACCCGAGCCCTTGCTCGCCCAGCCACCCAGCCAGCTGCACCGTGCGAGCCACCTCGAGCCAGCACCGCCCCAAGCCGGACCTAGCTCACCCGGCTCGGCCCTCCACTGCAGAGCGCGCGCGCGGCCCCCGGTCGCCAGTGTGTCGTCCGAGCTTGCGTCAGCGTCGTCGTGTCGTTTGAGCGTCGAGCCCCCAGCTCGCGTGCCTCCTCCTAGCCGAGCCTCGCTCGCGCGCCATCGCGTCCCTGTAGCTCGTCCGGTGCGCGCGCCCCGGCCGAGCTCCCCTGCGAGCGGCAGCGCTGGCGTGAGCCTCCCTACCGTGTCTGCGCCCGGCCACTGTCTGTCGCGCCTTGGCCGACCATTTAGGCTGCCGACCAGCCTGCCTAGCTGTGTTGTCTTGGCCGAGCCTTGTGCTTCTCGGTTGGTATTTCCCGAGTCTTTTCCCTCTTTGGACTCCGAGTTGTTGGCTGCTGATTTGTAATTAAATTGGGTGTTTTATTGAAATGCTTAGGTTGTTCGAGATTCGATTAAAGCTCGAGGGTCATTAATCGTTGGTCGTGATAATTATTATTTTACGCTTGTTTTCGTGTAAGGATCTCTTACCGTGGTTGTGTGGACCCTGCGATGCTTTCTTGATTGTGCCTCGTATGCCTGTTTACTTTTATGAGCATGTTAGTGGATAGGATAGCTTGTGATTGAATTCTTGCTAGCATGTTTGCCTGTTGTACATGTTAGTGCCATGCTAGGTTTGTTCTTCCAGCATGCTCGAGATTCCTGCTTTAAGTTCTTAGTATCATGATAGGATATGTATGATTGATGTCTAATGTATATGTTAGCCAGGAATCTCTCACTCTGTACTCTTAGCTAGTGTTGTAGGGTTTGTCTTCATCCAGGCTGAGAGTGGACACAACGTACTTTGTCCCCACCGGTCGGGGGTAGAGCGAGGCATAACGTATATTGCTCCCCCCTCCGTGACCAATGAGAATTAGCTACCTCATCGGCCTAAGCCTAGTTTGTAGCTCGCTAGAGCGGAACCCCTTAGCGGTGTAAGCCTACCTTGGCCGGTTCTTAGCTTCAGTCGGTGGATCAGCCGCACGGGGAGAGCGCCGAGGGCCTCGCGCCACCGTGATCGAGTGACACCGCTTCCAAGTTTTAGGCATGCACTGCCCGCGTAGTTTTCCCTTAGGCCCCGCATTTACGCCGGTTGCGAGAAGAGCATGCGGTGTGCGCGCACACGCGTTAGTCGCCCGATGCGGAGTGCTCCTCGGGCTAATGTCGTGAGTACACCATTTCTTCCGATTTAGAGCCGGACTTGGGTACTCTCCCGATAGTCAGATTTATTAGCAAGGGTAAAGAGGCCCTTGAAGACATCCTTGGGATCGGTTTTTGAGTGATCAATTGGGTGAGGAGAAAGACCTCGGAGATGTCCCGGGATTGGTTATGAGAACCAATCATTAGGGCGGAAGTAGGAGACTTCCGAAGACTCGATTTTGCCTTTTAAGCTCGTTGAGCAAGATGCGTGTTGATATCTGTTTGCACGTGTACTAGGTTGCTAGATGATTGATTGCATCGTATCGTACCGGTTGGGGATTCTTCTTTGAGTATTTTTATACTCACCCCTTACTTTATCTTCGGGTAACTCAGACAAAGACCGAGGTGGCTAAGAGAGGTAGCTGGGAGATCATGGATCTTCTTGACACTCTGTCGTGTCTTATTTTGTTTTATTTTGAATACTGACATGTAAATGGATTTTGGTGCAGTATGGAAAACTTATGGTTTGAACTGTTTTGATGATTTTAAGAAAAATACTGATCAGTAACTATTTTGTAAATGAATGTTTAGTTGTTTAAATGTTTTCCCACTCTTATGATTTCCTTTTGCATGCATTTAGTTAACGACCCATTTTAGAACCCCATCCGGGTCAGGTCGTTACACAGGGCTCCGCTCTAGCAGGCTACAAACTAGGCATACGCCAATGAGGTCGCTAAGTCTCATTGGCTGCCGGGAGGGGGGAGAAAAAGCAAGGTATGTTATGCTTTGCTCAATATCCGACCACTGGGGACAAAGTATGTTATGTCCGCTCTCAACCCCTGAAGCAATGCTTCGCTTTGCTCCCGACCGGTGGGGACAAGATACGTTATGTCCTCTCTCAGCCTCTGGATGATGACAAACCCTACAACTCTATCTAAGAGTACAGAGCAAAAAACAATGATTCCTGGCTAGCAAGCAAAGACCGACATCAATCACACTACCTAGCATGATACTACGAGCTTAGCGGGAATCATAAGCATGCGTGAGAACAAACCTAGCATGGCACTAACATGTAATATCAAGCAAACATGCTAGCGAGAAATCAATCAAAGTCGCTCTATTATTATCATGCTCATAACGATCGACCAAACAAGCAAGGCAAAATCATGACAAATATCGCAGGCCCACACAACTCGGTAAGAAATCCTTACAGTCGGAAGGCAACAACACTAATAAATTAAGCTGCGATCGAACCCGAGCAACCTATAACGAGCCAAACAAATACATCAATAATCATAAAATAGCCCTAAATACTCTAAAATAAATAGGGCTCGGCTCGGGAGCAACTCACGAGGCGAGGCTGACACTCGAACGGCCTGGCCAGACGAGCCGGGCGCTGACGACGTCATTTGGGGCTCGCAGGCGGAAGCGGCGCGCAAACGCGCGGCGAGCAGCGAAGCAGAGGCGAGGCGCGCGCGGCGACGACGCGCTCTACGTGGACGCGACTTCGGAGCGGCTTAGGCACCTGGGACGCACGACTTCGGACTGGCGACACGGGCGCGCGAGGTGGATAGGCTCGGTCGGTCGCCGATGGCGCGACATTGGGGTGAGGCGACTGGTGAGACGCCGAGCCGGGCGACTCGACTGGCTGCGAGCGCGACTTAGCAGGCGCGGGGCTTATCGGGCGAGTGGCTCGGTATTGAAGCTGGGCACTGGGCGAGTTAGGGTCGCTCGGGTAAGAAATTTGGGCAAGCCATGGCTAGAAATTTGGGCTAGGGGGAAGTCTTTGGGGAGAGAGAGAGAGAAAGAGAGAAAGTTGATTTTGGGGAAAAATAAAAGAAAAAGGAAATAAAAAGGAAAAATGGTAAATAAAAGGAAAAATGGGATTTAAATTCCATTTTCCATCCTTATCCACTTAAAACCTCAAAATCCCATTTCTGGCTTTCCTCCTTGAGACCCGATCAAAGAAATCTTTTCCAATCAATCAAACTCACTTAAATCCAACTCCCAAAGCAACACTAAAGGCTGGGCTTGAATCCCAAAAGAATCACACAAGCAACCATCACTTTGCCAAAGCCCAAACCACAACCGAGCATCCAACCGACTAGCCCAAACACCACGGGACTCGCAGACCACCAACAAACAAGCCTCGACAAAGGCGGGAGCTACCTCGAAGCCACGAAAACCAAATTCTCGCGGAGAGGCGAGAAGACCAAAATACCCCCAAGGGGCAAAACCGCTCTAAAACCCACCCAAACAATGAATCTTGACCAAGGCACCTCGAAAATGGAATAGAAAATCGGGCATTACAATACTCCTCCTTATAAGACTTTCGTCCTCGAAAGTCCTAAGACGTAAACACTCCGGGAAAACTCCACCGATCCAACCAACTGAACTTCTCGGCCAACAACACTAGCCCTCTTCGAGAACCAAAACTCTCTTGGTTCTCAAAAACTCAAGGCCACAATGCCATCCATACTGGGCATACACTGAACTCCAAGGGAACAGACGGCAAACCACGTCCTCAACTCGCACCAACTCTCAAAGGGTGCTACTCTCAGCAAACTCGAGGACGGGCCACAAGCTCTGAAACTTAACGCTACGCACTGGCGAACTCCTCCGGAAGCTCACAGCTGACAACAAACAAACTCAACCCTTCAATAAACTGGCCAAACAACTGAACCTTCCAGATTCCAGAAACCAAACGGCCGAAAGTAAACTTTTCCATGCAAATCTACTAGCAATCGCCAAAGAAAACATCGCCAGCAAGGAAACCACCAAAATTCCTCTCAAGAAAACTCGGGCCGCAAGGACTAAACCATCACGCAGACTCTCTACGGCACAACACCTTGAGGAAAGCAGCTCAATGGCTTTACCAACCAAAGCCATGGCACCTCCGTGCCAACCCACTCAAACGGCTCTGCTACTCCAAGCTGAAGACAACAAGGAGCAAAGCCCAAGAAGGGCTTGCTCAGCAGAACTCAACCCAAACTTATAACGAGCGACACTCGCCTCCAAGCTACCTCTCAACTCTTAAAATCCAACTGGCTACTCAAAAGACTTCTCCTTTTCACTTAGGCCAAACTTATCATCCAACCAGAAACTCCACTCCCGAAACCTTACAAGGAAAACGGATGACGACAACCTCAAAGCTTACGGATCCAAAGCCACACGATTCCGCAAGACTACCTCAGAAGCTAACACTCGAGGCTGACATCCAGGGAGCAACTCAACCACCACAGAGACTAGGGGGAAGGGAAATCTTCAATCCCCAAAAAAACCAACAACTTGCCAGAAACAACTCTTACTTGCTGGCCACCACCCTTGCGGGGACAAACAACTCTTGCTTGCTAACAACACAAAGCAGGGACCCTCTCGTTGGGGTGGCCATTTGCGCTACTCTGATCAAATACACAACTTATGAGCTAAGCTGACTCCTACAAAAACAGGAAACGAATTCCCCAGCAAGCAAACTCTGAAGGGCAACGGACTTCACACAAGCTCGCTGACTTGCTCAAACCCAAGGCAACAACAACCAACTCTCTTGGAAGCAACACCCAAGGGAAAACTCAACCAATCGGAACACCAACCCAAAACCAACAGCACTTGCTCAACTGCCAAGGGAGGGGTCAACTCCCACAACTTCCTGACTAGGAAAAAGACCTCAGGGCAACGCCCTCCAGCTAGAACCGAACTAGCTCTCGACACAACAAGAGGACCAAACCTTGGCCCAACACTCACAAGAGGCAAAACAATCCTTACTGCAGCCTCTAGAACACCATCCAAGAATCCGCTTAACTGAACAAACGACTACTTCCAAGTAGCCAACAAAGTTTTCCCTCTTGCTAGCACCACTACCATCAATTCCAAGCCCAAAGGAGTAACTCGACAAATCCCGAAGGAAACGGCTCTTACAAACAGACAACCAAAGGACGAGAGAGCTCCACATACGCTCACCTGTCTTGCTCCACTAGAGCAACAACATCTACATCTCACGGGGCAACAACAGGGGTCCATCTTAGACTGAACCTCCAAAAGCCAAACGGGGCAACTCGACATCTTGGAAACAGGAAAACAACCAACTGGGCACGAACCATTCGTCCCACAAGCAAAGCAAATCTCTAGCAGCTCCAAACCACACCTTGTTCAACACCAAGCATCAACTTGCCACCTCACCGGAACCAATCCGGACTTTACTCCAAACAAACACTAGCTAGCTAGTCTACCAAGACTGCTAGCAACTCAACCGAGGCTACAAACTACACGGCTCCAGCTTGCCAACTGAAACTCACTACCTGGGCCTGACTGAGCTTTGGAGAGGCTCTCCACAACCTAGGGTTCTTCGGCAACCCTCGACACACACTGCCGAAAAACGAGCTAATGACCAAGCGCTCGAACAGCACAACTCTCTCCAGCATCTCAACCATGCAGGCCAACTCCAATTCCTTGGAAACCAAGAGGACCCGAAATGCTACCGAATGCGTCGTCCTCCTACTCAAAGCATCGGCCACAACATAACTTCTACCCAAGGAAAGGATCCAAACAACATTCTTAGCCAAGGAGATCAGAAACTGCGCGGCTTTGCTACCACCGCTCTTGTTCAGTTTCCAACTGAACTCCAACCAAAGAAACACCAAAAGTTCCAACTCCACACAATGCTCAAAGCTGAGGCAACCTTGCTCAACCAAAAGCATAACCATGCCACACCGAACTTACTTTATACCAAGCCTCTACCAAGGGTGCTTACCCATAAGGCATCCAAATTCTCTCGCAAGGCATCAGCTCATCTCGCCTCAAAAGCATCCAACTCGAATCATGGCATTCAACTCGCCTCATAGGCATCCAGCTCATCTCATGAGCATCCAACTCAGAGTCCCTCTGCTGGACCAAACTCGCATCTACGATGCTCAACTTTCCTCAGATAAAGGCACTCGAAGGTAGTTGACCGCACTACCATCCACAAGAAAACTCTTAGCCTTAACACTAGCGCGAGGCTCAAGCGCACCAACACTTACCAACCAATCTGCTGTCTTACTCAACCTCCAGAAACACTGGGAAGAGGCTCCGGCTCCTCACGAGCATCCTTTCGCTTGTAGTCCATCGACTACCACCGAACTAGCCCTCCGCACGACCTAAACGGGTGCAAGCGCCATAAAGCAGATCCAAGGCTAAAGGAGTGCGCTGAACTCCGAACGGCATAGAACCATCTGCTATGCCCAAGCCAAACTCAAGCCTGAACCAGACTTAGTGCCAAAGTGGCACACCAACCAATGCACCTCAAGTGCTACTACTACCAAAACCACATCTGAGGAAGCTGGGCTGTTAAACAACAGCAGGCTCGCAAGGGAGCAAAGATGTCCCTACATCTGCCTCAAGCCACAAACTCGGCAACTTGCCAATCAATCGGGCGACTGGTGGAGACTCTGCTAGTCCACCTCTCACAAGGGACTTCCACCACCATCTGATGAACCAAACAAAGACAGAAGGCAGCACACCTCGGCCTCTGAGCAATGGGGCATCCCACACACGAATGCTAAACTCAAACTCGGCCAACTACTTTACTACTAGCGGTAGGACTTACTAAAACATCGAGCTCTACGGTGCATCCATTTGCCAAACCGGGCGGCTCCATCAACGCCAAAAACTCATCTCGAATAAACTGCTGATCATGCCCTCCGGGAACCTCCGGCTACAAGAGCTGGGGAAATCTTGAAACAAACTCTGTCATTTGGGCTATCCGTGCCGGGACTCCTCACTACGCGCTACAAAGCTCGCACTGGTCTCCACTCTCGATAGCTAAAGACCGCCATCAAATCTCTCATGGTGGAGCACACTCGCTCAAGAAGTCTCACTGAGGCGCCGCTAGCCTCTACCCCTCCTCTAGGCAACTCAAGCTGCCGGGGCAAAATCGGCATGCGGGCCTAACAACCCCCGGACGCAGCCTCAACATCAACACGATCGGTCCAACACCTCGGTCGAACCTCGCCAAGCGCCCCGCTCCTGCTGGGTGCGATCAACATATCGGGCGATTCGCACGAAGCACCGCACACCTCTCACTAGGGAAAAGCGAAAGAATCGGGCCACAAATGGCCAATGGGAGTCTAAGCTCGCCTCCCTCTCGGAATGATGTCCCGGGGGCATCCGAATCTATCTGGATACCTCAACAAGTCGCTAAACAAAGCTGCTGCTCTTGATCATGAAAGTTGGCATGATGGCTCACTAAGCCCAAACCAACAACGAGTCGTAACTCGCTCGTCTCCGCTACACAACACTACACAAGGCATAAAAGCTAGATGAAAAGTATTGTAAATCTTACCCTTTTCTTTAAAACAAAGAACTTAGGCGCACTGATGACCGTCAGAGAGGTTGATGATCATGGAAAAACGACCTACAACAAAAGGTCAGTCACTACAGAATCTATGACTCGAGCTCGATACCAATCAGTAAAGACCCAGACCGAATGGGGCTCTAGATGGGCCCTTACCTCAATGCATGCATACAAATCAACACTAGAATTTGCAAGATGGTTGTTTTTGATTCTAAGTAAAAACCAAAAACCGGCAAGAGTTCATTTAAAAGTCAATACAAAATTCTTGAAAACTGTCCCCTCGTTTCCAAGCACTGTTCCAAGACAAATACATTTCCAAAACTTACTCGATCAGAGATTTATTAAAAACATACAACTTTACAACATTTACAACAATGCTAGAATCCAGGAAATACATTCATAAAACAACCTAGGGCTCCGTGCCCAACTACATGCATTCAGAGGACATTTAAAACATAAATACAAGACATAAGACTCAGAGTTGAACAACGGGTTTTCCATGATCACAGCCTCCTCCTCCGACCATCATCCGCCTCGCGCCATGGTTTCTGAAAGATAAGTAAGGGTGAGTAACGAATTACTCAAGAAGAATCCCCAACCGGGGTACAATAGGATATAATCAATCATCTAGTACCAAAGCATGCAAGCAAACATGACTACCAACATGGATCATAGCTCAACGAGCTTACAAAGAAAGATCTGGAGTCATCGGAAGTCTCCTACTTCCGGCCTAATGATTGGTTATCCTAACCAATCTCGGGACATCTCTCGAGGGTCTTTCTCCTCGGCCGGTTGATCACTCAAAAACCGATCCCAAGGATGTCCTCAAGGGCCTCTTACCCTTGCTAACGGACTTACGGAGAGTACCCAAGTCAGTCGCTCTAACGGAAGGAATGGTGTACTCACGAACATTAGCCCGGGAGCTCTCCGAACCAAGCAACTAACGCGTGCGCGCACACCGCATGCTCTTCTCGCAATCGGCGTAAATGCGGGGCCTAAGGGCAAACTACGCGGGCAGCACGCATGCCTAAAACTCGGAAGCGGTGTCATCGATCACGATGAGCGCGAGGCCCTCGGCGCTCATCTGCGGCTGGTCCTGGTCCACCGACCAAGCTAAGAACCGCCAAGGCAGGCTTACACCGTGGCGGGGTTCCGCTCTAGCAGCTACAAACTAGGCATACGCCAATGAGGTAGCTAAGTCTCATTGGTCTGCCGGAGAGGGGGAGAAAAAGCAAGGTATGTTATGCTTTGCTCAATATCCACCACCGGGGACAAAGTACGTTATGTCCGCTCTCAACCCTGAAGCAATGCTTCGCTTTGCTCCCGACGGGTGGGGACAAGATACGTTATGTCCGCTCTCAGCCTCTGGATGATGACAAACCCTACAACTCTATCTAAGAGTACAGAGCAAAAAGCAATGATTTCTGGCTAGCAAGCAAAGACCGACATCAATCACACTACCTAGCATGATACTACGAGCTTAAGCAGGAATCATAAGCATGCCGGCAGAACAAACCTAGCATGGCACTAACATGTAATATCAAGCAAACATGCTAGCAGAAATCAATCAAAGCTGCTCTATTATTATCATGCTCATAACAGTCAGCAAACAAGCAAGGCAAAATCATGACAATATCGCAGGGCCCACACAACTCCGGTAAGAAATCCTTACCGGCCTGGAAGGCAACAACACTAATAAATTAACTGCGATCGAACCCGAGCAACCTATAACGAGCCAAACAAATACATCAATAATCATAAAATAGCCCTAAATACTCTAAAATAAGCAGGCTCGGCTCGAGAGCAACTCACGAGTGCGTACGACACTCGAACGGGCGCGGCCGCGACGGGCTAGGCAAATGATGGGCGCAGACAGCGCTACTGGGCGGCGCGTGGCGGCGCTGGGCTACTGACACGGCTAGGGGGCGGGCTGGCGGCAGGCGCGCAAACGGGCGGGCGAGCAGCAGGGGCGAGGGTGCGCGGGCGCGACGACGCGCTCTGTGGACGCGACTTCGAGCGGCTCGGGCACGGAGGGACGACGACTCGGACTGGGGCAAACGGGGCGCGCGATGTGGATCGGGCTCGGGTGGCGATGGCGCTGCGGACGCTCGGGGCCGAGCCGACTGGCCGGGCGACGATCGAGCCGGGCGACTCGACACGGCTGCGCGACGCGACTTGGCAGGCGCAGAGCTCTCACTGGCGAGGTAGCTCGCTCTGGGCACTGGGGCGAGCTACTGCCGCTTTCGGGCAAGGGGCTGGGCGAGCCATGGCTAGGGGCTGGGCTAGGTGGTGGGTGCTCGGGGAGAGAGAGAGAGAAAGAGAGAGAAAGTTGATTTTGGGGAAAAATAAAAGAAAAAAGGAAAAATGGGAAATAAAAGGGAAAAATGGGATTTAAATTCCATTTTCCATCCTTATCCACTTAAAACCTCAAAATCCCATTTCCCGACTTCCTCCTTCGAGACCCGATCAAAGAAATCTTTTCCAATCAATCAAACTCACTTAAATCCAACTCCCAAAGCAACACTAAAGGCTCGGGCTCGAATCCCAAAAGAATCACACAAGCAACCATCACTTTGCCAAAGCCCAAACCACAACCGAGCATCGAACCGACTAGCCCAAACACCACGGGACTCGCAACCACCAACAAACAAGCCTCGACAAAGCAAAGGCAGAGCTACCTCAAGCCCCGAAAACCACAAATTCGCGCCTGCAGAGCCAAAAGACCAAAATACCCCCAAGGGGCAAAACCGCTCTAAAACCCACCCAAACAACTGAATCTTGACCCGAAGGCACCTCGAAAACTGGAATAGAAAACTGGGCTGTTACAGGCCATCCCTAATCTTATCTAGAACTAGCATATTAACTCCCGAAGGAGTTGCAACAGATAACTCAAAACCTAGAGGCTCTAATCTCAACCTAACATGCTCAGCAAACAATACAGACACAAACGAGTGCGTAGAACCAGAGTCAAACAAGACAAATGCACAATGATCCAAAACAAGAAGCGTACCTACCACTGTGGCATCTGCACGCTCGGCCTCCTGACGGTTCCTAGCGAACACCCGTCCCTGCTGCTGTTTCACCGGCTGAACTGCCATAGCTGGCTGATCACAGAAACGGACCGTATGCCCCTCTTTTCCACATCGAAAACACCGCCTGGGCCCAGTCTGACAAGCTCCGAAGTGGGCTCTTCCACAAGTGGCACAGGCGGGAATCTGCCTAGGACCGCCCTGCTGGCGAGTTTGGAACTGGGCAGGAATCCTACGCTAATCCCGGTTCTGGAACTGTCCTTGGCGACGCTGGCCGCCTCCTCTAAACTCAAACCTCCTCTTCTGCCCCACTACAGCTGGGATAGGACGCTGCACCGGAGCAGCGAGAGTCCGCTCAACAGGATACTTTCCGTTGTAAATAGTGGCCAGCTGAACAGCTATAGCATAAGTGTCAGGGGCCTATGCCCTGACATCCTGAGACACACCCTGCCTCAGACCAGAAATGAACTTCCAAATTTTCAACTCAAGGGTTGCTATTAGTTGCGGAGCAAAATAGCCATACTCCGAAAACTTCGTCTCGTACTCCACTATAGAATCGGAACCCTGCTTCAGATTCTGGAAAAGCGATACCATCTTCTCTTGAGCCTCATCACTAATGTACTTGGCCTTAAATTCTGACTTGAAGAACTCCAAGGTAGCAGGTGGAGACCCAGCTGGTCTCTCACTCAGGGTGGACTCCCACCACCATCTTGCTATGCCCCCTAACACATGGGCTGCACACCTCGGCCTCTGAACATCGGGGCACACCATAATCAGGAAGGTGTACTCCAAATGGGCAATCCATCTAGCTGCTGCTAAAGCATCACCCGTGGCATCAAACTTCTCTGGGTTCCACTTTACGAAATCCTTCAACCATTTACCAAGCTCATCGGCACCTTCTGCCACCTCTGCCACAAGGGTGGCTGCTTGGCTCTGAGTGGGGTGTCTTCTTTGCGCGCTCTTTGAATCAAACGAGTCAGCTGCTCGATCTGGCTCGGGACTCCTCCCGCTGCGCTGCCAACAAAGCCAGGGTCTCTGCCCTCTGGTCGCTTAATAGGTCGACCACCATAGACCTCATAGAATTAGCAAACTCTGCTCCAGGAGCAGTCTCACGGCGCTCAGTCGCCTCAACGCCTACTCTGGGCTCAACAGGGGGAGCTACAGGCAGAATGCTATCAGTCTCAGCTTGGGACGATGTCCCTACGGTGTCAAATCCGTAGGGACAGTCTTCTGGAACTGTATTTGGCTTGGAACAGGTGCTTGGAAACAGGGACAGGTTTTAGGAAAATTATATTTGACTTTTGAAATGGATGTTTACATGTTTTTAGTGTTCATTCAGAATCTGGCATACAATCTTGCATATTGTCTTTAAGTTTTAAAAGCATGCATTGAGGTAAAGGCCTAGTTTAGAACCCCTTTCGGGTTGGGTCTTTATAGAGTCAGAGTATTGAGAAGGCTACTTGGGAACGGGAGGACGAGATGAGAGTGCACTATCCTAAGTTGTTACAGTCTTCAGGACTTTCGGGGACGAAAGTCATAAAAGAAGAGAATACTGTAACGACCCAGGTTTTCATCCCGGTCTTCCAAGTAGGTCCTAAGTATATTTTGGTAATTTGGTCGGCCCATTAGGGATGTTTCTATCTTTTCTCAGCTAATTATATTCTTGGTTGTTCACAGTTGGGATTTGGTTGCATTCCGGTTGAGTTTGAGTGTTGGGAGTTGCAAAAATAAAAAGTGGGGTTTTGCCGTAATAAAGGTGCAATAGCGGAGGCTTGAACCAGGGTGGCCTAGTTAGATAGCAATAGGGCTTTGCCAGTTGACCTGTAGGTGATTTCTGATACTTTTTCCACAGGTTTATTGTTTGGCCTCAGTTTCAAGACTTAAGTGTGATTTATTTGATAAAATAGGTTTTATTCTTTTCTCTCCCAAATCCCAAGACCAATTCATCGTTCTCCCCAAGCTCCTGTGCAGTTTGCGATTCCTCCATCTCCTAGGAGCTTTTGTCGATTGACCATTTTGGGTAAGTGATTCTTCTTGTTCGATTTTTCCTCCTAGGTTGTGGTTGTCGATTTCTGGCTGGCCAAGCTCTAAGTTTTGATTGTGTGTGTGGGTGTTTTGCCTAGCCAAGACAGCCCCTTGCAGCCGCTCAACAACAAGCACGCCTCGTCACCGATGTGCACCGCCATCGCTGCCTATCGCTCCTCGTTTGCTCGCCCCAGCAGCCGCAAGCGCCTCCCGACGCCTAGCAGCTGCATCGCCTTCGCTCCCAACGAGTCGCCGCTGTGCCGTTCGCTCGCGCCTGCACGCTCGAGATGCCGCCCGACGCCCAGCAGTTGCCTCGCTTCGCCTTGCTAAGGCCTGTCAATCACTCCCCAGCCAGCTCACGCCAGGCAGCACTACAACACGCCTGCCCAGCACCGAGACGCGCACGCAATGCCCAGCCGCTCACCTGCGCACGCCAACGCACCCAACAGCAGTCCGCGAGCTGTTCCCCTGTGCCCGCTTGCCTTTCCTCTCGCGCCAGCTCCCTTGCCGTGTGCCTTGCAGCCGAGACACCCTTGGTGCTTGGCCAAGCCGCGTGAGTTGCTCCCGAGCCCAAGCTTCTGTTTCATATCTTATTTTAGGGCCTATAGTTAGTAATTTAATTACTATTTGATTGTTAGGTTTCCGTTAGCTAGCCTTGTTCATTTGCAGCTCGGGTGTCCACTTGTGTGATTGTTGTCTTTCGATTCAGGTAAGGACTTCTTACCGGAGTTGTGTGGGCCCTGCGATATTTTTGTGAATGTTGTTTGTATGCCTGTTTATGATTACCAGCATGTTTAGTTATTAGGTGCTTTTTTCTGAATTCTGACTGGCATGACTTCTCGTGATTATTCTCATGTTAGTTCCATGCTAGGTTGTTTTGTTCTGGCATGTTCATATTTTTTTCTTGTTTCGTAGTACCATGCTAGGTTAGTTGATTCTGCTGAGAACGAGTTAGTATGTAGTTGTTCGCTATTTATAGCATAGTGTCATGATAGGTAGCATCATCCAGGCGAGGATGCATAACGTAACTTGCATCAGTGGCAGGGACGCGCGAGGCAGTACTCCGTCCATGATCCGTCGTTAGGGTTTAGCTAACCCTAACGGCAGCCCAGTTGTAATCTTGGGTGAGGGTGGTAGACTGTTAAATGCCCTAACAGTCGGGGGAATGACGAGGCATTTCCTTGTACCCCGGCAGTCGACATGACCTCACCGTGTCGGCAATAGCCCTTGATTACCACCTGATGGGGCAAGGATCGATCTCTGGTGTAAGCCTACCATGAGCTGTTCCTTAGCCTCAGGTGCAGTGGTACAGGCTGACAAAGTCATAGTGTCCTGGTGTCACACCACTATGTTCAGTGACACCAATCCAGAGATTCTTTTAGGCATGCATACTGGACCAGGGTGGCTTGCCCGAGACCTAGCACCTCCTTGGTTTCCAACAGCATGCGGTGTGCATTCACTCTCTTTACAGCGCCGACTAGAAAGCTCCTCGGGATCTTGAGTTTAGTGCACCTTTCGTTTAGACAGTATGGTAGAAAAGTTGATGCCAAGACTAGTTTCTCGTAGACTTCCGAGTTTTAAGATAACTCCCAGAGTAAGACAGTAAGATGGCATCCGTTTATGTTTATGTATGGATTAAAGTAATGTGCTCTCTTCAGTGTTTGTATTTATGGCTTGCATACATTCTACTAGATGACCAGTTGTATAGTATTGTACCCTGGTTGGGGATTCTTACTGAGTAATTCGTTACTCACCATTACTTTTGTGGTTTCCACAGGTAACAGGGCGCGAGACCGGTTGCTGAAGGAGGAGCTGCTGATCATGGAATCTTGTTGTTTATCTGTAAAGTCCCAACCCAAAAGGGGTTCTAAAATAGGCTTTTACCTCAATGCATGCATTCAAAACTTAAAGACAATATGCAAGAATGGGTTTCAGATTCTAAGTGAAAACTAAAACATGCAAACATCCATTTAAAACAAACACAATTATAGAATTCCTGAAACCTGTCCCTGTTTCCAGGCACCGGTTTCAAGTCAAATACATTTCCAAAACTCACTCTGATTAGAGATTTATTTAAACCATTCAAAAACTTCCAACAGTTACAACAGTGCTAGAATCCGGAAAAACAGTCAGAAAAATAACCTAGGGATCCGTGCCCAGCTACATGCATTCAGAGGAAAATAACTGTAAAGACCCAACCCGAAGATGGGACTAAATCTAGATCTTTACTCAGCATGCAAGTGAAAAGCTTAAAAGGACCCGGCTGGGGTCGGTTTGTAAAACTTTTTCAAATATAAGAGTGGAAAACATTAAAAACAAAGTAAACATTCATTAAGCAGAAACGAACCATTCAAATTAAAAGCAATGGATCGATCAAGACTTTCCTTAAAACATAAAATAGTTCAAATCATAGTTTTCCCTACGGACCTAAGTCCAACTACATGTTGAAATCCAAAAAAAGAAAATAAGACACGACAGAGTGTCAAGAAGATCCATGATCTCCCGGCTCTCTCCGCTAGCCACCCGGTGTCTTGTCCCAAGTTACCTGTGGAAGAAACCACGATAAGGGTGAGTATAAACATACTCAGTAAGAACCCCCGACCGGGGTACGATACGATGCAATCTATCATCTAGCAACCTAGTACACATGCCACAAATATCAACACGGATCTTAGCTCAACGAGCTCACAAGGCAAATCCGGAATCTGGGAAGTCTCTTACTTCCGCCTAATGATTGGCTCTCAAACCAATCCGGGACATCTCCAAGGGTCTTTCTCCCTTGGCCAATTGATCAGCTCAAAAACCAATCCCAAGATGTCCGACACCCTCGAGGGTCTTTCTCCCTCGACCAATTGATTAACTCTAAAGTCAACCCCAATGGGTGTCCTCAAGGGCCTCTTACCCTCGCTATAAACCGGACTATCGGAGAGTACCCAAGTCTGGCTCTAAATGGGAAGGAACTGGTGTACTCACGAACATTAGCCCGGGGGAGCTCTCCGAACCGGCTACTAACGCGTGTGCGCGCACACCGCATGCTCTTCTGCAACCGGCATAAATGCGGGGGCCTAAGGGCAAACTACGCGGGCCAGGTACGCATGCTAAAGACTCGGAAACGGTGTCACTGAACACAGTAGTGCGAGGCCCTCGGCACTCATCTGCGCACTGTACCACCGACCTGAAGCTAAGAACCGGCCAAGGTAGGCTTGCACCGTTGGCAGGGTTCCGCTCTAGCAGGCTACAAACTAGGCTTATGCCAATGAGGTAGCTAATCCTCACTGGCTGCCGGGGGGAAGCAAGGTACGTTATGCTTCGCTCTACTCCCGACCGGTGGGGACAAGGTACGTTATGTCCGCTCTCAGCCTCTAGATGATGACAAACCCTATTATACTAGCTTAGACTACCAAGTACGTGATTCCTGGCTAACATTCACAAAGACATCTGTCATACATAGCCTAGCATGATACTACGAGCTTAAAGCAGAATCTCAAGCATCTTTGGAAGAACAAACCTAGCATGGCACTAACATGTATAAAAAGGCAAAACATGCTAGCAAGAATTCAATCACTAGCTATCCTATCCACTAACATGCTCATAAAGGTAAACAAGCATACAAGGCACAATTAAGAAAGCATAGCAGGGTCCACACAACCACGGTAGGAAGTCCTTACCTGAAAACTAGTGAAGAATAGCTATCACAACCAAAAAGACCCTCGAGCTTAATACGAACTCGAGCAACCTAGGCATAAATAAAACATCCTAAGTAATTACATACAGCAGCCAGAAGCTTAGAAAACACAAAGGGATTGGTTCGGGAATTACCACCGAGAAGACACGGGCCTCGGCAGCAAGGAGGGTGGCTTGGGCGATCTTTGGGTGTGGCTTTGGGCGCCGGCGCTGGCGCGCTGGGCGCTTGCGGCACGTCGGGCGGATGCGCGCAGGCCTTTGGCGACCACGAGCGACGCCGGGCGGTCTTTGGCGGCCACGGGCGACGCCGGCGGCGATGGGTGTGCGACGGTGGGGCTTCCGTCTGCAGCGCGATGATGGGCGGGCGGCGGTAGGCCGAAGCGCGCAGGGTGTGCGCGGCGGGGTGGTGCGATGGAGCAGGTGGTGCGTGCGGCTAGAAATTTGGGTGGCTCGGGGTGGTTCGATGGTGGTTCGATGGTGGGTCGATGGTGTGGCTAAGGGCTGCTCGGCTAGGGTTTTAGGAGAGAGAGAGAGAGAGAGAGAGAGAGAGAGAGAATGCGGCTATGAGGGGAAAATTAGGGGTTTTCTTGATTTTCCTTCTTTTCCTTATTTTTAAATAGGTTAGAGACCTAAATTCCCTTCCCAAGGCTTTTCTCTTGCGGGTCAGGCTAAAGCAACCTTTTTTCTTTTTTATTTTTCTTTTTAATTAAGACTCTTTTCTTAAAACTCCAAATTCACCATTTAGGCAAGGTTCAAATCCAAAAGATTCAATTAATTTTCCAATTAATTTTGTTATTCACCGGGAAGGAAAACGGGGCCGTTACAATACTCCCTTCTTAAAAGACTTTCGTCCCCGAAAGTCCTAAGACTGGAACAACTCCGGGTAATGAGTCCTCATCTCATCCTCTAGCTCCCACGTCGCTTCCTCTGCCCTCTGATGCCTCCAAAGAACCTTTACTAAACTTATCTCTCGGATGCGCAATACCTTGCGCTCATAAGCCAAAATCTGCACGGGCTTTTCCTCGAAGGATAAATCTTTACTCAACTCTAGGGGCTCATGCTCTAGCACATGCGAAGGATCTCGCCACGCACTTTCT
Source organism: Sicyos edulis (assembly GCA_036507275.1). Taxonomy (NCBI): domain Eukaryota; kingdom Viridiplantae; phylum Streptophyta; class Magnoliopsida; order Cucurbitales; family Cucurbitaceae; genus Sicyos; species Sicyos edulis. The sequence goes on along the minus strand of CM071846.1, from coordinate 45,458,294 downwards.
CAACATCGAAACGTGGAACACATTATGCACCGCTGATAAAGACGGGGTAAAGCTAACCGATAGGCCCCTTGCTCCGATCCGCTCAAGGATCTCAAAAGGCCCTACAAACACAGGGCTCACTTGCCTCGCTTTCCAAACCTTAACACCCCACGCATAGGTGCTACTTTCGTGGAAAACATGTTGACCCACCTCAAACTCAAGTCTCTACGCCTCACATCGGCGTAACTTTTTGTCTACTCTGTCTTTGTCAACATGCGAGCCCTTATCTTCGCAGCTGCGTCGTTTGTCATCTGCAGAAGAACTCGGGTCCCTAACCCGCCTATCCCCAACCTCCTCCCGAACACCGAGGATCTGCGGCGCTTACCATACAACGCTTCGAATGGGGCCATCTCGAATAGTCGCCGATAGTTTGTTGTTGTAAGCGAACTCCATCAAGCATGTGTCATTGGTCCCAATGCACAGGAAGTCCAAGACACAGGCTCTCAACATGTCTTCAGAACTCGATTCACCCTCTCATCGACCATCGGTTTGAGGGTGGAAGGCGAAGGCTGAAGCGCGCACTCGATTCCCAAACCCTTCTCGGAGCGCTCTCGAAGCGAGATGTGAACCGAGAATCCCTATCGACACTATCTTCACGGGTACTTCGTGGTACCGCACAATTTGCTCTAGAAATAATCGTGCCCATTGCTCCCATCAGTATAACTAATCCTACCGGGTATAAAGTGTGCACTCTTGGTCACCCGGTCCACTACTACCCAGACCGAGTGAACCCTCTCGGTGTCCTTGGCAACCCAGCAGATGAAATCCATCGAAATCTCGTCCCACTTTCACCGTGGAACACTTAAGCGGTACGCAATAAACCTACAGGTGTTTTCGTCGGGGGCTTTCACTTGTTGACAAGTGAGACACCGCTAACAAACTCCGCTATATCTCGCTTCATGCCCATCCACCGTAACGTCTACTTGAGATCTGGTACATCTTGGTACCTCACGGGTGCCAAGTGAATGGGAACTATGTGCCTCGGCGAGCAACTCGCTCGAACCTCTGCGTCATCCGGGACGCACAATCGACTCTCGGTACCTCAAGCCTTCGTGCGGTGCCACAACAAAGTCGAAATCGCCATCAGCCTCAACCCTCTCGAGCAATCTCCTCAACTTGGGATCACTCGGTGATGTCGATGATCCTCTGCTAAGCGACGGTACCGAATCGATAGCCGGGCTACCTCAGCGGTAACCTCTCCCAACAAGATCGCAATACCGGTTCGCTCAAACTCTTTTCCGCAATTCGGCTTGGGAGCTCAAAGAAAGCTGCTTTGAATGCGACGTCTTCCTACTCAGTGCATCGGCCACAACATTGGCTTTTAGGGATGATACAAAATCTCACGATCGTAGTCCTTTACTAACTCGAGCCACCTCCTCTCTCGCCTCATGTTCAACTCCTTACGAGTGAAGAAATATTTGAGGCACGGTGATCCGTGAACAATGAATCCTCTCACCATATAAGTAATGCCTCCAAATCTTTAGAGCAAAAACAAGCTGCGACCAACTTCATATCATGAGTTGGATAGTTCTTCTCATAAGGCTTCAGCTCCGGGAAGCATAAGCTATCACCTTCCCATCTTTGCATCAACACACACCTAAACCATACTTGGAAGCATCGCTATAAACTACGAAACCTCCCGTTCCTTTCCGGAATCGCCAACACAGTCTTTGTCGTCAAAGTGAGCTTAAGCCGGGCAAAACTTTCCTCACATCTAGCATCCCAAACAAAGTCAACACCCTTCTTGGTCGACGGGTTAGGGGTGCCGCCTTAGCGGAAAAGTCTTTCACGAAACGCGGTAATAACTCGCCGGACCCAAAAGATGCGTATCTCGGCGACCGTCGTCGGTCCGCCCATGAGCTAATCGCCTCTATCTTTGCGGGTCCACCGCTATACCATCTGCCGACACGATATGTCCAAGGAAGGCTACTCTCTAGCCAAAATTCACACTTAGAGAACTTTGCGAACAAGCTGGTTCTCACGCAATGTTTGTCAAAACTTGCCTCAAATGCGAAGCATGGTCCTCGTTGTCTGGAATAAATCAAAATGTCGTCTATGAATACGATGACAAAGTTATCCAAGAATGCCTTGAACACTCTGTCCATCATGTCCATAAACGCTGCGGGGGCGTTCGTGAGTCCGAAAGACATGACCACGAACTCATAATGACCATACCTCGATCTCAACGCGGTCTTCGGGATATCTCGCATCTCGAATCCTCACGGTGATGGTACCACGACCTCAAATCAATCTTAGAAAACACTGAGGCTCCCTGAAGCTGATCAAACAGATCATCTATACGCGGCAAGGGATACTTATTCTTCACCGTGACTTTATTCAGTTCTCTATAGTCTATACACAAGCGCATGGATCCATCCTTCTTCTTAACAAACAGATGTGTGCTCCCCACGGGGACACACTCGGACGGATGAAACCTCGATCCGGCATCTCTTGCAATCGCACTTTGAGTTCTCTCAACTCGGTGGCGCCATACGACACGGGGCTTTGGAAATGGGAAGAGTCCCGGCTCCGGCTCAATGGTGAAGTCCAACTCCCGCTTGAGGGTAAACCCAGCAACTCTTCGGGGAAAACATCCGCAAACTCTTGCACCACAGGGGACCATGTCAACGACCAACGCAGACTACTATCTCTCGACAGCTTTGCCAAGAAGCCCCAAGCTCCTCGAGCCAACAATCTATGGGCTTTATTTGCTTTGAGATCAATGGCGGGCAAGTTCCGCCCCGACACCGCGAAACTTGAAGCTCGGCCTCAGAGGTGGCCTAAACACCACTTCTTTCCGTGGGCAGTCTATCAATGCATGGTTCTCTCGCCAACCAATCCATGCCAAGGATCACATCGAAACCGCTCATAGACAAAGCACTATGAGGGTAGCCTCTAAAATCTCATCGGATATCTGTGATCTGGCCATGCTTAACTCTCATCGCTAGCTAACATACTCACACCCGAAGGAGTGGCAACACACAGCTCAAACCCTAGAGGTTCGAGCTCCACACAAGCTTGTCTAACGAATGCATCGAAACAAAGGAATGGGTCGAATCCGAATCAAACAATACGAATGCATAGTGTTGTAAGACAAGCAGCGTGCACAAGAATCGCATCATTAGTACGCTCCGCCTCCTGGCGAGTAGTGGCAAACACCCGCCCTATTGTTGGGGTGGTCCCGCTTTGCTAAATCCACGAGTGCGAGAATCGGCCAAATGCCCCTCCTTGCCACATCCGTAGCAAGCACGGGCGATGCTCCTGAGACCATAATGTGCCTTTCCGCACTTGTTGCAATGAGTGGTTGCTGGCCCCCGCCTGCTGGCGATCTTGGGCTCTACCCCGAGGTCGGCGCCGATCTCGACCACTCGGATCGCCTGCCGGCGAGTTGTGCGACCAGATTGAGCGGAAACCACTAGAAGTCCCGCAGACTTCCTCTTCGCCCGAATATCTGCTGGGGGCCGAATCGACCGAAGCCGGGCGCAAGCAGAATCTGCCTTTGGCGGATACTTCGGGTTATAAATCGTGGCCAACTCTCTTCGCTCGATCATAACTCTCGGGAGCGAGTGCTCGAACATCCTGAGCAACCTCCTTCCTCAGCCCACAAATGAACTTCTTAGTCTTGAGCTCCTCAAAGTGGCAATGAGCTCCGGTGCGAAATAGCTATACTCAGAGAACTTCTTCTCATAGGCGTAAATACTATCTCGATCCTGTTTGATTTGAGAAGGCCTCTCGCCATCTCCCTGCTTTGAGCCTCATCATTAACATACTTAGCTCGAACTTCGTTCTAAAGAACTCCTGTGTGGTGGAGAAGACCCAGTGGTCTAGCTCTATCTGTGGACTCCCACCACCCACTCGGTGTGTCGAGAGAGAACATGGGCCGCACATCTCGGCCTCTGCACATCTGGGCATCCCATAACTCTAAAGATGTACTCCATTCTTGCCAACCACTGATCGCCACAAGTGGGTTCTCGAAGCATCAAATTCTCTTGGCTTTCACTTGGTGAAATCTTTCAACCACTTGCCAAACTCAACGGCTCCTCTCTGCACTATCAAGTGAGTGTGATCTGGTCCGATGACCCTGCCCCTCCGATTGAGCTACGGGGCTACTGGAGTCTGCTGGGGTGCTCGCCGCATGAGCCGTGTGTCAATTGGGCTATCTGTGCCCTAGACTTCTCTCTACTGTAGCTGCTAGCTGCACTGAGTTTCAGCTCTCTGCTCGGCCATTAGGCCCATCATCATGTCTCTCATAGCGAAATATCTCCACTGAGCTGTACCTTGAGGCATAGCAGCCTCCCCCTTCTCTAGGCAAGTTAACCTCTGGTGCCACGGGGCGCCTACGAGCTTTGATATACTCGGCTGCTGGCTCTGCGGCATCTCTATTTGCGATTCAGACGGACTGCTCCACTACGTGTAACCGGCATCTTGGCGATCTACACGGAAACCACAACAGGTTAGTCCACGCTCGGACTTTCTCTCGCCAACAAAGATAACACATGTGTACTACATATAGTATCATAAACAAAACCCTTAGCTTATTGAACTTAGACAAACTGGCGGCCTTGGAGTCTTTGGAGATCATGGGAACACAACCTACAAAGCAGGTTAGTCTACAGAATCTATGACTCTGTGCTCTGATACCAACTGTAAAGACCCAACCCGAAGATGGGACTAAATCTAGATCTTTACTCAGCATGCAAGTGAAAAGCTTAAAAGGACCCGGCTGGGGTCGGTTTGTAAAACTTTTTCAAATATAAGAGTGGAAAACATTAAAAACAAAGTAAACATTCATTAAGCGAAACGAACCATTCAAATTAAAAGCAATGATCGATCAAGACTTTCCTTAAAACATAAAATAGTTCAAATCATAGTTTTCCCTACGGACCTAAGTCCAACTACATCTTTGAAATCCAAAAATAGTAAAATAAGACACCATACAGAGTGTCAAGAGCATCCATGATCTCCCAGCTCTCTCCGCTAGCCACCTCGGTCTTTGTCCCAAGTTACCTGTGGAAGAAACCACGATAAGGGTGAGTATAAACATACTCAAGAAGAACCCCCGACCGGGGTACGATACGATGCAATCTATCATCTAGCAACCTAGTACACATGCCACAAATATCAACACGGATCTTAGCTCAACGAGCTCACAAGGCAAATCCGGAATCCTCGGAAGTCTCTTACTTCCGGCCTAATGATTGGCTCTCAAACCAATCCCGGGACATCTCCAAGGGTCTTTCTCCCTTGGCCAATTGATCAGCTCAAAAACCGATCCCAAGATGTCCGACACCCTCGAGGGTCTTTCTCCCTCGACCAATTGATTAACTCTAAAGTCAATCCCAATGGGTGTCCTCAAGGGCCTCTTACCCTCGCTTATAAACCGGACTATCGGGAGAGTACCCGAAGTCTGGCTCTAAACGGGAAGGAACTGGTGTACTCACGAACATTAGCCCGGGGGAGCTCTCCGAACCGGCTACTAACGCGTGTGCGCGCACACCGCATGCTCTTCTGCAACCGGCGTAAATGCGGGGGCCTAAGGGCAAACTACGCGGGCCAGGTACGCATGCCTAAAACTCGGAAACGGTGTCACTGAACACAGTAGTGCGAGGCCCTCGGCACTCATCTGTGCAGCCTGTACCACCGACCTGAAGCTAAGAACCGGCCAAGGTAGGCTTGCACCGTTGGCAGGGTTCTGCTCTAGCAGGCTACAAACTAGGCTTATGCCAATGAGGTAGCTAATCCTCACTGGCTGTCGGGGGGAAGCAAGGTACGTTATGCTTCGCTCTACTCCCGACCGGTGGGGACAAGGTACGTTATGTCCGCTCTCAGCCTCTAGATGATGACAAACCCTATTATACTAGCTTAGACTACCAAGTACGTGATTCCTGGCTAACATTCACAAAGACATCTGTCATACATAGCCTAGCATGATACTACGAGCTTAAAGCAGGAATCTCAAGCATGCTGGAAGAACAAACCTAGCATGGCACTAACATGTATAAAAAGGCAAAACATGCTAGCAAGAATTCAATCACTAGCTATCCTATCCACTAACATGCTCATAAAGGTAAACAAGCATACAAGGCACAATTAAGAAAGCATAGCAGGGTCCACACAACCACGGTAGGAAGTCCTTACCTGGAAACTAGTGGAGAATAGCTATCACAACCAAAAAGACCCTCGAGCTTAATACGAACTCGAGCAACCTAGGCATAAATAAAACATCCTAAGTAATTACATACAGCAGCCAGAAGCTTAGAAAACACAAAGGGATTGGTTCGGGATTTACCACCGAGAAGACACGGGCCTCGGCAGCAAGGAGGGTGGCTTGGGCGCCTTGGTGGTGGCTGGGAGTCTTTGGCGCTGGCGCTGGCGCGCGCGGCACGTCAGAGCGACGCAGGCGGGCAGCGCAGCGTGGTGTGCGGCTGCAAGGCGACGCGCGGCGAGGGATCGCGCTGGAGCGGCTGGGCAGCGTGCGGCGGCGCGTCTGGGCTGCTGTAACGACCCAGGTTTTCATCCCGGTCTTCCAGGTATGCCCTAGGGGTATTTTAGTAATTTGGTCGGGCCGTCGGGACCGTTTATATCTTTTTCAGTTGCTAAAATTATTGGATGGATTTATGTAAGTTTTTGAGGCTTTGTGGATGTGTTTGGGCATGGGGAGATGCAAAAGGAAAATTGTGTGTTAAAAGTGTGTTTGGTGGGTTTCGAACCCAGGTGGTCTGAGAAGTCAGGTGGGTGGTGTGGCCAGTTGAGCTATGGAGAGCTCTTGTTGCTCTTTCCGTGTCATTTTATGGTTAGCCTTGGATTTTGGGGTTTTGGTGCATTTGGTTAAATGGAAAAGAAAAGCTAGGTTTTGTTCTTCTTCTCCAACACATCCTCCTAGCCGTCCAAGCTTGTTTCCCCAACTTTCTCTAGCCGAATTTCATCCCCTTGCTGCTCCGTAGTTCGATCATCATTCCGGGTAGGTATTCATCTACTTCATCTTCTCGATAGGTTGTTTTGCTGGCCGAAGGTAAGAGGAGGTGCCCATGTGTGTGTGTGTTGTTGCAGAGTGCGCCCAGCGCCGGATCGCCCACCACCGCGGCAGCCCGGCCGAGCAAAGACGCCCAACCCGCACGTAACGGCTGTCGCAGCCGCTTGCCTTGCCGCCGCAGACTCCTCGACCAAGAATTTGCACAGATCCGCCGAGGATCGCGAATCGCGCTCGTCGACGCCCCCAGTCCGTCGCCCAGATCTGTCGCCGTCGCACCAGCTTGTCGCGACGCCAGTCGCGATCGAGGGAAGCCATCGCCCGATCGCACCGATGAGCGATTCGCGCGCCAAGCAGGCCGTCAGAATCTGCCGGCGCAAAGACGCTCAGAACACGTCGGTCACCACTGCTCGCCGTCACGACACAGCAGCGCGCCAGATCCGTCCATCGACGCCCAGCTTCGCGCGAGCCGCCGTCGCACCGCGTCGCGCAGCGCAGCAGCGAATCGCCCGTGTGTCGCGCGCCTTCTCTCGAGCCGCTTCGCGCGCACGTCGAGCCGCGCTCGCGCTCGTGCTCTCGCCGCTCGCCAGCGCCGCGCGCGCTGCGCCCGTGTTGCGTGCTCAAATAGCGCGTGTCCGCGCGCGCAGCCGCGCCTGCGCCAGCGCCAGCGCCAGCGGCCGCACCAGACTTGCTAAAGCAAGAAGATTCGGCCCCGTGTCGTCGTGCCGTGTGAGTGCCCGAGCCGAGCACGCTTGTTTTATTATATTTTTAGGGCTATGATTGTGATTTCTATTGTGTTTGTTAGGTTCTCGTTAGCTAGCTCGGGATCGATCGCACTTAGGATTTTGTGTGTGTAGTTGCCCGGCCAGGTAAGGATTTCTTACCGGAGTTGTGTGGGCCTGCGGTATATTTGTGATTGTTGTTTGTATGTTTGTTTGTGATTATCGCATGTATAGTTTAGGTGCTCGTTTCAATTCGACTATCATGACTTCGAATGTTGTTCTCTCATGTTAGTCCATGCTAGGTTGTTCCGTTCGGCATGCTCATATCTCATTCTTGCTTCGTAGTACCATGCTAGGTTCCTTGTATCTCATTGAACACGTATTGGACCGCATTGATTGAATTGTTATTATTGCTATGGTTTAGAGTTCGGGTAGGTAGCATCATCGGGCGGATGCATAACGTAACTTGCATCCCCGGCGAGTGGACGCACGAGATGGTACTGCGTCCACGATCCCGTTAGGGTTTAGCTAACCCTAACGGCCGCCCCGCAATCTTGGGTGAGGGTGGCATCGTTAAATGCCCCAACGGTCGGGATGATGACTTGGCATTGCCTCATCCCGGCGATGAGACACGTCCTCGGCGTGTTCGGCCGTAGCCCTTGATTGCCACCGATAGGGGCAAGGACGGCTTCTCGGTGTAAGCCTACCACGACCGATTCCTTAGCCTCGGTGCGGTGGTTCAGGTGACATAGTTCACGTGTCCGTGTCTCACACCCTATGTCGGTGACACCGATCCCAGATTTAGTTAGGCGTGGTGATCTGGACATGGGCGGCTTGCCACTAGACCCGACACCCCATAGTAGTCGCGAGAGCACGCGATGCGCGCTTACGCTCATTACTGGCGATCGGAGAGCTCCTCGGGATCTTGAGCTAGTGCACCTTTTTCGTATCGACGATGAGACAGTGAGGCCGGGACTCATTTCTCGTATAGGGCGTATTGTGTGGTGGATTTATTTCCGGACTAAGACCACGAGTTGGCTTCCGAGGTCCAAGTGTGGACTTAAGCTATGTGCTCTATTACGTGTTTATACTCATAGCTTGCATACATTCTTCTAGATGATCATGTATATCGTATTGTACCCCGGTTGGGGATTCTTACTGAGTAATTCGTTACTCACCCTTATTCTGTGGTTTTCCACAGGTAACCAAGGCGCGAGACAGGATGGCTGAAGGAGGAGCTGTGATCATGGAATCCTGCTGTCATCTCTGACCATTTTATTATATCATGACTCTTGACTTTTGTTATTTCCCCTGAATGCATGTAGACGGGCACGGAGCCCTAGGATGTTTTCTTACGTTTTATGGATTCCAGCATATTTGTACTTGTGGATTGTTTAAATGGTTTAAATAAATCTCTGATCAGAGTATGCTTTTAGAAATGTATGTTTGGGTCGTTGAATGTTTCTGTTTTTACTTGGGATCCGAAATATATTTTTCATAATGTCTTTTATTTTCAATACATGCATTGGGGTAAAGGCCCATTTAGAGCCCCTTTTGGGTCTGGGTCTTTCTGATTGGTTCAGAGCTCAGAGTCATAGATTCTGTAGACCGACCTTTTGTTGTAGGTCGTTTTTCCATGATCATCAAGACTCGGTATCATCAGTACGCCTAAGTTTACTATTCTTTGTTGAAAAAGGGTTAAGAATTTACAATACCTATCATCTAGTGTATGTCTTGTTTGGTGTTGTGGAGCGGAGACGAAGCGAGTTTCGACTCGTTGTTGGTTTGGGCTTAGTGAGCCATCATGCCAACTTTCATCTTGAGGCGAGCGATTTGTTTAGCGGCTTGTTGAGGTATCCAGATAGATTCGGATGCCCCCGGGACATCGTTCGGAGGGAGGCAGAGCTTAGACTCCGTTGGCCATTTGTGGCCCGATTGTCGCTTTTCCCTAGTGAGGGGGTGGAGGTGCTTCGTGCGATCGCCAAGTATGTTGATCGCACCTGCAGGAGCAGGCGCTTGGCATGTCCGACCGAGGAGTTGGACCGATCGTGTTGATGTTGAGGCGCGTCGAGGTTGTTAGGCCCGCATGCCGATTTGGCCCGGCAGTTGAGTTGCCTAGAGGAGGGGGTAGAGGCTAGCGGCGCCTCTGAGTGAGACTCCTTGAGCAGAGTGTGCTCCAGCCATGAGAGATTTGATGGCGAGTCTTTAGCTATCGAGAGCGGAGACCTGTGCGTAGTTTGTAGCGCGTAGTGAGGAGTCCCGGGCACAGATAGCCCGGTGATGCAGAGTTTGTTTCACAGATTTTCCCAAAGTAGCTCTTGTAGCCGGAGGTTTCCGGGAGGGCATGATCAGCAGTTTATTCGGATGAGTTTGTTGGCGTTGATGGAGACGCCTGGGTTGGCAATGGATGCCTGTAGAGCTCGATGTTTTAGTAAGTCCCTCCGCTAGTAGTAAAGTAGTTGGCCAGTTTGAGTTTAGCATCCGTGTGTGGGATGCCTGGCATTGCTCAGAGGCCGAGGTGTGCCGCCGTTCTGTCTTTGTTTGGTTCATCGGATGGTGGTGGAAGTCCCTTGTGAGAGGTGGGTGGCGAGTCTCCACCAGTCGCCCGATTGTTTGGCAAGTTGCCGTGTTAGTGGCTTGAGGCAGATGAAGGGTCATCTTTGCCCCTTGCGAGCCTGTTGTTGTTTAACAGCCCATCTTCCTCAGATGTGGATTTGGTAGTAGTAGCACTTGAGGTGCATTGGTTGGTGTGCCACTTTGGCACTAAGTCTGGTTCAGGCTTGAGTTTGGCTTGGGCATAGCAGATGGTTCTATGCCGTTCGGAGTTCAGCGTACTCCTTTAGCCTTGGATCTGTTTATGGCAGTTGCACCCGTTTAGGTCGTGCCAGAGGGCTAGTTCAGTGGTAGTCGATGGACTACAAGCGAAAGGATGCTCGAGAGGAGCCGGAGCCTCTTCCCAGTGTTTCTGGAGGTTGAGTAAGTCAGCAGGTTGCCGGTTGGTAAATGTTGGTGCGCGTGAGTCTCGCGCTAGTGTAAGGCCAAGAGATTTTCTTTGTGGTTGGTAGTGCGGTCAACTACCTTCGAGTGCCTAAATCTAGGGAGAGTTGAGCATTGTAGATGCGAATTTGGTCCAGCTGAGGGACCATGAGTTGGATGCTTATCAGATGAGCTGGATGCCTATTAGGCGAGTTGGATGCTTTTGAGGCGAGATGAGCTGATGCCTTGCGAGAGGTTTTGGATGCCTTAGGGGTAAGCACCCTTGGTAGAGGCTTGGTACAAAGTAAGTTTGGTTTGGCATGATTATGCTTTGGTAGAGCAAGGTTGCCTCAGCTTCGAGTAACGTGTGGAGATGGAACTTTTGGTGTTCCTTGGATTGTTTGTATCGCTGCCAGGAGTTATCGTTGCTTTGTGGAAAAGCGCTTGTTAGTCTTCGATCTCTAAAGGAAGGTTGGGAGTTGTGCACACAAGTGTGTTTTGTGTGGTTCGTTCCGTGGCGAGAGTTTCAGATCCATGTAGGGTTTGCTTTGGAGATCTCGTGCTCAGTTCCTTGAGAAGTTGGATTCCAGGTGGTTGTTGTAAGGCTTTGGTTGAGGTGGTAAGGATACCGTGCTCGTGGTATCAAGTTGTTGCTTAGGCAAGATTTGTTAAGTTGGGCCTAAGCTTGGTTGGCGGATCTTCTTGTTGATCGTTGGTTGGAGTTCGGTTGGAAACCGAACAAGAGCTGATGGTAGCTAAGCCGCGTGGTTTCCGATCGTCATGGCTAAGAGAGTTGTTCGGATCCTTCCTTGGGTAGAAGTTATGTTGTGGCCGATGCTTTGAGTAGGAGGATGACGATTCTGTAGCGTTCGGGTCCTCTAGGTTCCCAAGGAGTTGGAGTTGGCCAGCATGGTTGGGATCTTGGAAATTGGAGTTGTTTGTTCAGCGGTTGTCTGTTAGATCGTATGCCTTGCAGTGTGTGTGTGTCGAGGGTTGCCGAAGAACCATAGGTTGTGGAGAGCCTCTCCGAGAGCTCAGTCAGCCCAGCTAGTGAGTTTTGATTGGCTAGCTGGAGGCGTGTAGTTTGTAGCCTCGGTGGAGTTGCTAGCGATCTTGGTAGACTAGCAAGCTAGTGTTTGTTTGGAGTAAAGTCCGCAGGTTTCGGTGTGGTGGCAAGTTGATGCTTGGTGTTGACCAAGGTGTGGATTGGAGTTGCTAGAGTTTAGTTTTGCTCGTGGGGGCGAGTGGTTTGTGCCATGTTGGTTGTTTTTCTGTTTCGAGGATGTTGAGTTGCTCCGTTTGGCATTTGAAGGATTGACCGAGATGGACCCTTGTTGCGCCCGTGAGATTAGATGTTGTTGCTCGGTGGAGCAAGACGGTGAGCGTATGTGGAGTTCTCTGTCCGTTGGTTGTCCGCTTGTAAGAGCCGTTTCCTTCGGGAGTTGTCGTTACTCCCTTGGTCTTGGAGTTAATGGTGGAAGCGCTAGCTTGAAGGAAAAGTTTGTTGTTTGCTTGGAAGTAGTCGTTTGTCCGATTAAGCGGATTCTTGGATGGTGTTCTAGAGGTGCGATAAAGGTTGTTACGCCTCTTGTGAGTGTTTGGCCAAGATTTGGTTCGTTTGTTGTTTCGAGAGCTAGTTCGGTTCTAGCTGGAGGGCGTTATACGAGGTCTTGTTCCTAGTCGGTAAGTTTTGGGAGTTGACCCCTCCCTCGGCGATTGAGCAAGTCTTGTTTGTTTGGTTTGGTGGTCCGATTGGTTGAGTTTTCTCTTGGGTGTTGCTTCCAAGAGAGTTGGTTCTTGTTGCCTTGGGTTTGAGCAAGTCGCGGCGTGTGTGGAGTTCGCGCCCTTCCGAGTTTGCTTTTTGGGAAGTCGTTTTCCGTTTGGCAGAGTCGCCTTAGCTCCCGAGTTGTGTAGTCGATCGAGTAGCGCGATGGTCAGCCCAATGAGAGGGTCCTCGCTTTGTGTTGTTAGCAAGCAAGAGTTGTTTGTTCCCGCAAGGGCGGAGGCCCGACTAGTAAGAGTTGAGTTGTTTCGGCAAGTTGTTGGTTCTTTGGGGATTGAAGATTTCCTTTCCCTCTAGCCTCTGTGGTGGTTGAGTTGCTCCTTGGATGCCGGCCTCGAGTGATAGCTTGCGAGGTAGTCTTATGGATTCGTGTGGCCCAGGATCCGTAAGCTTTGAGGTTGTCGTTATCCGTTTTCCTTGTGAGGTTTTGGGAGTGGAGCTTCGGTTGGAAGATGAGTTAGGCTTAGGCTTAAAGGGAAGTCCTTTGAGTAGCCGGTTGGATTTTAAGAGTTGAGTAGTAGCTTGGAGGCGGCGTTGCTCGTTATAGGTTTGGGTTGAGTTCATTTGAGCAAGCCCTTCTCGGGCTTTGTTCCTAGTTGTTGTGAGTTCCCGGTTGGCGTTAGTAGAGCGCGTTTGAGTGAGTTGGCACAGAGGTGCCGTGGCATTGGTTGGTGTTTGTTGAGCTGTTTTCCTCAAGGTGTTGTGTCGCAGATAGCTGCGTGATGGTTTAGTCCTTGCTTCCCGAGTTTTCCTTGAGAGGAATGTTGGATGTTCCTTGCCTGGCGATTTTCTCCTTAAGATGGTTGCTTAAGTGTTGTGGTCGTGTTCTAGTTGGAGAAGTTTGTCTTTTGGATCGATCGCTTGATTGGTGGTTCGTTTGTATCTCGTTAAAAGTGTAGTCAAGGTTTGAGGTTTGTTGGTCTTTTGTGAAGTAAGAGTAGGCCGTTTAGTTTTGGAATCTGGAAGGTTCAGTTGTTTGGCCAGTTTGTCGTAGGGTTGAGTTTGTTTGTTGATAGCTGTGCACAGTGTTTTTATGTATCGATGTTGGGGCAGCATATGCCGGACCCATTGTTCATTGTGGACTTTGAGCCCTTGCAGCTGATTGAGGGTTTGGGCTTCGAGGAGAAGCCTATGAGTTTTCTGGTCTTGAGTCGAAGACGTTGCGTAGAAGTGAGATCCGTTGGTAAAAGTTTAGTGAAGGAGTCTGAGTTCGGAGGAGGCCGCTCGTGAGCGGGAAGGACGGGATGAGAATGCAGTATCCTGGGGTACAATACGATACATCAGTCATCTAGCACCTCAACATGCAAGCAAACAGCTATCAACACATATCATAGCTCAACGAGCTCATAAAACAAGATCTGGAAACATCGGAAGTCTCTTACTTCCGGAATCATCGGAAGTCTCCTACTTCCGGCCTAATGATTGGTTCTCATAACCAATCCCGGGACATCTCCGAGGGTCTTTCTCCCTCGGCCAATTGATCAGCTCAAAAACCGATCCCAAGATGTCCGACACCCTCGAGGGTCTTTCTCCCTCGACCAATTGATTAGCTCAAAAGCCAATCCCAATGGGTGTCCTCAAGGGCCTCTTACCCTCGCTAACAATCTGGACTATCGAGAGTACCATGATCGCTCTAAACTGGAAGGAACCGGTGTACTCACGAACATTAGCCCGGGAGCTCTCGAACCGGCGACTGCGCGTGTGTTGCGCACACCGCATGCTCATCCGCAACCGGCGTAAATGCGGGGCCTAAGGGCAAACTACGCGGGTCGCACGCATGCCTAAAGACTCGGAAGCGGTGTCACCGAACACAGAGTGCGAGGCCCTCGGCACTCATCATCATGCAGCTGTACCACCACCGACTGAAGCTAAGAACCGGCCAAGGCGGGCTTGCACCGTTGGCGTGGTTCCGCTCTAGCGAGCTACAAACTAGGCTTATGCCGATGTGGTAGCTACATCCACATCGGTCTTTGGGGGAAGCAATGTACGTTATGCTTCGCTCTACTCCCGACCGGTGGGGACAAAGTACGTTATGTCCGCTCTCAGCCTCTGGATGATGACAAACCCTACTACGCTAAGAATACCGAATAAAACAATGATTCCTGGCTAGCAAGCAATGACCGACATCAATCACGTTTACCTAGCATGATACTACAACTTAAACAGGAATCACAAGCATGCTGGAAGAACAAACCTAGCATGGCACTAACATGTAAAATCAACAATCATGCTAGCAAGAGATCAAACAAAGTTGCCTATCACTATCATGCTCATAACAATCAGCAAACATACAAGGCACAATCGAGACATATTGCAGGGTCCACACAACCACGGTAAGAAATCCTTACCTGGGACAAGCAGAAAATAATCACAAATCAACCAAGCAATCCTCGAGCCTCTAATCGAACCCAAACAACCTAAACATAAAATAAAGCAGCCCAAATCAAATACATAAAACAGCCCAAATAAATCCCTAAACAAAGACCAACAAATCGGGGCCCAACGAAGAAAAGACTCGGAAATACCATCCGAGAAGCCACAAGGCTCGGGCCAACCAAAGACACACAACAGTGGCTGGGCGCAGAAGAGCACCTGGCCGGGCGCTGGGCACAAAGCGCTGGGGCACCGGGCGCAGGGAAGGGCGCTGGCGCTGGCGCTTGGCGCACTGGGCGAGGCAAGGGCGCACGGGCGCGGGCTCGAGCTCGGCTGGGCGACGACACACGGCGCGGCTTGGCAGAGGACGGCGCACGGGCGCGCGCGCGAGGCGACGCGACGCGATATGCTCGGGGGCGCTCGGAAAGGCACGACGACCTACAGGGGCGAGCGACTCGGTGCGGCCAGGGCTCGGGCGACTCGACACGGACCTGGGCGACACGGAGACGGCCTGGACGATGCAGATCTGGGCTCGACGCGACTAGGGCGAGGGCGATGCAGATCTGGACTCGGCGGGACCAAGGCGACACGAAGGTGGCCTGGGCGATGCAGATCTGGGCTCGGCGCGACTAGGGCGAGGGCGATGCGATCGGGCGCTGGGGTGGCTCGGCACGGCGCGGCATGGGTGAGCTGGGCGGCCTGGAGCGAGGGCGCGGCTAGGGCTGGACATGGGCGACTAGGGCTGGGCATGGTGCGGCCAAGGGGCTGCTCGAGCTGGAGGAGAGAGAAAAGGGAGAGAAATAGGAAATTTGGGGATTTTGGAAAATAAAAGGGGAAAAATAAAAGGAAAAAGGGAATTAAAAGGAAAAATGGGATTTTATCCTCCTTTCCATCTTTAACCAATTTAAATAAGTCTTAAAGTCCTTAAATCCCATTTCCCGGCTTCCTCCTTCGAGACCCGGCTGAAGCAACCTTTTCCAAACAATAACTCTCACTTAAACAAACTCCCAAATCATCTCTAAGGGCCTGGGCTCGAATCCCAAAGGAAACACCCAAACAACGATCACTTTGCCCAAAACCCAAATCACAACCGAACTCCCAAACGAATACCCCAAACATCTCGGGACTCGCAGACACCAACATACAAGCCTCAACAAAGGCAGGAGCTGCCTCGAAGCCCTGAAAAACCACAAATCCTGCCCGGGGAGCAAAAAGACCAAAATACCCCTAAGGGTCAAAACAGCTCTAACGGCCCAACCGAACCACTAAATCTGAACCGGAAGCACCTCGAGAACTGGAATAGAAAACTGGGCCGTTACAACTTAAGACCAACCAATAATTTTTAACAACTGCAAAAGACATAAACGGCCCTGACGGCCGAACCAAATTACCAAAATGCCCCCAGGGAATACCTGGAAGACCGGGATGAAAACCTGGGCCGTTACAGTTTATGTTTATCAGCATGTAGTGGATAGGTGCTCTGTTCTGAATTCCGACTGGCATGATTCTCATGTTGATTCTCATGTTAGTTCCATGCTAGGTTGTTCTGTTCTGGCATGCTCGTTATATGTTCTTGCTTCGTAGTATCATGCTAGGTTCATTGTTTATGTTGAGCATGTATTGGAATGTTTGTTGTTATCTGTTATAGCTTAGAATTCTTATAGGTAGCATCATCCGGGCAAGGATGCATAACTTAACTTGCATCAGTGGCAGGGACGTGCGAGGTAGTACCCCGTTCCTGATCCGTCGTTACTGTTTAGATAACCCTAACGGCAGCCCAGTGCAATCTTGGGTGAGGGTGGCAGACTGTTAAATGCCCCAACTTTTGGGGGAATGACGAGGCATTGCCTTGTCCCCGGCAGTAGACACGTCCTTAGTGTGTCGGTAGTAACCTTAGATTGCCACCTGATAGGGTAAGGACTGGTTCCTAGTGTAAGCCTACTACGGCTGGTTTCTTAGCCTCAGGTGCAGTGGTACAGGCTGACATAGTCATAGTGTCCTGGTCTCACACCACTATGTTCAGTGACACCGATCCAGAGATTTGTTAGGCATGCGTACTGGACTAGGGCAGCATGCCCTAGACCCAGCACCTCCCTGGTTTGCAGCATCATGCGGTGCGCGCACACGCTCATTACAACACTAACTAGAGAGCTCCTCGGGATCTTGTGTTCAGTGCACCTTTCGTATCGACAGTAGGAAGGCTGAGGCCGAGACTAGTTTCTCGTATAGTATCGTAAAGCGTGGTAGATTTCCGGAGTAAGACCTTGAGGTGAGATAGCAGCTTAACTGGCTCAGCAGTAGGGCCGAGTATTTGCCACGACTCGGCAAGAGGCCGAGAAGACTGATGCAGTAGTTGCACGTACCTTACTTGTTCTAGATCACTATGCTTATGTACTATTTGATTCGGGCTTGACCCATTCTTTTATCTCTGCATTGTTTGCTAGTCAAGCTTGTTTAGTGCTGGAACCTTTAGGGTTCGACTTATGTGTTGCCATTCCTTCGGGAGTTAGTATGTTGGCTAGAGACAAGGTTAGAGATGGTAGGATCCTAGTATCAGGAGAGTCTTTAGTAGCTACCCTCATAGTGCTGCCTATGAGTGGGTTTGATGTGATCCTAGGGATGGATTGGCTAGCGAAGCACCATGCACTAATTGACTGCCGCCAGAAGGAAGTGGTGTTTAGGCCGCCCAAGAAACAAAGTTTGAAATTCCGTGGTCTTCGGAGCAGAATCTGTCCGCCGTTAATTTCTGCAGTGAAAGCCCAGAGATTGTTAGCTCGAGGAGCTTGGTGCTTTCTAGCAATTTTGTCTGGAGCTGCCGGTCGTTCAAGAGTTTGCAGATGTATTCCTAGAAGAGTTGCCCGGGTTGCCTCCTCAGCGGGAGGTTGATTTCATTATTGAGCTCGAGCCAGGGACTCTCCCTGTAACAGCCCGGTTATCAGCTAAATGTAAAATAAGGTTTCCTTTTATATTTTTAAGTTTGGGAGGAACTGTTGGAAGGACTCGAACCCTTGGCCTAAAAAGGGGTTGGGAAGCTTGGGTTTAAATAAGGAAATTAAACGCGTCAGCCGGGGCTCGAAGGGGAATCTTGGGCAGGTCATAAGAGATTCCCAAGTCTATTTAAGTTAAGGAAGGGAATTATATTTAAAGAAAAAGAAAAGAGAAAACAAGGAAAAAAGAAAGAACCCCAAAACCCTGGACCTTCTCCTTCACCCTCGCCCAAGCCGCCCCACACCGCGGCCGTGTCTCGCCCAAGCCGCCCCACACCGCCGCCGTGTCTCGCCCACGCCGCCGCCCAACGCCTCTTTGCCCGCCCACGACATCGCGCACGCTCGCGACCATCGCCGCAGACCGCACCGAACCATCGCCCGGCCAGATCGCGTCGGCGAGCCGGCTCGCCCACCGCCAGAATGCCCATCCTCCACTCCGCACCAGTCGCCAGCCAGACCGGCGTGTAGCCGCCTCCGCGCCCGCGACGACACCACCCAGCGCCGCGCGCGCCAGCGCCACCGGTCGTGTAGCCCGCCTCGCGCGCCGACGACGACGGCACCCAGCGCTGTCCCGGCGTGCCGCTCGTTCGCGCGCCCACCTCGCGATCGAGTCGTCGCCGCGCTGCCGCCGCCCGTCGAGCGCCTTGATACGGCGCGCCCGTCCCAGCGTGTCGCTCGTTCGCGCGCCAGCCTCGCAGCCCAGGTCGTCCGCACGCTGCCGCCGTCCAGACGCCTTGACAGCGCGCCCGCCCAGCGTGTCACTCGCTTCGCCGCGCCGAGCTCGAGCAGCGCCCCTGCATTCAAAGATGCGATCGTCGCTTTGCTCGCCGCGAGACGTGTGCCTTCTCGGTTGGTTGCTCGAGTTCACTTAAAAGCTCGAGGGTCGTTATTCGATTCGGGATAATCAACCTCCACTTATTTCCACGTAAGGATTCTTACCCGGGGTTGTGTGGACCCTGCGAATAGTTGATAGCATTGATTATTGTAATTATATGAGTTTCTAGTGATAGGTTTCATGTTTTTCTTTTGATTCATGTTCGTGACATGTTTACATCCCGTTAGTTCCATGCTAGGCTTTCCTATCTTGATAGAACCATGCTGCCTATTGTATGCTGCTAGATCCAAGTTACGGTTAGACGTGTGATGTATAGTTTAGAGGGCCGTAGAGGTAACTAGTTCGGGGTCCCGCTCGGGCAAGACCCGATGGACATCTGGAGGTGTAAGGCCCTATGGGCATCCTAGATGTGTAAGGCCCACTGGGCATCACTGATTCTGGAGGTGTAAGGCCCTATGGGCATCCTAGGTGTGTAAGGCCCTTTGGGCATCACCGATTACGGAGGTGTAAGGCCCTATGGGCATCCTAGGTGTGTAAGCCCTTTGGGCATCACCGATTACGGAGGTGTAAGGCCCTATGGGCATCCTAGGTGTGTAAGGCCCACTGGGCATCACCGATCTTGAAGGTGTAAGGCGCGATGGGCATCCTAAGTGTGTAAGGCCCCCCTTTGGGCATCATTTGTATCCTAAGTGTGTAAGGCCCCTTTGGGCATCACCGTGTCCTAAGTGTGTAAGGCCCCACTGGGCATCACTGAGTCCTAGATTGTGTAAGGCCGAAGGGCATCCAAGCGTAGGACCTAGGAGTGACTGTTGATGGGAGCCCTTGAACAGGCTCGCCCTAGAAATAGCCCATAGCCTAACCAACCGTTTCTGCTCTAAGTCTTTGTATGATTGCTTGTCCATGTGCTAAATGAGATGATTTCGTATTGTACCCGATTGGGGATTCTTACTTGAGTAACTTGTTGCTCACCCTTATTTTATGTGGCTTTCCACGGGTAACTTGGGACAGAGGTGGATGGCTAGGAGGGAGCGGCTCGATGATCATGGATAGGTGACCGACTGGTCGCACGTTTCTTTAAATGTTTTCCTTAATGATTTAGCATGTAGTGGGACTTGGGTCCCTAGGAAAAGTACTCAAACTATTTTATGTTATCGCACCGTTTTCCTTTGAATTGTTTTAAGAAAGTCTTGATCAGTCAATTACCATTTATTTTAATTGAAATCATGATTTTGTTTTAAAAGTGTTTATCGCAAAGTTTTAAACTTCCGACTCTGAATGATGTTTATATTCTTATTCATGCATGTTAAGTATGGACCTTAGGTTAGAGACCGTTTCTTGAGTCGGGTCCTTACAGTTGGTATCAGAGCCCAGAGTTATAGGTTTTGTAGACTGACCTGCAGTTGTAGGTTGTTTTCCATGATCATCAGCGCTCCGCCAGCCATCAGGTATGTCCGTAAGTTTAAAGTTAAGGGTTAAGAAATTACAATACCGGTTGCACCTTGCATGTACATGACTTGTTGTTGTAGAGCAGGAAAGAGCGAGTTCGACCCATTGTTGGTTTTGGTGTAGATTTTCGGTATGCCAGTCACTCGTAGAGGGCAGGGAGGCTCGAGGCCGACCACCCAGGGCATTCGTATCGATTCTGACACCGGGGGGACCTCGTCCCAAGCTGATGCTGAGGTTAGGCCACCATCAGGCCCTTCAACTGTGTTGCCCGGAGAGGGTGTAGGGGCAAGCGAGTCTCGAGAGGCTGCACCGGAGGCGCTTTTGTGGAGTCTATGAGGGCTCTTGTGGTTGGGTTGCTAGCCGACCAGAGGGCCGAGCAGAGAGCTGAAACGCAAGCTTGGTTAGCTGCGCAGAGGGAGGAGTCCCGCGTCGAGATCTGGCGGTGGCCGAGATGGTTGTGCAGAGGATCTGCGAGTGCCACCAAGACCGCCCGACTCCACAGAGCCAATTGTGAATGAGGCCGTTCTGGCAGAAGGTGCTGAGGATCTAGGCAAGTGGCTGAGGGATTTTGTGAAATGGAAGCCGGAGAAGTTTAGCGCCCTGGGAACCATTGGTAGCCGCCACGTGGATTCTTTGAGTTAGAATATACGTTTATGGTAATGGAGTGTCTCGAGGTGCGGTGAGCTCGATGTGCAACTCACGTATTATTTTGGTGCGACTAAGTGGTGGTGGGATTCCACCTTAAGTGAGAGACCGGCGGATCCCCACCGCCACCGGGAGTTCTTCAAGGTGAGTTCAAGGCAAAATTTATCGTGAAGAAGCCCAAGAGAAGATGATTGAGTGTTTTCAAACCTTAAGCAGGGGTCTGACTCGATCGAGGTGTACGAGAAGAAGTTCTCAGAGTATGGGTACTTCGCGCCACAGTTGATTTCTACCCCGGAACTGAAGATCAGGAAGTTTATTGCGGGATTGAGACAGGGAGTGTCTCAGGATGTTAGGGCACAGGCCCGAGAAAATTTTGCCAAAGCGATCTGGTGCAACGATTTATGATGGGAAGTATCCTCGGAGCGGGTTGTTAGTACCGTAGTGTCTAAGGCCCAGTGTACTCGGGCGTAAGCGCAAGTTTGACTCGAGGGAGCAATGTCCGGGGCGGCGGCGCCCTGTGGTTCTTATCATGGCAGAGACCAGTACCGAGACCGTAACCGTGATCAGCCCCGCCAACAGGGCGTAGGGAGGCCGCCACCGTATTGTAGATCCTGCGGGAAGCAGCCTTGGGGACCCTGTGGTGTTAACCCTAGAGCTTGTTTCAACTGTGGAAAGGAAGGGCATCGGGCCCGCCTCGCACACCAAGAAAGGTGGTGGCACGATCGGCTCAAGAGCGAGGAAGAGTATATGCTACGACTCGCCAGGAGGCTGAGAGAGCCGGACCGCAGTGGCAGGTACACTCCTAGTTCTTGATCACCTCGCCTTTGTGTTGTTTGATTCGGGTTCCACCCATTCGTTTGTTTCTGCTGTTTTTGCTGAGCTTGCTTGCATGAATTTAGAGCCTCTAGGTTTTGAGTTGTCTGTCGCTACTCCCTCGGGAACTAGTATGCTGGCTAGCCAGAAGGTAAGGGACGGTCGGGTGCAGATATCCGACCAGACCCTGCAGGTTACCCTCATTGTGTTAGCTATGAGCGGTTTTGATGTGATCCTCGGCATGGATTGGTTAGCTGATAACCACGCTATGATTGGTGTCGTCGTTGTAAGGAGGTGGTGTTCAGGCCGCCAGGTAGGCCTACCTTTAAATTTCGAGGCACCCAGAGTGGGGTGTGTCCGCCGGTGATTTCGGCAGTTAAAGCTCACCGTTTGTTAGCTCGAGGAGCTTGGGGTTTCTTAGCTAAGTTGACTGGGGAGAACCGTGACCCACTATCTGTCGAGCAGGTGCCCATAGTGCAAGAGTTTGCAGATGTTTTTCCCGAAGAGTTGCCTGGCCTGCCGCCGAAGAGGGAGGTGGACTTCTCAATAGAGCTTGAGTGGGACTCGCCCTATCTCGAAAGCTCCTTATCGCATGGCGCCAGTGAGAGCTGAAAGAGTTAAAAGAACAACTGCGGGAGATGCTTGACAGAGGATTTATTAGGCCGAGTGTGTCCTCGTGGGGAGCACCCGTGCTGTTTGTTAAGAAAAAGGATGGCTCGATGCGTCTATGCATCGATTATAGGGAACTGAACAAGGTAACCATTAAGAACAAGTACCCGCTGCCTCGTATCGATGACCTGTTTGACCAGCTCCAGGGAGCTCGTGTGTTTTCAAAGATTGACTTGAGGTCGGGTTACCACCAGTTGAGGATTCGGGATGCAGATATTCCCAAGACAGCGTTCAGGTCAAGGTATGGGCATTATGAGTTCGTAGTCATGTCTTTCGGACTGACAAACGCCCCAGCTGCATTCATGGACATGATGGACAGAGTGTTCAAGGCGTTCTTGGACCGCTTTGTCATCGTGTTCATAGATGACATTCTTGTGTACTCTAAGTCTAAGGAGGACCATGCCTCGCACCTAAAGGCGATTTTGGCAGCCTTGCGCGAGAACAAGCTCTACGCGAAATTCTCAAAGTGTGACTTTTGGCTCGAGGAGGTAGCATTTCTGGGACACGTTGTGTCTAAGGAGGGAGTGGCCGTAGACCCTTCGAAGGTAGAGGCTGTTAGTTCGTGGGCGGGCGACGCGCGTGTGAGCGGAGATTCGTAGCTTCACGGTCGGCCGGATATTACCGACGCCGTTCACAACTTTTCAGCTATAGCCGCCCGCTTACTCGATTGACGAGGAAGGGTGTTGATTTCGTTTGGGATAGGAAGTGCGATGAGAGTTTTGCTAAGCTAAAGAGCGGTTTGACGTCCGCGCCCGGTGTTGGCGGTCCCGAGGGAATCGGGGTTTTTCGTGGTGTCTGATGATTCCAGCAAGTTTGGTTTGGGATGCGTTCGATGCAACACGGTAAGGTGATAGCGTGCACGCTTCAGGCGATTGAAACCGCACGAGCGAATTACCCGACTCATGATATGGAGTTGGCGTGATCGTCTTTGCACTTAAGATTTGGAGGCACTACTTGTATGGGGAGAAGATTCAGATTTTCTCGGATCACCAAAGCCTCAAGTATTTCTTCACTCGAAGGACTCGAACATGAGGCGAGAGGAGGTGGTTGGAGCTCGTGAAGGATTACGATCGTGAGATCTTGTATCACCTGGAAAAGCAAATGTTGTGGTGATGCACTAAGTAGAAAGGCCTCTTGCATCCGCAACATTGGCAAACCCCAAGAGTATCATCGGGAAGGATCTCGAGAGGGCGGAAATAGCGAGTGTTGTTAGGGGATGTTACCGCTGGGGTAGCTTAGTTAACCATCCAAGCCTTCCGATAAGGCAAAGGATTATCGACAACCAATTTGAAAGATCCTAAGTTAAAAAGTTTGTATGAGAGGGTTGGTGATGGTGACTTTGATTTCGTAATACTTGCGCAGATGGGGGTCCGAGATATAAAGGTCGGGTGTGTGTCCCGGCCGATCTGGTGTTCGACAGAGTTATTGACCGAGGCTCACACCTCGCCTTTTCTTGGCACCTGAGGGGGTAACAAGATGTACCAAGATCTTAAACAGACTTTTTGGTGGATGGGGATGAAGAGGGAGATTGCCCAGTTCGTTAGTCGGTGTCTCACCTGTCAACAGGTGAAGGCGCCCAGGCAGAAGCCAGCAGGTTTGTTGCAACCGCTCGGGGTGCCACAGTGGAAGTGGGAGGAGATCACCATGGATTTTATCTCGGGTTTGCCCAGGACTCCTAGAGGATATGCACAGATTTGGGTGGTCGTTGATAGGTTGACTAAGTGTGCCCATTTCATTAAGGCGGGATAAACTACACCGTGGAGCAGTGGGCACAACTGTTCCTTGAGCAGATAGTGAGGTACCACGGAGTGCCAGTTAAAATTATCTCCGACCGGGATTCCCGTTTTACATCACGGTTTTGGAAGGCCCTTCAGGCAGGTTTGGGCACAGAGTGCAGCTACAGCACAGCCTTCCACCCACAGACCGATGGCCAGACTGAGCGGGTAAATCAGATCTTAGAGGATATGTTGCGAGCCTGCGTGTTGGATTTCCCTGGTAGTTGGGACCAGTACTTGTACTTGATGGAGTTTGCCTACAATAAAAGTTTTCAGTCGACCATTCAGATGGCGCCGTTTGAATCGTTGTATGGTAAGCGCTGCAGATCCCCGGCCTTCTGGGAAGAAGTTGGTGACCGACAGGTGTTAGGCCCTGAGTTGCTCCAGCTGACCAATGAGGCCGTCCGAGAAAATCAAAGCTCAGATATCGACCGCCCAAAGCAGGCAGAAGAGCTACGCCGATGTTAGGCGTAGGGAGTTGGAGTTTGAGGTTGGCCAGCATGTTTTCCTCAAGGTAGCTCCGATGCGAGGGGTCCTGAGGTTCGGTAAAAAGGGCAAACTGAGCCCCAGGTTTGTTGGACCTTTCGAGGTCCTTGAGAGGATTCGGATTGTGGCCTATCGGTTTGTAACGACCCAGTTTTCTATTCCAGTTCTCGAGGTGCTTCCGGTTCAGATTCAGTGGTTCGGTTGGGCCGTTAGAGCTGTTTTGACCCTTAGGGGTATTTTGGTCTTTTTGCTCCCCGGGCAGGATTTGTGGATTTTCAGGGCTTCGAGGCAGCTCCTGCCTTTGTTGAGGCTTGTATGTTGGTGGTCATGAGTCCCGAGATGTTTGGGGTATTCGTTTGGGAGTTCGGTTGTGATTTGGGTTTTGGGCAAAGTGATCGTTGTTTGGGTGTTTCCTTTGGGATTCGAGCCCAGGCCCTTAGAGATGATTTGGGAGTTTGTTTAAGTGAGAGTTATTGTTTGGAAAAGGTTGCTTCAGCCGGGTCTCGAAGGAGGAAGCCGGGAAATGGGATTTAAGGACTTTAAGACTTGTTTAAATTAGGAAAAAGGGAAGAAAAATCAAGAAAGTCCCTTTCCCCTTGTTTTGCAATCTCTCTCTCTCTCTCTCTCTCTCTCTCTCTCTCTCTAGCCGACCTCACCAAGAAGACCCAACCCTAGCCACCCAGCCATGCCCTAGCCGCACCATTCCTGGCGCATCAGACCGCTCGCCCAAAGATAGCCCCCGCCCGACCACGCCGCACGGACGCCCCGCATCGCCCGGCCAGTGCGCCGGATGCGTTGCATCGCCCAGCCCAGGTGCGCCCAGATGCGTTGCATCGCCCAGCCCAGGTGCGCCCAGATGCGTTGCATCGTCCAGCCCTAGTCGCGCCCTCGCTCCAGGCCGCCCAGCTCACCCATGCCGCGCCGTGCCGAGCCACCCCAGCACCCGATCGCATCGCCCTCGCCCTAGTCGCGCCGAGCCCAGATCTGCATCGCCCAGGCCATCTTCGTGTCGCCTTGGTCGCGCCGACTCCAGATCGCATCGCCCTCGCCTTGGTCGCGCCGAGCCCAGATCGGCATCGCCCAGGCCGTCTCCGTGTCGAGTCGCCCGAGCCCTGGCCGCACCGAGTCGCTCGCCCCTGTAGATCGTCGTGCCTTCCCGAGCGCCTCCAAGCCCGTCGCTTCGCGTCGCCTCGCGCGCGCGCCCGTGTGCCGTCCTCTGCCAAGCCGCGCCGTGCGTCGTCGCCCAGCCGAGCTCGAGCCCGCGCCCTTGCCTCGCCCTAGCGTGCCGCGCGCCACGCGCGGCGCTCGCCTCGCGCCCGGTGCCCGGCCAGCTTGCTCTTGCGCGCGCCCACTGCACTGTTGTGTCTTTGGTTGGCCCGAGCCTTGTGGCTTCTCGGATGGTATTTCGAGTCTTTTCTTCGTTGGGCCCCGATGTGTTGGTCTTTGTTTAGGGATTTATTTGGGGTACATTTTATGTATTTGATTTGAAATTTTGCTTTATTTTATGTTTAGGTTGTTTGGGTTCGATTAGAGGCTCGAGGATTGCTTGGTTGATTTGTGATTATTTTTACGCTTGTCCCGGTAAGGATTTCTTACCGTGGTTGTGTGGACCCTGCGATATGTCTCGATTGTGCCTTGTATGTTCTTTGATTGTTATGAGCATGATAGTGATAGGCGGCTTTGTTTGATCTCTTGTTAGCATGTTTGTTGATTTTACATGTTAGTGCCATGCTAGGTTTGTTCTTCCAAAGCATGCTTGTGATTCTGTTTAAGTTGTAGTATCATGCTAGGTAAACGTGATTGATGTCGGTCATTGCTTGCTAGCCGGGAATCATTGATTTACTCGGTATTCTTGGATAGAGTAGTAGGGTTTGTCATCATCCGGAGGCCGAGAGTGGACATGACGTACTTTGTCCCCACCGGTCGGGAGTAGAGCGAAGCATAACGTACATTGCTTCCCCGGCGGCCGATGTGGATGTAGCTACCACATCGGCATAAGCCTAGTTTGTAGCCTGCTAGAGCGGAACCCCGCCAGCGGTGCAAGCTGCCTTGGCGGTTCTTAGCTTCAGTCGGTGGTACAGCCGCACAGATGAGTGCCGAGGGCCTCGCACCTCTCGTGTTCGGTGACACCGTTTCCGAGTCTTAGGCATGCGTACTGCCCGCGCGTAGTTTGCCCTTAGGCCCCGCATTTACGCCGGTTGCGAGAAGAGCATGCGGTGTGCGCACACGCGCGTTAGTCGCCGGTTCGAGGAGCTCCCGGGCTAATGTTCGTGAGTACACGGTTCCTTCCGATTTAGAGCCGGGATCGCGGGTACTCTCCCGATAGTCCAGATTGTTAGCGAGGGTAAGAGGCCCTTGAGGACACCCATTGGGATTGGCTTTTGAGCTAATCATATGGTCGAGGAGAAAGACCCTCGAGGGTGTCGGGCATCTTTGGGATCGGTTTTTGAGTGATCAATTGGCCGAGGAGAAAGACCCTCGGAGATGTCCCGGATTGGTTATGAGAACCAATCATTAGGCGGAAGTAGGAGGCTTCCGATGATTCGGAAGTAAGAGACTTAGATGTTTCAGATCTTGTTTTATGAGCTCGTTGAGCTATGATGCGTGTTGATAGTCGCTGTTTGCTTGCATGTTGAGGTGCTAGATGACTGATATATCGTATTGTACCCGGTTGGGGATTCTTCTTGAGTATGTTTATACTCACCCTTATTTATCTTTCGGGTAACTTGGGACAACACCGGGAGGGCTAGCGGAGGAGGCGATTGATCATGGGAACCGCCGGCACTCTGTCTTTTATTATTGCATTGTTTATTCAGCATGTAGATGGACAGGAGTCCTAGGGGAATATTGTTTAAAACGTTGCTTAAATTGTATTGTACATTTTACTAAACACTGGCCAGGTTGTTTTACTTGTTGGATTGTTTAAAATGAAAATTGTTGGTTATGTTTTAAGGGCTCCCCCTTCTCATATGTTTTGAAAGATTTTTAAATTTAAGCTCTAAACCGCTTGTTATCATATTTAACTTGCATGCTGAGTAAGATCCCAGGTTTAGGACCATGTTTTGGGTCGGGTTCTTACACGGTTAGCACTGCCGCCGTCCTTAGCCGCAGTGCATAGTGTGTTCCACGTTTCGATGCTCCGCCAGTATGTGGCAGATCCTTCGCACGTCATAGATTTTGAGCCTTTACAATTGAACCATGACCTGAGCTTTGAGGAGAAACCCATAAGGGTCCTGGCATTTGAGAAAAAGGTTTTGAGGAACCGGACCATTGACCTAGTGAAAGTGCAAAGTTGGCGGAATCGGGGAGTTGAGGAAGCTACTTGGGAGTTGGAAGGGAGATGAGGAGGAGTTACCCAGAGTTGTTTTAGGAGCGGCGACTTAGGGGACGGAAGTCTTCTAAGGAGGAGTATTATAACAGCCGGTTTTCAGCTAAATGTAAAATAAGGTTTCCTTTTATATTTTTAAGTTTGGGAGGAAGCTGTTGGAAGGACTCGAACCCTTGGCCTAAAAAGGGGTTGGGAAGCTTAGGTTTAAATAAGGAAAATAAACGCAGCGTCGTGGGGCTCGAAGGGGAATCTTGGGGAGGTCATAAGAGATTCCCAAGTCTATTTAAGTTAAGGAAGGGAATTATATTTAAAGAAAAGAAAAGAGAAAACAAGGAAAAAGAAAGAACCCCAAAACCCTAGACCTTCTCCTTCACCTCGCCCAAGCCGCCCACACACCGCGTGTGTCTCGCTTAAGCCGCCCCACGCGCGCGTGTCGTGTCTCGCCCGCGCCGCGCCTAACGCCTGCTTTGCCGCCCCACGACATCGCACGCCTGCGACCATCGCCGCACCGCACCGAACCATCGCCGGCCAGATCGCGTCGAGCGGCCGGCTCGCCCACCGCCGCAGAAACAGCCCATCCTCCACTCCGTACCAGTCGCCCAGCAGACCGGCCGTGTAGCCGCTCGCGCCCGCGACGACACCACCCAGCGCCGCTCGCGCCCCAGCAGACGGTCGTGTAGCCCGCCTCGCGCGCCGACGAGCAAAGACCCAGCGCCCGCCCCCGTAGTCGCTCGTTCGTTCAGCGCGCCGGCCTCGCGATCGAGTCCAGTCCGCCGCCGCCTGCGCCGCCGACGCGCCTGATAGCGCGCGCCCGTCGCCAGCGTGTCGCTCGTTCGCGTGCCCGGCCTCGCAGCCAGTGTCGTCCGCGACGCCGCGCCGCGTCGAGACGCCTTTGACAGCGCGCCGCCCAGCGTGTCGGCTCGCACCGCCGCGCGCTCGAGCAGCGCGCCCTGGCCTGTCAAAGATGTTGCCGTCCTTGCGCTCATTGCGAGGCGTGTGCCTTCTCGGTTGGTTGCTCGAGTTCACTTAAAAGCTTGAGGGTCGTTATTCGATTCGGGATAATCAACCTCCACTTATTTCCAGGTAAGGATTCTTACCCGGGGTTGTGTGGACCCTGCGAATAGTTGATAGCACGTTGATTATTGTAATTATATGAGTTTCTAGTGATAGGTTTCATGTTTTTCTTTTGATTCATGTTCGTGACATGTTTACATCCCGTTAGTTCCATGCTAGGCTTTCCTATCTTGATAGAACCATCTTTCGCCTATTTTATCTTTGCTAGATCCAAGTTACGGTTAGACGTGTGATGTATAGTTTAGAGGGCCGTAGAGGTAACTAGTTTGGGGTCCCGCTCGGGCAAGACCCGATGGACATCTGGAGGTGTAAGGCCCTATGGGCATCCTAGGTGTGTAAGGCCCACTGGGCATCACTGATTCTGGAGGTGTAAGGCCCTATGGGCATCCTAGGTGTGTAAGGCCCTTTGGGCATCACCGATTACGGAGGTGTAAGGCCCTATGGGCATCCTAGGTGTGTAAGGCCCACTTTGGGCATCACCGATTACGGAGGTGTAAGGCCCTATGGGCATCCTAGGTGTGTAAGGCCCACCTTTGGGCATCACCGTCATCGAAGGTGTAAGGCCCGATGGGCATCCTAAGTGTGTAAGGCCCCACTGGGCATCACTGTATCCTAAGTGTGTAAGGCCCCACTGGGCATCACTGTGTCCTAAGTGTGTAAGGCCCCACTGGGCATCACTGAGTCCTAGATTGTGTAAGGCCGAAGGGCATCCAAGCGTAGGACCTAGGAGTGACTGTTGATGGGAGCCCTTGAACAGGCTCGCCCTAGAAATAGCCCATAGCCTAACCAACCGTTTCTGCTCTATGTCTTTGTATGATTGCTTGTCCATGTGCTAAATGAGATGATTTCGTATTGTACCCCGATTGGGGATTCTTACTGAGTAACTTGTTGCTCACCCTTATTTTCTGTGGCTTTCCACTAGGTAACTTGGGACAGAGGCTGGATGGCTAGGAGGGAGCGGCTCGATGATCATGGATAGCTGACTCTGGGTCGCACGTTTCTTTAAATGTTTTCCTTAATGATTTAGCATGTAGTGGGACTTGGGTCCCTAGGAAAAAGTACTCAAACTATTTTATGTTATCGTACCGTTTTCCTTTGAATTGTTTTAAGAAAGTACTGATCAGTCAATTACCTGTTTATTTTAATTGAAATCATGATTTTGTTTTAAAAGTGTTTATCGCAAAGTTTTAAACTTCCGACTCTGAATGATGTTTATATTCTTATTCATGCATGTTAAGTATGGACCTTAGGTTAGAGACCGTTTCTTGGGTCGGGTCCTTACACTCCCTATCTCGAAAGCTCCCTATAGGATGGCGCCAGCGGAGTTGAAAGAGCTGAAGGTTCAGTTGCAGGAAATGTTAGACAGGGGTTTTATCTGTCACAGTGTGTCCCCATGGGGAGCACCAGTGTTATTTGTGAAAAAGAAAGATGGTTCGATGCGCCTCTACATAGATTACAGAGAACTAAACAAGGTTACAACAAAGAACAAGTACCCGTTGCCACGCATTGATGACTTATTCGATTAACTCCAGGGAGCAACTGTGTTCTCGAAGAAAGATTTGAGTTCTGGCTACCATCAGCTGAGGATCTGGGATGCAGACATACCCAAGACAGCTTTCAGGTCGAGGTATGGCCACTACGAGTTCGTGGTAATGTCTTTCGGGCTAAGCAATGCCCCAACAGCTTTCATGGATATGATGGACAGAGTGTTCAAGGCATTCTTGGACAGCTTTGTCATCGTATTCATCGATGATATTTTGATATACTCCATGTAATGACCCGACCCGAATGGGGTCCTAAACTAGGCCTTTACCTCAATGCATGCTTTAAAAACATAGAAACAAAATGCAGGATTGTATTCCAGATTCTGAATGAAAACTAAAAACATATAAACATCCATTCTAAAAGTCAAACATTTAATTCCTGAAACCTGTCCCTGTTTCCAAGCACATGTTCCAAGACAAATACATTTCCAAAACATGCTCTGATCAGAGACTTATTTAAATCATTCAAAACTTCAAACGGTTTACAATAGTGTCAAAATCCAGAAAAACAATCATAAAACACCCTAAGGGCTCCATGCCCAGCTACATGCATTCAGAAGATAATAAAACAGAAAGAAAACATAAACATAAGACTCAGAGTAAACAGCTGGTTCCCATGATCAGCAGCTCCTCCTTCAGCCATCCTGTCTCGCACCATGGTTACCTGTGGAAAACCACATAATAAGGGTGAGTAACGAATTACTCAGTAAGAATCCTCAACCAGGGTACAATACGATAAAACTGGTCATCTAGCAGAAAGTATGCAAGCCATGAATATAAACACAGAGGAGAGCACACATCTTAAATCCATACATAAACCTCAGATGCCATCTCAAGGTCTTACTCCGGAAAACTACCACGCGATACGACACTATACGAGAAACTAGTCTAGGCCTCAGCCTTCCTACTGTCGATACGAAAGGTGCACGGAACTCAAGATCCCAAGGAGCTCTCCAGTCGGCGCTGTAATGAGTGTGTGCGCGCACCGCATGCTGCTGCAACCAGGGAGGTGCTGGGTCTAGGGCATGTTGCCCTTGTCCAAGTACGCATGCCTACGAAATCTCTAGATCGGTGTCACTGAACATAGTGGTGTGAGTTCAAGACACTATGACTATGTTAGCATGTACCACCGCACGTGAGGCTAAGAAACCAGCCGTGGTAGGCTTACAGCAGGAACCGGTCCTTGCCCTATCAAGTGGCAATCAAGGGCTACGGCCGACATGCTGAAGACGTGTCGACTACTAGGGACAAGGCAATGCCTCGTCATTCCCCCGACCGTTGGGGCATTTAACAGTCTGCCACCCCCACCCAAGATTGCACTGGGCTGTCTTTAGGGTTAGCTAAACCCTAACGACGGATCAGGGACGGAGTACTTGTAACGGCCCAGTTTTCTATCCCGGTTCTCGAGGAGCTTCCGGTTCAGATTAAGTGGTTTGGTTAGGCCGTTAGAGCTGTTTTGACCCTTAGGGGTATTTTGGTCTTTTTGCTCCCCGGGCAGGATTTGTGTATTTTCAGGGCTTCGAGGCAGCTCCTGCCTTTGTTGAGGCTTGTTTGTTGGTGGCTGCGAGTCCCGAGATGTTTGGGCTTTTCGTTTGGGAGTTCGGTTGTGATTTGGGTTTTGGGCAAAGTTATGGTTGTTTGGGTGTTTCATTTGGGATTCGAGCCAGGGTCCTTAGTGTTGATTTGGGAGGTTGATTTAAGTGAGGTTATTGATTGGAAAAGGTTGCTTCAGTCAGGTCTCGAAGGAGGAAGCCGGGAAATGGGATTTTAAGGATTTTAAGGCTTATTTTAGAAATTGGAAAATTTGGATAAGGATGGATTTAAATGAAGATAAAATCCCCATTTTCCTTTTCTTTTCCCATTTTCCCTTTTTTCTCTTTTTTTTCCCTTTCTCTCTCCTCCAACCCAAGCACCCCCTCCTAGCCCGAGCCAGCCCCCATGGTCGCCCAGCCCGAGCCCAGCTCGCCCCAGCCTGAGCCCCAGCTCGCCCCGGTCTCGTTGCCTAGCCCCCAAACCGCCCGCACAGTGCCAAGTCGCCTCGCCCAGGCCGCGTCACCCAGCTCGCCCAGGTCCATGTCGCGTCGCCCGATCCCTGGCCGCACAGTGTCGCGTAGCCCAACCCTCGCCCAGGCCGTCCTCACACCAGATCGAGTGCCCCTGTAGATCGTCGCATCGCGATGCCCGAGCGCAGTCCCCTGTGCCGAGCCGCGCCGCGCGTCATCGCCTAGCCGAGCTCGATCCCGCGCCCGCGCGCCCTTGCCTTGCCCTTGCTCGCCCGCGCGCAGCCTCTGCGCCCCGGCGCCCCTGCGCCTGCGCCCAGTGCCCGTGCCCTGCGCCCAGCGCCTGCTCCCAGCCAGCTTCTCTGCTGCCGACAGCCTGCTTGTTGTGTGTTGGTTGGCCCGAGCCTTGTGGCTTCTCGGATGGTATTTCTCGAGTCTTTTCTTCGTTGGGCCCTGATTTGTTGGCTGTTGTTTATGGATTTAATTGGGGTGTTTTATTTGATGTTTAGGTTGTTCGGGTTTGATTAGAGGCTCGAGGATCACTTGGTTGATTTGTTGATTTATTATTGTTTTCTGCTTGTTCCAGGTAAGGATTTCTTACCGTGGTTGTGTGGACCCTGCGATATATCATGATTATGCCTTGTATGCTTGTTTACTGTTATGAGCATGATAGTGATAGGCAGCTTTGATTGATCTCTTGCTAGCATGTTTGCTTGATTTTACATGTTAGTGCCATGCTAGGTTTGTTCTTCCAGCATGCTTATGATTCCTGCTTAAGTTTGTAGTATCATGCTA
The DNA here is from genome assembly GCA_036507275.1 of Sicyos edulis. Classification (NCBI taxonomy): domain Eukaryota; kingdom Viridiplantae; phylum Streptophyta; class Magnoliopsida; order Cucurbitales; family Cucurbitaceae; genus Sicyos; species Sicyos edulis. Next base: position 45,425,034 of record CM071846.1, on the reverse strand, counting down.
GGTAAGCGTGTTTGATGTTGGTCATTGCTTGCTAGCCAGGAATCATTTATTTTGGTCTGTACTCTTAGATAGAGTTGTAGGGTTTGTCATCATTCAGAGGCTGAGCGGACATAACGTACTTTGTCCCCACTGATCGGGAGTAAAGTGTGCGCAGCATAACGTATGCTGCTTCCCCTCCCGATCGCCAATGTGGATTTAGCTCTGGTCGGGAGTAAAGTGTGCCCAGCATAACGTATCTTGCTTCCCCCCCCCCGACCCACCGGTTGTGGATTTAGCTACCCACTTCGGCATAAGCCTAGTTTGTAGCCTGCTAGAGCGGAACCCTGCCAACAATGTAAGCCTACCTTGGCCGGTTCTTAGCTTCAGGTCGGTGGTTCAGGCTGCACAGATGAGCGCCGAGGGCCTCGCGCTACTGTGATCAGTGACACCGCTTCCGAGTCATAGGCATGCGTACTTGGCCCGCGTAGTTTGACCTTAGGCCCATGCATTTACGCCTGTTGCAGCAGCATGCGGTGTGCGCGCACACACGTTAGTTGTCGGTTCGGAGAGCTCCCCCGGGCTAATGTCGTGAGTACACCATTCCTTCCAGTTTAGAGCCAGACTTCGGGTACTCTCCCGTAAGTCCAGATTAGTAGCAAGGTCAAGGAGGCCTTTGAGGACATACTTGGGATCTGCTTTTGAGCTAATCAATCCCCCTAGTGAAAGATACCTCGGTGATGTCCTCGGATTGGTCAGGATAACCAATCATTATGCCGGAAGTAGGAGACTTCCGATGACTCCAGATCTTGCATTATGAGCTCGTTGAGCTATGATTTGTGTTGATAGTTGTTTGCTTTCATGTTGAGGTGCTAGATGACTGATGTATCGTATTGTACCCCGGTTGGGGATTCTTACTAAGTATGTTTATACTCACCCTTATTTATCTTTCAGGTAACTAGGGACAGCACCAGGATGGCTAGCGGAGGGAGCTGATTGATCATGGGAGCTGCCGGCTGTGACGAACCCGACCCAAAACATGGTCCTAAACCGGGGTTCTCACTCACCATGCAAGTTAAATATGATATCAAGCGGTTTAGTGCTCATATTTAAAAACCATTCAAAACACATGAGAATGGGGAACCCTTAAAACATAAACCACAGTTTTCATTTAAACCATCCAACGGAAGTAAAACCACACGCCGATATTTATAAAATCATACAATACAATTTAAACAACTTTTTAAACAATGTTCCCCTAGGACTCATGTCCATCTACATGCTGAATAAACAATGCAACAATAAATGATAGAGTGTCGGCGGCTCCCCATGATCAATCAGCTCCCTCCGCTAGCCATCCTGGTGTTGTCCCAAGTTACCTGAAAGATAAATAAGGGTGAGTATAAGGATACTCAGTAAGAATCCCCAACCGGGGTACAATACGATACATCCGTCATCTAGCACCTCAACATGCAAGCAAACAGCCATCAACACACATTATAGCTCAACGAGCTCATAAGGAAAGATCTGGAACCATCGGACGTCTCCTACTTCCGGAATCATCGGAAGTCTCCTACTTCCGGCCTAAATGATTGGTTCTCATAACCAATCCTGGGCCATCTCCGAGGGTCTTTCTCCCTCGGCCAATTGATCAGCTCAAAAACCGATCCCAAGATGTCCGACACCCTCGAGGGTCTTTCTCCCTCGACCAATTGATTAGCTAAAAAGCCAATCCCAATGGGTGTCCTCAAGGGCCTCTTACCCTCGCTATACATCCGGACTATCGGAGAGTACCAAGTCGGCTCTAAATGGAAAGAATGGTGTACTCACGAACATTAGCCCGGGAGCTCTCCGAAACCAAGGCAACTAACGGTGTGCGCGCGCACACCGCATGCTATCTCAAACCGGCGTAAATGCGGGGCCTAAGAGCAAACTACGCGGGCGTGCACGCATGCCTATGACTCGAAGCGGTGTCATCGATCACGATGAGCGCGAGGCCCTCGGCGCTCATCTGTGCAGCCTGATCCACCGACTTGAAGCTAAGAACCGGCCAAGGTAGGCTTACACCGTTGGCAGGGTTCCGCTCTAGCAGGCTACAAACTAGGCTTTGGCCGGAGTGGGTAGCTAAGTCCACAACCGGGCGGGTCGGGGTAGCAAGATACGTTATGTTACGCACACTTTACTTCCGACTGAGCTACTAGGGACAAAGTACGTTTTGTCCGCTCAGCCTCTGGATGATGACAAACCCTACAACTCTATCTAAGAGTACAGAGCAAAAATCAATGATTCCTGGCTAGCAAGCAATGACTGACATAAATCACATTACCTAGCATGATACTACAACTTAAGCAGGAATCACAAGTATGCTGGCAGAACAAACCTAACATGGCACTAACATGTAAAATCAGGCAAACATGCTAGCAAGAATTCAATCAACTGCTCTATCTCTAACATGCTCATAACAATCAGCAAACAAGCAAGGCATATCGAGATATATCGCAGGGTCCGCACAACCACGGTAAGAAATCCTTACCTGGGACAAGCAGAACACAATAATTATAATAAATCTACGAGCGAATCCTCGAGCCTCTAAACGATCCCGAACAGCCTGAACATCAAACAAAGCACCCAAATCACATACATAAACAACCCAATAAATCAACAACCAGCAGCCAACAAATCAGGGCCCAACAAAGAAAAGACTCGGGAAATACCATCCGAGAAGCCACAAGGCTCGAGCCAAACCAACACACACAAGCAGGCTGTCGGCAAGGCGGAGGCTGGCTGGGCGTAGGCACTGGGCGCGCTGGGACGAGGCGAGGGCGCGCGGCGCGGCTCGGCACAGTGGACGGCGCGCGGGCTCGAGCTCGGCAAGCACAGTTGACGGCGCGCACGGGCGCGAGCGACACAAGGCGCTACAGGGATGCGGCGGCTCAGGGCGCTCGATCTGGCACGACACTATGCGAGGCTGGGCGACGCGGCACTATGCGCGGCTCGGCACAGTGCGGGCGACACAGACCTGGGCGAGGCGGATCTCGGCGACGCGGCTGGGGGCGCAGGTGGTCGGGGCTCGACGCAAGAGGCGAAGTGGGCACTCGTCTGCAGTGGGAGGAGAGGGCAAAGGGGGGGGGGGGCTCGGGCTGGAGGCGAGAGAAAGGGGAAAAATGGGGAAAAAATGGATTTTTTTTTTCTTTTTCTCTTTTATTTAAATTCCAACCTTATCCAAATAAATCCAATTTATCCATTTTCCAATTTTTCCAAAAATCCTTAAAATCATTAAATCTCATTTCCCGGCTTCCTCCTTCGAGACCCGACTGAAGAAACCTTTCCAAACAACAAAACTCACTGAAATCAACCTCCCAAACCAATACTGAAGGCCCGGCTCGAATCCCAAAGGAAACACCCAAACAACCATCATTTTTCCCAAAACCCAAATCACAACCGAACTCCCAAACGAATAACCCAAACAACTCGGGACTCGCAACCCACAACAAAGGCAGGAGCTGCCTCGAAGCCCTGAAAAACCACAAATCCTGCCTAGGGAGCAAAAAGACCAAAATGCCCCTAAGGGACAAAACAGCTTTAACGGCCCAACCGAACCACTGAATCTGAACCGGAAGCTCCTCGAGAACCGGGATAGAAAACTGGGCCGTTACAATACTCCCTCCTTATAAGACTTTCGTCCTCGAAAGTCCTAAGACGAAACGCCTCTAGGAATACTCCAATGATTCCTAGCCAACTGAACTTCTCGGCTAATACAACACTAGCCCTCTACGAAAACCAAACCCTCTTGGGTTCTCAAAGGCTCAAAGCCACAAAGCTAACCATTCTGCCAAAGACTAGCTCAACAAAGACTGGGCAAAGCTAACCAAAAGGCCACTGCTCCGATCCGCTCAAGGATCTCAAAAGGCCTACAAACCAGGGGCTCAATCTAAACCCTGCTAAACCAACACGGAACACCTATCTACGGTGTTACTCTCTGCAAACTCGTAAACTGGGCACAAGCTCCAAAACTCAACGCCACGCACTGGCGTAACTTTTCTGAATGCCCACAACTGATAACAAACAGCCTCAACTCTACACCATGCTGGCCAAACAACTGAACCTCTCAGGTTCGAGAAACCAAACGGCCTACTCATACATCACATGAGGCCAGCGAACCACAAAGCTTGCCTAAAGCCTTAACGAAAAGCAAACAAATCACCAACTGGCGATTGATCCCAAAAGGCAAACTTTTCCAACAAGCACAAGCTGAAACTTCAGCTACGGCCAACCCTAAATGGCCAAAACCAGGCACAGGCTCCACTCGGCCTAGCCAACAAACTGGAGCCTCTCAACGGCTGAACACAAACTTTTCCATGAAAATCTACTAGCAAGCGCCAAAGGGAACTTTGCCAGCAAGGAAACAACCAACGCTCCTCTCATGGAAATCTCGGCAGCAAGGACCAAACCCTCACAGGGCTACCAGCAACACAACAGCTTGAGGAGAACAGCCCAAAGGCTAACCAACGAGCTCTACAGGCATCCACTTGCCAAACTGGGCGGCTTCATCAACGCCAACAAACTCGACTGCATAAACCTGTTGATCATGCCCTCCCGGGAACCTCCGGGGCTACAAGAGCTACTGGGGGGAAAAGTGTTGAAACAAACTCTGCCAGCTGGGCTATCTGTGCCCGGGACTCCTCACTTTGCGCTTACAAATGCGCTGCTGGTCTCCGCTCTCGATAGCCAAGACTCGCCATCAAATCTCTCATGGGTGGAGCACACTCGCTCAAGTAGTCTCACTCGAGGCGTGCTAGCCTCTACCCCTCCTCTAGGCAACTCAATCGCCGGGGCCAACTCGCCAACGGGCCTAACAACCCTGGGACGCGGCCTCAACATCAATACAATCAGTCCAACTCCTCGGTCGGACATGCCAAGCGTCCTGCTCCTCTGAGTGCGATCAACACACTGGCGATCTGCACGAGCACCTCCACCCTCTCACTAGAGGAAAAGCAACAACTGGGCCACAAATGGCCTACGGGAGTCTAAGCTCTGCCTCCCTCTGGGTGAGATCGACACACTGGCAATCTGCATAAAGCATAAATGCTGGCCCACACTGGGGCTCTCACTGCTCAACAAGCTGCTCGCACTGCGGAAAGTTGACATGATGGCTCTCTAAGCCCAAACCAACAATGAGTCAGAACCTGCTCGTCTCCGCTCCACAACTTTACACAAGGCATAAAAGCTAGATGGAAAGTATTGTAAATTCTTACCCCTTAGCTTAATTGAACTCAGACAAACCTGGCGACCGTGGAGTGCTGATGATCATGGGAGCAAACAACCTACAAAGCAGGTTAGTCTACAGAATCTATGACTCTGTGCTCTGATACCAACTGTGACGAACCCGACACAAAACATGGTACTAAACCGGGGTTCTCACTCAGCATGCAAGTTAAATATGATATCAAGCGGTTTAGTGCTCATATTTAAAAACCATTCAAAACACATGAGAAGGGGGAACCCTTAAAACATAAACCACAGTTTTCATTTAAACCATCCAACGAAATAAAACCACCTGGCCAGTATTTATAAAATCATACACTACAATTTAAACAACTTTTTAAACAATGTTCCCCTAGGACTCCTGTCCATCTACATGCTGAATAAACAATGCAACAATAAATGACAGAGTGTGGCGGCTCCCCATGATCAATCGCCTCCTCTCCGCTAGCCATCCCGGTGTTGTCCCAAGTTACGAAAGATAAATAAGGGTGAGTACAAAGATACTCAAGAAGAATCCCAACCGGGTACAATACGATACATCAGTCATCTAGCACCTCAACATGCAAGCAAACGACCATCAACATGCATTATAGCTCAACGAGCTCATAAGGAAAGATCTGGAACCATCGGAAGTCTCCTACTTCCGAAATCATCGGAAGTCTCCTACTTCCGGCCTAAATGATTGGTTCTCATAACCAATCCCGAGACATCTCCGAGGGTCTTTCTCCCTCGGCCAATTGATCACTCAAAACCGATCCCAAGATGTCAGACACCCTCGAGGTCTTTCTCCTCGACCAATTGATTAGCTCAAAAGCCAATCCCAATGGGTGTCCTCAAGGGCCTCTTACCCTCGCTATACATCTGGACTATCGGGAGAGTACCCGAAGTCTGGCTCTAAACTGGAAAGAATGGTGTACTCACGAACATTAGCCCGGGGGAGCTCTCCGAACCGGTAACTAACGCGTGTGAGCGCACACCGCATGCTCTCTGAAACCGGCGTAAATGCGGGGGCCTAAGGGCAAACTACGCGGGCCAGGTACGCATGCCTATGACTCGGAAGCGGTGTCACTGATCACAGTAGCGCGAGGCCCTCAGCGCTCATCTGTGCCGCCTGATCCACCAACTTGAAGCTAAGAACCGGCCAAGGTAGTCTTACACCGTTGGCAGGGTTCCGCTCTAGCAGGCTACAAACTAGGCTTTGGCCGAAGTGGGTAGCTAAGTCCACAACCGGGCGGGTCTGGGGTAGCAAGATACGTTATGTTACGCACACTTTACTCCCGACCTGAGCTACTAGGGACAATGTACGTTTTGTCCGCTCAGCCTCTGGATGATGACAAACCCTACAACTCTATCTAAGAGTACAGAGCAAAAATAAATGATTCCTGGCTAGCAAGCAATGACTGACATAAATCACATTACCTAGCATGATACTACAACTTAAGCAGGAATCACAAGCATCTTTGTGAGAACAAACCTAGCATGGCACTAACATGTAAAATCAGCAAACATGCTAGCAAGAATTCAATCAACTGCTCTATCTCTAACATGCTCATAACAATCAGCAAACAAGCAAGGCATATCGAGATATATCGCAGGGTCCACACAACCACGGTAAGAAATCCTTACCTGGGACAAGCAGAACACAATAATTATAATAAATCTACGAGCGAATCCTCGAGCCTCTAAACGATCCCGAACAGCCTGAACATCAAACAAAGCACCCAAATCACATACATAAACAGCCCAATAAATCAACAACCAGCAGCCAACAAATCAGGGCCCAACGAAGAAAAGACTCGGGAAATACCATCCGAGAAGCCACAAGGCTCGGGCCAAACCAACACACACAAGCAGGCTGTCGGCAGGGCAGAGGTTGGCTGGGCACGCTTGGACGAGGCGAGGGCGCGCGGCGCGCAGAGCGGCTCGGCACAGTGGACGGCGCGCGGGCGCGAGCTCGGCAAGCACAAAAGACGGCGCGCACGGGCGCGAGTGACACGAGGCGCTACAGGGACGCGATGGCTCGGGGCACTCGATCTGGCACGACACTGTGCGAGGCTGGGCGACGCGGCACTGTGTGCGGCTCGGCACAGTGCGGGCGACACGGACCTGGGCGAGGCGGATCTGGGCGACGCAGGGGCCTGGGCGACGCGGGCTTGGGCGAGCAGGGTTGGTCTCGACGCGCACGGGCGAGATGGGGGCGAGATCGGGCGGCCAGGGGCTTGGGCTGGGCGGCCAGGGGGGGGCGAGCTGGGGCGCTCGGGCAGGGAGGAGAGGGCCAAGGGGGGGGCTCGGGCTGGAGGAGAGTGAAAGGGGAAAAATGGGGAAAAAATGGATTTTTTTTTTTTCTTTTTCTCTTTTATTTAAATTCCAACCTTATCCAAATAAATCCAATTTATCCATTTTCCAATTTTCCAAAAATCCTTAAAATCATTAAATCTCATTTCCCGGCTTCCTCCTTCGAGACCCGACTGAAGCAACCTTTCCAAACAACAAAACTCACTGAAATCAACCTCCCAAACCAATACTGAAGGCCCGGCTCGAATCCCAAAGGAAACACCCAAACAACCATCATTTTGCCCAAAACCCAAATCACAAACGAACTCCCAAACGAATAACCCAAACATCTCGGGACTCGCAGCCCACAACAAACAAGCCTCAACAAAGCGCAGAGCGCCTCGAAGCCCGAAAAACCACAAATCCCGCCAGGAGCAAAAGACCAAAATGCCCCTAAGGGACAAAAGCAGCTTTAACGGCCCAACCGAACCATGAATCGAACGGAAACTAAGCCGCCGAGAACGGGATAGAAAATCGAAGCTGCGTTACCAAGACTCTGTCATTTATTATTGCATTGTTTATTCAACATGTAGATAGACAAGAGTCCTAAGGGAACATTGTTTAAAAGTTGTTTAAATTGTATTGTATGATTTTATAAACACTGGCCTGGTTGTTTTACTTGTTGGTTATGTTTAAATGAAAATTGATGGTTATGTTTTAAGGGTTCCCCCTTCTCATATATTTTGAAAGGTTTTTAAATATGAGCACTAAACCGCTTGTTATCATATTTAACTTGCATGCTAAGTGAAAACCCAGGTTTAGGACCATGTTTTGGGTCAGGTTCGTCACAGTACTGCCTTGTACGTCCCTGCCACAGATGCAATTTACGTTATGCATCCTCGCTCGGATGATGCTACCTATAATAATTTTAAACTATAAACAGATAACAGCAAACAATCCAATACGTGCCCGGTAGAGACAATGAACCTTGCATGATACTACGAAGTAAGAACGGATAACGAGCATGCTAGAACAGAACAACCTAGCATGAAACTAACATGAGAAACAACACGAGAATCATGCCAGTCAAAATTCAGAACAAAGCACCTATCCACTAAACATGCTGATAAACATAAACAAGCACACAAACAGCAATCACATAATATATCGCAGGGCCCACACAACTCCGGTAAGAAATCCTTACCTTGGTCGGAAGGTAATGACACACTAAGGCCCTATGCAACAAACGAACCCCGAGCTAGCTATCGAGTAACTAACAAACAACAACACATATCACAACCAATAAGCCTAAAATAATAAGACAAACAGGGCTCAGCTCTTGAGCAACTCACACGGCACGTGTAACGGCCAAGGTTTTCATCCCGATCTTTCAGGTATGCCCTAGAGGTATTTTGGTAATTTGGTCGGGCCGTCAGGGCCGTTTATGTCTTTTTCAGTTGTTAAAATTATTGGATGGACTTAAGTAGGATTTTGATGCTTTGTGGATGTCTTTGGGCATGGTGAGATGCAAAAGAAAATTTGAGGAATAAAGATGTGTTTGTTGGGATTCGAACCCGGGGTGCTAGGAAGTCAGGTGGGTGGAGTGGCCAGTTGAGCCACAAGAGGCTCTTGTTGCTCTTTCCGCGGAATATCTTGGTTAGCTTTGGGTCTTTGGGGTTTTGGTGTGTTTGATTAAATGAAGAGAAAAATAGGTTTTCATCTCTTTTGGTTCTCCAAGCTCCATGGCCGCCCAAGCCTTCTCTCCCTAGCCTTCGCCATGTTTTTTTTCCCCGTGCCAAGCTTCGGCCATCGAGCGTCATCCCGGCCGAGCAGCAGCCCAGCCCAGCAGCAGGTCGCCCAGCAGCAGACCTTGTGCCGCACCAGCCCTGCCATCGCGCCAACAGCCCCAACCATCAGCCCTATCGCCCAGCCGAGCAGCCCAGCGTCCAACCCAGCCAGATCGCACGCCCAGACGGTACCGTGTCGCTCCTCCCGTCCGCGTGCAGCCAGTGCCCGCACGCTCGCACTTGCGCCATCGCGTCTGCTTGTCCGCGCCAACACGCTTGCGCCCAGCCAGCCCGTCTGCGCGCGCGCATCCCTGCGCCCATCTCGCGCCCATCAGCGCCTCCCATGGCCAAGAAGAAGTGCGACTGTTGAACTGCTCGTCGTCGGCCACCGTATCGTGTGAGTTGCTCCCAAGCTGAGCCCTGTTTATTTTATTATATTTAGGCCTATGGATTGTGATAATTATTGTTCTTGTTAGGTTCTCATTAGCTAGCTCGGGTCGATCGCAGCTTAGGATTCTTGTGTGTAGTTGCCTTCCGACCAGGTAAGGATTTCTTACCGGAGTTGTGTGGGCCCTGCGATATTATATGTGATTGTTGTTTGTATGCTTTTTTGTGTTTATCAGCATGATTAGTGATAGGTGCTCTGCTCTGAATTCCCGACTGGCATGATTTCTATGTTGTTTCTCATGTTAGTCCATGCTAGGTTGTTCCGCTCTTGCATGCTCGTTATCTGTTCTTGCTTCGTAATATCATGCTAGGTTCGTTGTATCTATTGAGCACGTATTGGATTGTTTGTTGTATCTGTTTATAGGTTTGAGATATGGTAGGTAGCATCATCCGGGCCAGGATGCATAAAGTAACTTGCATCCACGGTAGGGACGTACGAGGCAGTACTCCGTCCCTGATCCCCTGTTAGGGTTTAGCTAAACCTAACGGCAGGCCCTATAATCTTGGATGAGGGTGGTAGACTCTTAAATGCCCCAACGGTCGGGATGATGACATGGCATTGCCTTGTCCCCGGCAGTCGGCACGTCCTCAGCGTGTTCGGTAGTAGCTCTTGATTGCCACCTGATAGAACAAGGAAGGCATCCTGGTGTAAGTCTACCACGACTGGTTCCTTAGCCTCAGGTGCAGTGGTTCAGGCTGACATAGTTCACGTGTCTAGGTCTCACACCCCTATGTCAGTGACACCGATCCAGAGATTTAGTTAGGCATGGTGACTGGACCTTGGCAGCTTGCCACTAGACCTGGCACCCCCCATGGTTTGCAATAGCATGCTGTGCGCGCATACGCTCATTATAGCGCCGACTGGAGAGCTCCTCGAGATTGTGAGCCAGTGCACCTTTCGTATCGATAGTAGACAGGTTGAGGCCGAGACTTGTTTCTCGTATAGGATCGTATCGTGTGGTGGATTTTCCGGTGTAAGACCTTGAGATGGCATCCGAGGTTTATGTGTGGATTTAATGTAACGACCCGACCCGAAAGGGTTCTAACTAGGCCGTTACCTCAATGCATGCATTACAAATCTACAAAAATTTTGCAAGAGGGTGTTCGGATTCTAAGTAAAAACTAAAACATAAAACATCCATTTAAAAAGTTAACATAATTTCCTGAAACCTGTCCCTGTTTCCAAGCACCTGTTCCAAGACAAATACATTTCCAAAACTTACTCTGATCAAAGATTTATTTAAAACATACAAACTTTACAATAGTTACAACAATGCTAGAATCCGGAAATACATTCAGAAAACACCCTAGGGCTCCGTGCCCAACTACATGTATTCTGAGAACATTTAAATAATAAACATAAAACTGAGAGTTGAACAACGGGTTTCCATGATCACAGCTCCTCCTCCAGCCATCCTGTCTCGCACCATGGTTACCTGTGGAAAAACCACAGAAATAAGGGTGAGTAACGAATTACTCAGTAAGAATCTGCAACCGGGGTACAATACGAATTGCAGAAAGGTATGCAAGCTATGAATATAAACACAGAATAGAGCACATAGCTTAGCCCACACTGGGGCCTCGGATGCTAACTCAGGGTCTTAGTCCGGAAATAACTAATCACACAATACGCCCTATACGAGAAACAAGTCTCGGCCTTAGCCTGTCTACTGCCGACGAAAGGTGCACTGGCTCAAGATCCTGAGGAGCTCTCCGGTCGGTGCTATAATGAGCGTGCGCGCACCGCGTGCTACTGCAGACTATGGGGGGTGCCGGGTCTAGTGGCAAGCTGCCCATGTCCAGTCACCACGCCTAACTAAATCTCTGGATCGGTGTCACTAACATAGGGGTGTGAGACCTGGACACGTGAACTATGTCGGCTGAAACCACCGCTTTTTGAGGCTAAGGCACGGGTCGTGGTAGGCTTACACCAGGAAACCGTCCTTGCCCTATCAGGTGGCAACTCAAGGGCTACCGCCAAAACACGCTGAGGACGTGCCGACTGTCGGGGACAAGGCAATGCCAAGTCATCATCCCGACCGTTGGGGCATTTAACAGTCTGCCACCCTCACCCAAGATTGCAGGGCCCGCCGTTAGGGTTAGCTAGTCCCTAACGGGATTAGGGATGGAGCTCAATTTCGTACGTTCCTGTCGGGGATGCAAGGTACATTATGCACCCGGCCCGGATGATGCTGTCAACCTGAACTCTAACCTGTCATAACAATCAACAAACAATCAAATCAATCCAATACGTGCTCAAAAGAATACAACGAACCTAGCATGATACTACGAAGCAAGAACAGATACGAGCATGCCAGAAAGGAACAACCTAGCATGGACTAACATGAGAAACAACATAGGATATCATGCCAGTCGGGAATTCAGAATAGAGCACTTATCATCAAACATGTCAATAAACACAACAAACATACAATCAGCAATCACATAATATATCGCAGGGCCCACACAACTCCGGTAAGAAATCCTTACCTGGTCAGAAGGCAAAAACACATAACAAACCTAACTGCGATCGAACCCGAGCAACCTATAGCGAGCCAAGAAAACACATCAATAATCATAGAATAGCCCTAAATACAATAAAAAAAACAAGGCTCGGCTCGAGAGCAACTCACGAGGCGCGGCTGACACGCGAACGAGCCAGCTGCACGGGCTAGGCAGCAGCTTGGCGCAGACAGGCGCAGGGACGCTGGCTCGGCGCTGGGAACGAGCTGCGCGCGGACGGGCGCTGGGGAGACACTTGGTGCGCGGCCGCGGGCGCTTGCTTGGCTGGGCGACGGCGCGCGCGCGGCGCAGTCTGAGGGACGGCGCGGCGGGCGCGGCGACACGACGCCCGGGCTACTGAGGACGCGATCGATCCGCCGACACACGCACGACGACACGGCGATGCAACGCGCATCGCGGCGCGGCCAAGATAAAGGCGCACCGGGCGACACGGACTGTAGTAGAAGCGAGGGCGCGCGGGCTGGGTGACGCTCGGCTATGGCGCAGGCGACTAGGGGCTGGGGCTGGCGATGCTGGGCTGGGCGAGGCTCGACCTAGGCAGGGCTGGAGCTTGAGCACGCGGGCTGGCTGGGCGAGCAAGCTGGCTCGGGCTGCTCGGGCTGGCTGGGTTGGGCGACCAAAGGGGCCCGGGTGTAAGCCTGCTAGAGCGAAACCCTGCCATCGGTGTAAGCCTGCCCTGGCCGATTCTTAGCTTCAGGTCGGTGGATCATGCTGCAAAGATGAGCGCCGAGGGCCTCGCGCTACTGTGATCAGTGACACCGCTTCTGAGTCATAGGCATGTGCACCTGGCCTGCGTAGTTTGCCCTTAGGCCCCCGCATTTACGCCGGTTGCAGAGGAGCATGCGGTGTGCGCGCACACGCGTTAGTTGCCGGTTCGGAGAGTTCCCCTGGGCTAATGTCGTGAGTACACCATTCCTTCCGTTAGAGCTTGACTTCGGGTACTCTCCCATAAGTCCAGATTAGTGCAAGGGCAAGGAGGCCCTTGAGGACATTCTAGGGATCAGTGTATTCCCCCCGAGTGACAGATACCTCGGAGATGTCCCAGGATTGGTCAGTGTATCCAATCCCAGTTAGGCTGGAAGAAAGAGACTTCCGATGACTCCAGATCTTGTTTTATGAGCTCGTTGAGCTATGATCTGTGTTGGTAGCTGTTTGCTTGCTTGCTTTGGTACTAGATGACTGATTATATCGTATTGTACCCCGGTTGGGGATTCTTACTGAGTAATTCGTTACTCACCCTTATTTCTGTGGTTTTTCCACAGGTAGCCATGGTGCGAGACAGGATGGCTGGAGGAGGAGCTGTGATCATGGAAACCCGTTGTTCAACTCTGAGTTTTATGTTATGATTTAAATGTTCTCTGAATGCATGTAGTTGGGCACGGAGCCCTAGGGTGTTTTCTGAATGTATTTCCGGATTCTAGCATTGTTGTAAAGTTTGTATGTTTTAAATGAATCTCTGATTAGAGTAAGTTTTGTAAATGTATTTGACTTGGAACAGGTGCTTGGAAACAGGGACAGGTTCCAGGAATTGATGTTGATTTTAAATGGATGTTTTATGTTTTAGTTTTTACTTAGAATCCGAACACCATCTTGCAAATTTTCTGTAGATTTGTAATGCATGCATTGAGGTAACGGCCTAGTTAGAACTCCTTTCGGGTCGGGTCGTTACAGGTTGGTATCAGAGCTCAGAGTCATAGATTCTGTAGACTGACATTTGTTGTAGGTCGTTTTTCCATGATCATCAAGATCTGATGATCATCAGCACGCCTAAGTTTACTGTTTTAAAGAAAGGGGTAAGAATTTACAATACTTTTCATCTAGTGTATTCCTTGTGTAGAGTTGTGGAGCGGAGACGAGCAGGTTCTGACTCGTTGTTGGTTTGGTCTTAGAGAGCCATCATGCCAACTTTCCCGCAGTGTTAGCATGTTTTAGCAGCTTGTTGAGGTATTGTAAAGACCCGACCCAAAAGGGCTCTAAATAGGTCCTTACCCCAATGCATGCATTCAAAGTAAAGAACAATATGCAGATAGGTTTTTGGATTCCCAATTAAAAACAGAATCATTCAACAACCAAAACATACATTTCTAAAAGCATACTCTGATCAGAGATTTATTAAAACATTTGAAACATCCTCAAATTCAATAAAGCGGGAATCCACAAAACATTCAGAAAACATCCTAGGGCTCCGTGCCCGACTCATGCATTGTGGGGAAAAATAGAAGACAAGAGTCATAGAAATAAAAGATCAGAGACGACAGCAGGTTCCCATGATCACAGCTCCTCCTTCAGCCATCCTGCCTCGCGCCATGGTTACCTGAAAGATAAGTAAGGGTGAGTAACGAATTACTCAGTAAGAATCCCCAACCGGGGTACAATACGATGCACATGGTCATCTAGATGAGTGTATGCAAGCTATGAATATAAACACAGAATAGAGCACATAGCTTAAGTCCACACTTGGACCTCGGATGCCAACTCAGGGTCTTAGTCCGGAATAAATCACACCACACAATACGCCCTATACGAGAAACGAGTCCCGGCCTCACCACTCTCATCGTCGATACGTAAAGGTGCACTAGCTCAAGATCCCGAGGAGCTCTCCGGTCGGCGCGTTGTAATGAGCGTAATCGCGCATCGCGTGCTATCGCAGACTATGGGGGTGCGGGTCTAGTGGCAAGTCGCCCATGTCCGGGCCACCACGCCTAACTAAATCTCCGGATCGGTGTCACCGACATAGGGGTGTGAGACTCGACACGTGAACTATGTCACTGAACCACCGCACCTTAGGCTAAGGAACCGGTCGTGGTAGGCTTACACCAGAAGCCGCCCTTGCCCTATCGGTGGCAATCAAGGGCTACGGCCGAACACGCCGAGGACGTGTCGATCGCGAGGATGAGGCAATGCCAAGTCATCATCCCGACCGCTGGGGCATTTACTTGACCGCCACCCTCACCCAAGATACAGGGCCAACCGTTAGGGTTAGCTAAACCCTAACGGGATCAGGGACGGAGTACCATCTAGTACGTCCCTATCGGGGATGCAAGTTACGTTATGCATCCGGCCCGGATGATGCTACCTACCTGAACTCTAAACCATAGCAATAATAACAATTCAATCAATGCATCCAATACGTGCTCAACAGATACAAGGAACCTAGCATGGTACTACGAAGCAAGAATGCAGATATGAGCATGCGAACGGAACAACCTAGCATGGACTAACATGAGAGAACAACATACGAAGTCATGGTAGTCAGGAATTCAGAACAAAGCACCTAAACTATACATGCTGATAATCACAAACAAACATACAAACAACAATCACATAGAACATCGCAGGTCCACACAACTCCGATAAGAAATCCTTACCTTGGCGGGAGGCAACTACACACAAAATCCTACGGCTGCGATCGATCCCGAGCTAGCTAACGGGAACCTAACAAACACAATAGAAATCACCATCATAGCCCTAAAATATAATAAAACAAGCGGGCTCGGCTCTCGGGCACTCACACGCACGCGACGACGACACGGCCGAAAAGTCTTCTGGGCGGTGTGGCTGTCTGGCGCTGGCAGCGCTGGTGCTGCGCGGCCGCACGCGCGCGACACGGCAGCCTGGCGCTGGGCGCGCTAGCGGCACGGCATGGCACGCTGACGGCACGTATTTGGACGGCAGGCGAGGCCGCGCGCGCGCGAAGCGTCGGCGGCGGCGCGGCGCTGGCGTGGCGGCGGCCTTGTGCGACGCGGACGCGGGCTGGCGCGCGGGCGAGCAGCGGGCGGCGGCGCGCGCGGCGCTGGCGATGGCGCTGCGCTGCGCGCGACCGGTGCGACGGCGGGCTGCGCGCGCGAATCGGGCGGCGATGGATCGGTCTGGCGCGGCTTTGGTGTGCGACGGGCGATAGGGTGACGACGCGTTCAGTGCGCGTGCTCGGGCAGATCTGGATCGCTTCTTTGCGCTGGAGCGCTCGGCCGTGCGATCTGGGCGTCTTTGCCAGCGGTCTGGCCGGTGGTGGGCGAGATCGCGCACAGGCGGACTCCGCAACAACACACACACACACACATGGGCACCTCCTCTTACCTTCGGCCCAGCAAAACAACCTATCGAGAAGATGAAGAAGATGAATACCTACGGAATGATGATCGAACTACGGAGCGGCAAGGGGATGAAATTCGGCTAGAGAAAGATGGGGAAACAAACTTGGACGGCTAGGAGGATGTGTTGGAGAAGAAGAACAAAACCTAGCTTTTCTTTTCCATTTAACCAAATGCACCAAAACCCCAAAATCCAAGGCTAACTATAAAATGACACGGAAAGAGCAACAAGAGCTCTCAATAGCTCAACCGCCACACCACCCACCGACTTCTCGGACCACGGGTTGAAACCCACCAAACACACTTTTAACACACAATTTTCCTTTTGCATCTCCCCATGCCCAAACACATCCACAAAGCCTCAAAACTTACATAAATCCATCCAATAATTTTAGCAATCGAAAGAGATATAAACGGTCCTGACGGCCCGACCAAATTACTAAAATACCCCTAGGGCATACCTGGAAGACCGGGATGAAAACCTGGGTCGTTACAGGTATCCAGATAGTTTTGGATGCCCTGGGACGTCGTCCCCGAGGGATGTAGAGCTTAGACTCCCATTGGCCATTTGTGGCCTGGGCTTGTTGCTTTTCCCCAGTGAGAGGGTGGAGGTGCTTGTGTGCGATCGCCGATATGTTGATCACACCTGGAGGAGCGGGACGCTTGGCATGTCCGACCGAGGAGTTGGACCGATCGTGTTGATGTTGAGGCCGCGCCCGTGGTCGTTTAGACCCGTTGGCGCAGTTGGCCCCGGCGATTGAGTTGCCTAGTGGAGGGGGTAGAGGCTAGCACGCCTCAGAGTGAGACTCCTTGAGCAGAGTGTGCTCCAACCATGAGAGATTGGATGGCAGGTCTTTAGCTATCAGAGAGCGGAGACCCAGGCACAGTTTGTAGGGCGTAGTGAGGAGTCGCGGGCACAGATAGCCCAACTGACAGAGTTTGTTTCAACATTTTTCCCCCAGTAGCTCTTGTAGCCCCGGAGGTTCCCTGGAGGGCATGATCAGCAGGTTTATGCCGATGAGTTTGTTGGCGATGATGGAGCCGCCCAGTTTGGCAAGTGGATGCCTCAGAGAGCTCGATGTTTTGAGAAAGTCCCGCCGCTAGTAGTAAAGCGATTGGCACTGGTTTGAGTTTAGCATCCGTGTGTGTGGGATGCCCCGCTGCTCAGAGGCCGAGGTGTGTCGTTCTGTCTTTATTTTGGTACAAAGAGCTTGGTGGTGGTAGTCCCTTGTGAGAGGTGGACTAGCGAGTCTCCACCGATGCCCGATTGATTGGCAAGTTGCCGTGTTAGTGGCTTGAGGCAGATGTAGAGACATCTTTGCCCCCTTGCAAGCCTGCGGTTGTTTAACAACCCAGTTTCCTCAGATGTTTGGTAGAGTTGAGCACTCTTCCTTGGTGATCTCCTAGAGAGGAGCTAGCTGCTGCTTGTAAAGATCCGGCCAGAGCTTTGTTGAGCATCATGAGGAGATGCTAGTGTAGGCCGTGAGCCTTCGGTTTGTTGAGATTCCATAGGCATGGCTGTTTGAGTTGAGCCCTTGTATGCCTAGCCAGAGTTGTTGTCACTTGAGGTAGTGACCTTGTTGGCCCCATCTGTAGTATGATGTGGATTTGGTAGTAGTAGCACTTGAGGTGCATTGGTTGGTGTGCCACTTTGGCACTAAGTCTGGTTCAGGCTTGAGTTTGGCTTGGGCATAGAAGATGGTTCTATGCCGTTTAGAGTTCAGCGCACTCCTTTAGCCTTGGATCTCATTTATGGCGCTTGCACTGTTTTAGGTCGTGCCAGAGGGCTAGTTCAGTGGTAGTCGATGGACTACAAGTGAAAGGATGCTCGAGAGGAGCCGGAGCCTCTTCCCAGTGTTTCTGGAGGTTGAGTAAGTCAGCAGGTTGCCGGTTGGCAAATGTTGGTGCGCGTGAGTCTCGCGCTAGTGTTAAGGCCAAGAGTTTCCTTGTGGTTGGTAGTGCGGTCAACTACCTTCGAGTGCCTTGATCTGAGGAGAGTTGAGCATCGTAGATGCGAGTTCGGTCCAGCAGAGGGACCATGAGTTGGATGCTCATGAGATGAGCTGCATGCCTATAAGGCGAGTTGGATGCCATGAGGCGAGTTGGATGCCTTTGAGGCGAGATGAGCTGATGCCTTGCGAGAGGATTTGGATGCCTTATGGGTAAGCATCCTTGGTAGAGGCTTGGTATAAAGTAAGTTCGGTGTGGCATGGTTATGCCTTGGTAGAGCAAGGTTGCCTCAGCTTTTAGCATCGTGTGGAGATGGAACTTTTGGTGTTCCATCAGTTGGAGTTCAGTTGGAAACTGAACAAGTGCGGTGGTAGCAAAGCCGCGCAGTTTCTGATCGCCTTGGCTAAGAGAGTTGTTTGGTTCCTTTCCTTGGGTAGAAGCCTTGTTGTGGCTGATATTTGAGTAGGAGGACGACGCATTCGGTAGCGTTTCAGGTCCTCTTGGTTCCCAAGGAATTGGAGTTGGCCAAAGACATGGTTGAGATGTCGAGAGTGTGTTGCCTGCTCGAGCGCTTTGTTGTTAGCTCGTTTGTCGACAGTGTGTGTCGAGGGTTGCCGAAGAACCCTAGGTTGAGGAGAGCCTCTCCAGAGCTCAGTCAGGCCCAGCTAGTGAGTTTCAGTTGGCTAGCTGGAGGCGTGTAGTTTGTAGCCTCGGTTGAGTTGCTAGCAGTCTTGGTTGACTAGCAAGCTAGTGGTTGTTTGGAGTAGAGTCCGGATTGGTTCCGGTGCGGTGGCTAGTTGATGCTTGGTGTTGACCAAGGTGTGGTTTGGAGCTGCTAGAGATTAGTTTTGCTCGTGGGGCGAGTGGTTAGTGCCCTGTTGGTGGCTTTCGTGTTTCCAGGATGTTGAGTTGCCCCGTTTGGCATTTGGAAGTTCAGTCTGAGATGGACCCCTGTTGTTGCCCTGTGAGATGTTGTTGCTCTAGTGGAGCAAGACAGTGAGCGTATGTGGAGCTCTCTGTCCTTCGGCTGTCTGCTTGTAAGAGCCGTTTCCTTCTGGGAGTTGTCAGATTTCTCCCGTAGCCATGAGTTGATGGTAGAGGTGCTAGCTAGAAGGAAAAGTTTGTTGGCTGCTTGGTAGCAGTTGTTTGTCCAGTTAAGTGGACTCTTGGATGGTGTTCTAGAGGCTGCAGTAAGGGTTGTTTTGCCTCTTGTGAGTGTTGGACCAAGGTTTGGTCCTCTTTTGTTTCGAGAGCTAGTTCGGTTCTAGCTGGAGGGCGTTGCCCTGAGGTCAGGAAGTTTGGGAGTTGACCCCTCCCTCGGCAGTTGAGTAAGTTTTGTTAGTTTCGGATTGGTGATCCGATTGGTTGAGATTTCCCTTGGGTGTTGCTTCCAAGAGAGTTGGTTGCTGTCGCCTTGGGTTTGAGCAAGTCAGCGAGCGTGTGTGGAGTTCGCTCCCCTTCTGGAGTTTGCTTATTGGGAAAGTCGTTTCCCGTTTGGCAGGAGTCAGCTTACCTCCTGAGTTGTGTAGTGGATCAGAGTAGCGCAGCGGTCAGCCCAGCGAGAGGGCCCCTACATTGTGTTGTTAGCAAGCAAGTTGTTTGTCCCCGCAAGGGTGGTGGCCTGCCAGTAAGAGTTGTTTCTGGCAAGTTGTTGGTTCTATGGGGATTGAAGATTTCCCTTTCCCCTAGTCTCTGTGGTGTTTGAGTTGCTCCCTGGATGTCAGCCTCGAGTGTTAGCTTTCGAGGTAGTCTTGTGGATTCGTGTGGCTCAGGATCCGTAAGCTTTGAGGTTGTCGTTATCCGTTTTCCTCGTGAGGTTTCGGGAGTGGAGCTTCTGGTTGGAAGCTGAGTTAGGCTTAAACTTAAAGGAGAAGTTCTTTGAGTAGCCAGTTGGATTTTTAGAGTTGAGTAGTAGCTTGGAGGCGAGCGTTGCTCGTTATAAGTTTGGGTTGAGTTCTGCTGAGCAAGCCCTTCTCGGGCTTTGCTCCTAGTTGTTGTGCGTTCAGATTTGGCGAAAGTGAGCCGTTTGAGTGAGTTGGCACAGAGGTGCCGTGGCTTTGGTTGGTAAAGCCGTTGAGCTGTTTTCCTCAAGGTGTTGTGCCGTAGAGAGCTACGTGATGGTTTAGTCCTTGCAGCCCGAGTTTTCCTTGAGAGGAATTTTGGTGGTTTCCTGGCCTGGCAGTATTTTCTTTGGCCAGTTGCTAGTAGGTTTGCATGGAAAAGTTTGCTTTCGGCCGTTGAGAGGCTGCTATTTGTTGGCCGTTTGGTTTTCGGAACCAGGAGGTTCGGATTGTTTGGCTTGATTTGTTGTTGGGTTTAAATTTGTTTGTTATGTTGTGTGAGCTCCTGCAGGAGTTTTGCCAGAGCGTGGTGTAGAGTTTTTGTAAGGACCCGACCCAAAAGAAGCGGTCTCTAACCTAAAGTCCTTACTTAGCATGCATGATTAAGAATATAAAACATCATTCAGAGTCGGAAGTTTAAAAGCTTGCGATAAACACTTTTAAATAAAGACCATGATTCAATTAAATAAAGCGGTAGATGACTGTCGATTACTTTCTTAAAACAATTCAAAGAGAATGATGCGAGAACATAAAGCAGTTTAAGTGTTTTCCCTAGGGACCCAAGTCCCACTACATGCTAAAACATAAAAGAAAACTACGTGCAACTCAGAGTCAGCTGTCCATGATCATCCAGCCGCCTCCTCCTAGCCATCCTGCCTCTGTCCCAAGTTACCTGGTGGAAAACCACAGAAAATAAGGGTGAGCAACAAGTTACTCAGTAAGAATCCCCAACCGGGGTACATTACGAAAACATCTCATTTAGCACACCGACATGCAACCATACAAAACTTAAGCGGGAGTAGTTGGATTAACCATGCAATGATCCTAGGGCTTGCCTACTCGGAGGCTCTTAGCTATCGAACTTCTCAGGGCTCTACATCTAGACGCCCTTCGGGCCTTACACAACCTAATACTCAGTGAGGCCCATCGGGGACTTACACACCTAGGATGCCCATCGGGGACTTACACCTCCAACTCAGTGATGCCCATCGGGGTCTTATACACCTAGGTTGCCCATCAGGGTCTTACACCTCCGACTCAGTGATGCCCATCGGGTCTTATACACCTAGGTTGCCCATCGTGGTCTTACACCTCCCACTCGGTGATGCCCATCGGGTCTTATACACCTAGGTTGCCCATCAGGTCTTACACCTCCGACTCGGTGATGCCCATCGGGTCTTATACACCTAGGTTGCCCATCGTGGTCTTACACCTCCGACTCGGTGATGCCCATCGGTCTTATACACCTAGGTTGCCCATCGTGGTCTTACACCTCCAACTCGGTGATGCCCATCCAGGTCTTATACACCTAGGTTGCCCATCGTGGTCTTACACCTCCGACTCGGTGATGCCCATCGGGTCTTATACACCTAGGTTGCCCATCGTGGTCTTACACCTCCAACTCGGTGATGCCCATCGTGGTCTTATACACCTAGGTTGCCCATCGGGTCTTACACCTCCGACTCGGTGATGCCCATCGGGTCTTATACACCTAGGTTGCCCATCGTGGTCTTACACCTCCGACTCGGTGATGCCCATCGTGGTCTTATACACCTAGGATGCCCATCGAGTCTTACACCTCAAGCGTCCATCGGGGTCTTACCCGGCGGGACCTACACTAGATACCCCTTCTAACTTCTACACTAAACATCTCGGTCTCAACTTAACATGGATTTAACGGCAATCAACGGAAAACATGGATATGCCGGGAAGAGGGTACCTAGCATGGTACTAGCGGAACACAATTCAAACACAAACATGAATCAAGGAAGCATGAATCCTATCTAATAGAAACTCATACAATCACGAAATCAGCATGCTATCAAGGTATTCATGAGGTCCACACAACCCGGGTAAGAATCCTTACCGGAAAAAGTGGAGGTTATTTATCCCGAATCAACTAACAACCCTCGAGCTTATAAGCGAACTCGAGCAACCTAAACAAGTAGTAAAATATCCTAATTAATAAACGACATCTAGAATCGGGAAGTCCAAAGGGTGGAGGCTCGGGGATTTACCAACGAAGAGGCGCGTGGTCTCGGAGCATGCGAAAGGGCGCGAACGGCGCGCGCGGATGCGGCAAAGCGGCTGGCGCTGGCGGCTCGTGTCGCCGCTGACGCTGGCGTTGCGTGCAAGCAAGGTCTTTGGCGCTGCGCTCGGTCTTCTTGCTGACGCTGGCGTTGGCTCGCGCGCGGCAAGGCGAGCAGACGGCGAGAGGCGGCTGCGGAGCGACGCGTCCGCGACGCGCGAGGTCGAAGTCTTCGCTGCGCCGAAGAAGCGGCTGGTGCCTTCTTTGCACGATCGTGCGGATGCGGGCCGGACGGAGCGGTGCGTTAGGCGCGCAGTGCAGGCGGCTGGTGCGGGTCGGTGCGGTGCGCGTCGGGCGGAGCAGCGGCCAGGCGTCGGCGGTGTGGTGGGCGGTTCTGCGGCCGAGTGCGATGGGGTGGGTGGCGGCGGGGGCGTTATGGCGATGGCTCGGGCGACGGGAGTGTGGGGGGGCCAGGCGGTAGCGCGCGCGCGGCGCATGGCGGCGGCATGCTTGCAGTGCGTGGCGGCTTGGGGTGAGAGTGAAGGAGAAGGCTAGGGTTTTGGATTCTTTTTCTTTTATTTTCTCCTTCCTTTCCTAATTTAAATAGGTCTTGGTGACCTAAATCCCTTCCCCGGGCTTCCTCCTTCGAGTCCCGGCCCAAACAAACTTATTTAAAAATAAGACTCACTTTTCCTACAAACTCCCTAAGACCATTTAGGGCAAGGGCTCAAAACCCAATGGAAGCACCAAAATTACAATTAATTTTGCCATTTTCTAAAACACCTCCAAACTTCCAAACAACTTGCCCAAACCTCTCGGGTCTTGCAACCAACAACCATTAAGCTTCGAAAAAGGCAGGAATGACCCGGAATCACGAAAATCCACAAAACCCCGGCCAGGGCAAAAGACCAAAATGCCCCTAAGGGTTAAAATAGCTCTAACGGCCCATCCGAACATCCAGAATAATGACCAAATCACACGGGTAACCGAAATAGAAAACTGGGCCGTTACAATACTCCCTCCTTTTAAGACTTTCGTCCTCGAAAGTCCTAAGACGACACAAACTCTAGGAAAACTCCACTGATTCTTAACCAACCAAGCTCCCGGTTAAGACAACACAAATCCTTCTTCGAAACCGAACCCTCTTGGTTTCCCAAAGGCTCCAAGCCCAAAAGACACCGAGTGCGCTTACAAACTATCTCAACCAAAAGCCCGAACTAACATCGAGCTTGAAGAAATCATGCGATAGCTAGTCGGTGAGTCACACCTCTCGACTCGCACGAACTCTCAACGGTCTTAAAATCTTAGGGCTCACTTAGCCCCCGCTAACCCAACTCGGAACGCTCTCTCACGGCGCTACTCACAAACAAACTTGACTCACTAGAACACGACCACAACACTTAAACAACCATCTTGAAGAGCACCGACGCGACCTGAAGCCGGGGCACATACAGTTCACCAGACGGCTAACGCCACTCACACTAGTGAAACTTCACCACGGCCACCCATGAACGACAAGGTCCAGAGCAGGCTCCACTCAACCAAACTAATAAACTGGAGCCCTCTTGGCCGACAACAACTTTCCAATGCAATCCGACCAGCCACCGGCCTAAGAGAATATCGCCAAATAAGGAAACAAACAACATAACTTTCTAAAAAATCTCGAGCAAAGCAAGGAATAAAACAACACGCGGCTACTTGCAACACAACACCTCGAGGATAACGACTCAAAGGTTTTACCAACCATTTCCACGGCACCTCTGTGCCAACCCACTCAAGCGTGGCTCGGCTATAACGCCAATCGCGAACGCACACCAACTAGGAGCAGAGCCCGAGAAGGGTGACTCTGCAGAAACTCAAACCAAGTCTTACAACGAGCGAAGCTCCCCTCCGAGCCGCCACTCAACCCTTAAGTCCATCCGTTTGCTCTAAGGACTTCCTCCTTATAGCTAGACCTAGCTCTCCTTCCGATCCAGAAACTCCACCCACGAAACATCGCGAGGAATAAGGATAGCGGCGACCACAAGCTTGCGGATCATGAGCAACTCGGGTCGGCAAGACTACCTCAAAAGTTAATACTAAAGCGGCATCCACGGTGCAACTCAACGACCAAGGAACTAGGGGTTCTACAAACTCCAAGGACCCAACAACCTTCCAACAACAACTCAAGCCCTTGAACTGGTGGCCTCGCCCTCGCGGGACAAACAACTTTCCGCTTGCTAACAAGCCAACGCAGGACACTCTCATTTGGGGTGGACGGCTACGCCACTCAAATCAACTACACAACTCGGGAGCTAAGTCGACTCCTCCTCTTCAGGGACGATTTCCCGGCCAAGCGGACTTACGAAGGGCGATGAACTTCACACACGCTAGTTGTCCTACTCATCGAAGGCAACAACAACCAATTCCCTTGAAAGCAACAATCGAGGGATTCCACAATCGCTTGCACCACCAACTTAGAACTAGCAAGATTTACTCAACCTCCGAGGGAGGGTCAACTCCCAAAACTTACGACTAGGAACAAGTCCTCGGGGCAACTCCGACTTGCTCGAACGAAGCTAGCTCTAGAAACCACATGGGAACCAAACCTTGGTCAACGCCAAGCACCACCTTGCTAAGAATTACGAAAACCAACGTAGAGGCTACTAAGAACAACTCTAGCTTGCCAAACGACTACAAGCATCCAACAACTCAACCGAGGGACCTTTGCTTGGAGTGCGAGTGAGCTCGGTTCCTCAACACGAACCTTTCGTGGTTCCCAAAACATACACCACGGAACGAGCTACACAAAAGTACACCAGCGTGTACAACTCCAACTTGATTCCTTAAGATCCAAACCAATAAGTACTCTCACACAAGGCAACTTTTGCCTCCCAATAGAGCCACAACTAGCAAGGAGCAACAAGAGTTCAACCCACTCGTGGTCAACTCACCACGGGCGCCACATTGGTCCACTCACTCTTACAAGAGCATAGCCACACCAAGCTAACTTACCTCATACCAATGGTCCACTAAACGTGCTCCGATCAACCTTCCAACTCATGGCTCTAACACTGGATCAACCACGCATCATCGATGCCAACCCTACTCATATTAGGGTAACTCCAGGGTAGTCGAGTCACACTACCATCCAAGCGGCTCACAAGCCCCCACAACACACAGCGCGAGAACTCGGACGCGCTAGCCCTTAACAACCAACACATCCTTTGTACCTAGCTCTCGGTGACCCTGAAGGCTCCTACTTATCCCTCGAACAACCTCACTCTTGTAGTTCTCTTACTACCACCGAGCTAGATCTCTTATGCAACCCAAACAGGTGCAATCTCAGGAAGTGGGTACAAGACTAGTGGGGATGCCAAACTTCGGGCGGGTCTTGGAACCATCTGCACAAAAAGTACCAACTGGCCTGACTCTAGGCCTCCTCTCAAAGCTTGGTGCCAACAGGCACTACATCCTTAACAACACAAACATCTCTTTACGGGCTTTAAGTCCCTCTGAGGGAAGGGAAGGTCACACTCCAGGTGACAGGGCAATGGCACTCAACACAAGGGTCTCAACACTCGAGTAGATTATTCTTTGATATCACGACTAACAGACAAGCCACGGCCCACTCCTGCATCCCACTCGATGCTCAACAAATACTCAGGCCAACCCTAGGGTGGCAGCACCTGGCTCCACTCTTGGAACATGCTAACAGAAGGTGCTTCTCTCTAATAGCCAGCTGAAAACCACGGACGGATTAAGTCTTGACAAGTAAACTCCACACTACCCCCTGGCTACGAGGGTACTAACGGAAGTGGCTACAAAACGACTGCAGGCTTGTAGGAGGACAAGATGTCTCTACATCTTCCTCAAAAGCTACTAACTTAGCGACTTTCCAATCGGCCGGGTGGTGGTGGAGACTCACTGGTCCGCCTCTCATGGGGACTTCCACCACCACACCTTCTTTGCATCAAACAAAGACGAGCAGCACGCCTCGACCTCTGAACATCAGGTCATCGGCCTTTGAACACCAGGTCATCCCAACACCTGGATGATAAACTCGATCCTGGACAACTACCTCGCTGCCAGCAGTAGGTCTCAAAACATCCAGCTCTACAGGGTTCCACTAGCCAAACTCGGCGGCTCGATCAACGCCAACTAACTTATCAAGATAACTCGTTGATCGATCCTCCCAGGGAGCCTCCGGGGCAACTGGAGCTACAAGGAGGGGTGTCTCCTAAATAAACTCTGCCAGCTGGGCTATCTGCGCCCAAGACTTCCCATTACGCGCTACAAATTGCGCCTAGGTCTCCGCTCTCTGTTAGCTAAAAGACCTGCCATCAATTCTCGCATGGCTGGAGCACACTCTGCTCAAGGAGTCTCACTCTGAGGCGTGCTAGACTCTACCCCTTACTCTTGGCAACTCATCTGCCAGGGCCAAAGGTGGCCTACGGGTCTAAACGACCCTGGACGAGGTCTCATCATCAACATGAACGGTCCAACTCCTCGGTTGGAGATACCAAACGTCCCTGCTCCTCAATGTGTAATCAACAACTGGCGGTCTACACAAAACATAAAAACTAGCCCACGCTGGGGCTCTCACTGCCCAACAAGGGTAACACATGTATACTAGATGCAGAATTGTAATTCTTAACTCTTAACTTTAAACTTACGGACATACCTGATGGCTGGCGGAGCGCTGATGATCATGGAAAACAACCTACAACTGCAGGTCAGTCTACAGAACCTATAACTCTGAGCTCTGATACCAACTGTAAGGACCCGACCCAAAAGAAGCGGTCTCTAACCTAAAGTCCTTACTTAGCATGCATGATTAAGAATATAAAACATCATTGAGTCGGAAGTTTAAAAGCTTGCGATAAACACTTTTAAATAAAGACCATGATTCAATTAAATAAAGCGGTAGATGGTGATCAAGTACTTTCTTAAAACAATTCAAAGAGAATGGTACGAGAACATAAAGCAGTTTAAGTGTTTTCCCTAGGGACCCAAGTCCCACTACATGCTAAAACATAAAAGAAAACTACGTGCAACTCAGTCGGTGTCCATGATCATCCGGCCGCCTCCTCCTAGCCATCCCGCCTCTGTCCCAAGTTACGGTGGAAAACCACAGAGAAAATAAGGGTGAGCAACAAGTTACTCAAGAAGAATCCCCAACCGGGGTACATTACGAAAACATCTCATTTAGCACACCGACATGCAACCATACAAAACTTAAGCGGGAGTAGTTGGATTAACCATGCAACTTGATCCTAGGGCTTGCCTACTCGAGAGGCTCTTAGCTATCGAACTTCTCAGGGCTCTACATCTAGGCGCGCCCTTCGGGCCTTACACAACCTAATACTCGGTGAGGCCCATCGGGGACTTACACACCTAGGATGCCCATCGGGACTTACACCTCCAACTCGGTGATGCCCATCGGGTCTTATACACCTAGGTTGCCCATCGTGGTCTTACACCTCCGACTCAGTGATGCCCATCGGGGTCTTATACACCTAGGTTGCCCATCAGGGTCTTACACCTCCGACTCAGTGATGCCCATCGGGGTCTTATACACCTAGGTTGCCCATCGGTCTTACACCTCCGACTCGGTGATGCCCATCGAGTCTTATACACCTAGGTTGCCCATCGGTCTTACACCTCCGACTCGGTGATGCCCATCGGGTCTTATACACCTAGGTTG
Source organism: Sicyos edulis (assembly GCA_036507275.1). Classification (NCBI taxonomy): domain Eukaryota; kingdom Viridiplantae; phylum Streptophyta; class Magnoliopsida; order Cucurbitales; family Cucurbitaceae; genus Sicyos; species Sicyos edulis. Next base: position 45,396,946 of record CM071846.1, on the reverse strand, counting down.
CCCATCGGTCTTACACCTCCAACTCGGTGATGCCCATCAGGGTCTTATACACCTAGGTTGCCCATCAGGGTCTTACACCTCCGACTCAGTGATGCCCATCGGGGTCTTATACACCTAGGTTGCCCATCAGGGTCTTACACCTCCAACTCAGTGATGCCCATCAGGGTCTTATACACCTAGGTTGCCCATCAGGGTCTTACACCTCCGACTCAGTGATGCCCATCGGGGTCTTATACACCTAGGTTGCCCATCAGGGTCTTACACCTCCAGACTCGGTGATGCCCATCGGTCTTATACACCTAGGATGCCCATCGGGTCTTACACCTCCAAGCGTCCATCGGGGTCTTACCCGGCGGGACCTACACTAGATACCCCTTCTAACTTCTACACTAAACATCTCAGTCTCAACTTAACATGGATTTAACGGCAATCAACGGAAAACATGGATATGCCAGGAAGAGGGTACCTAGCATGGTACTAGCGGAACACAATTCAAACACAAACATGAATCAAGGAAGCATGAATCCTATCTAATAGAAACTCATACAATCACAGAAATCAGCATGCTATCAAGGTATTCGCAGGGTCCACACAACCCCGGGTAAGAATCCTTACCTGGAAAAAGTGGAGGTTATTTATCCCGAATCAACTAACAACCCTCGAGCTTATAAGCGAACTCGAGCAACCTAAACAAGTAGTAAAATATCCTAATTAATAAACAGCATCTAGAATCAGGAAGTCCAAAGGGTGGAGGCTCGGGGATTTACCAACCGAAGAGGCGCGTGGTCTCGGCAATGAAGGCGCGACGAGGCGCTGCGGTCGCGGCAAGCGCTGGGGCGCTGGCTCGAAGTCTGCTGACGCTGGCGTTGGCGTTGCGTGCAAACAAGGTCTTTGGGCGCTGCTCGAGTCTTTCTGACGCTGGCGTTGGCTCGCGCGCGCGGCAAAGCGAGCGACGGCGAGGAGGCGTTGCTGCGGAGCGGCGTCGGCCGCGACGCGCGTGGTCGAAAGTCTTCTTGCTGCGCGCGAAGCGCGTGGTGCTATTCTTGCGCTGATCGTCGGCGGATGCGGCGGACGGAGCGGTGCGTTAGGGCGCCGGTGCGAGGCGGCTCAGTGCGGGTCGGTGCGGTGCGTCGGGCGAGCGGCGAGGGCGTCGTGGCGGTGGGGCTGGGCGATTCTGTGGCTGGTGCGATGGGGTGGTGAGTGGCGCGGGGCGTTAGCGATGGCTCGGTGCGGCGGCGGAGTGTGGGGCGAAGGCAAGGCGGCGGCGTGGCGCGGTGGGCAGCGGCGGCAGTGCGTGCGGCGGCTTGGGGTGAGAGTGAAGGAGAAGGCTAGGGTTTTTGGATTCTTTTTCTTTTTATTTTCTCCTTCCTTTCCTAATTTAAATAGGTCTTGGTGACCTAAATCCCTTCCCCGGGCTTCCTCCTTCGAGTCCCGGCCCAAACAAACTTATTTAAAAATAAGACTCACTTTTCCTACAAACTCCCTAAGACCATTTAGGGCAAGGGCTCAAAACCCAATGGAAGCACCAAAATTACAATTAATTTTGCCATTTTCTAAAACACCTCCAAACTTCCAAACAACTTGCCCAAACCTCTCGGGTCTTGCAACCAACAACCATTAAGCTTCGAAAAAGGCGGGAATGACCACGGAATCACGAAAATCCACAAAACCACGACCGGGGCAAAAGACCAAAATGCCCCTAAGGGTTAAAATAGCTCTAACGGCCCATCCGAACATCCGAATAATGACCCGAAATCACCTGGGTAACCGAAATAGAAAACTGGGCCGTTACAGTTTTGGAGCATGTGCCCATTCTGCGAGTTTGTTGAGAGTAACACCGTAGAGAGGTGTTTAGTGTTGGATTACCAGGGCTTTAGTTTGAGCCCCAGGTTTGTAGGGACTTTTGAGATCCTTGAGCGGATCGGAGCAGTGGCATTTTGGTTAGCTTTGCCCCGTTGGTGGCAGATTGGTTGGCATTGTGGCTCTGAGCCTTTGAGAACCCAAGAGGGTTTGGTTTTCGAAGAAGGGCTAGTGTTGTCTTGGCCGAGAAGTTCAGTTGGCTGGATTTGTGGAGTTTTCCTGGAGCTGTTTCGTCTTAGGACTTTCGAGGACGAAAGTCTTAAAAGGAGGGTGTATTGTAACAGCCCAGTTTCCTATTCCAGTCTTAGGACTCCCGAAACCTCACAAGGAAAACAGATAACGACAACCTCAAAGCTTACGGATCCTGAGCCACACGAATCCGCAAGACTACCTCAGAAGCTAACACTCTAGGCTGACATCCAGGGAGCAACTCAACCACCACAGAGACTAGGGGGAAAGGGAAATCTTCAATCCCCAAAGAACCAAAAACTTGCCAGAAACAACTCTTACTGGTTGGCATCCGCCCTTGCGGGGACAAACAACTTGCTTGCTAGCAACACAAAGCAGGGACCCTGTCGCTGGGCTGACCACTGCGCTACTCTGATCAACTACACAACTCAGGAGCTAAGCTGACTCTTGCCAAACGGGAAACGACTTCCCAGCAAGCAAACTTCAGAAGGGCAGCGAACTTCACACAAGCTCGCTGACTTGCTCAAACCCAAGGCAACAACAACCAACTCTCTTGGAAGCAATACCCAAGGGAAAACTCAACCAATCGGATCACCAATCCGTAACTAACAACACTTACTCAACTGCCGAGGGAGGGGTCAACTCCCAAAACTACCTGACTAGGAAAAAGACCTCAGGGCAACGCCCTCCAGCTAGAACCGAACTAGCTCTTGAAACCACAAGAGGACCAAACCTTGGCCCAACACTCACAAGAGGCAAAACAACCCTTATTACAGCCTCTAGAACACCATCCAAGAGTCTGCTTAACTGGACAAACAACTGCTACCAAGCAGCCAACAGACGTTTCCTTCTAGCTAGCACCTCTACCATCAACTCATGGCTACGGGAGAAATCTTACAACTCCCAGAAGGAACGGCTCTTACAAGCAGACAACCGAAGGACAGAGAGCTCCACATACACTCACTGTCTTGCTTCACTAAAGCAACAACATCTAAATCTCACGGGGCAACAACAGGGGTCCATCTCAGACTGAACCTCCAAATGCCAAACGGGGCAACTCAAAATCCTGCAAATAGGAAAAACAACAAATAGGGCACTAACCACTCGCCCCACGAGGAAAACTAATCTCTAGCAGCTCCAAACCACACCTTGGTCAACACCAAGCATCAACTTGCCACCGCACCGAAACCAATCCGGACTCTACTCCAAACAAACACTGGCTTGCTAGTCTACCAAGACTGCTAGCAACTCACCGAGGCTACAAACTACACGCCTCCAGCTAGCCAACTGAAACTCACTAGTTAGGCCTGACTGAGCTCTGGAGAGGCTCTCCACAACCTAGGGTTCTTCGGCAACCCTCGACACACACTGTCGACAAACGAGCTAACAGCCAACTGCCTGAACAGGCACAACTGTAAGAACCCGACCCAAAATGCGGTCCTAAACCTAGGTTCTCACTCACCATGCAAGTTAAATACTTCATCAAGCGGTTTAGTGCTCATATTTAAAACCTTTCAAAACATTTAAAAGCGGAGACACTTAAAACATAAACAACAACCTTCATTTAAGCAAAGCCAACAAAGTAAAACAAGCCTGGCCAGTGTTTATAAAATCATACAATACAATTTAAACAACTTTCAAAAACGTCCCCCTAGGATTCCTGTCCGTCTACATGCTGAACAAATTATGCAAACAATAAAAGAGAGTGACGGCGGATCCCATGATCAATCAGCTCCCTCCGCTAGCCGTCCTGGTGCTGTCGCAAGTTACCTGGTGGAAAACCACAGAAATAAGGGTGAGTATAAACATACTTAGTAAGAATCCCCAACCGGGGTACAATACGATACATCAATCATCTAGCACCCTAGTATACATGCAAACAGTTACCAACACAGATCATAGCTAAACGAGCTTACAAGGTAGAATCTGGAATCCACAGAAGTCTCCTACTTCCGGCCTAATGATTGGCTCTCATAACCTATCCCGGGACATCTCCGAGGGTCTTTCTCCCTCGGCCAATTGATCAGCTCAAAAACCGATCCCAAAGATGTAAGACACCCTCGAGGGTCTTTGTAAGGACCTGACCCAAGAAACGGTCTCTAACCTAAAGTCCATACTTAGCATGCATGATTAAGAATATAAACATCATTCAGAGTCGGAAGTTTAAAGCTTTGCAATAAACACTTTTAAAACAAAACCATGATTTCAATTAAATAAAACAGGTAAATGACTGATCAGTACTTTCTTAAAACAATTCAAAGTAAAAACGGTACGAGAACATAAAATAGTTTGAGTGCTTTTTCCTAGGGACCCAAGTCCCACTACATGCTAAATCATTAAGGAAAACATTTAAAGAAACGTGCGACCCCAGTCGACTATCCATGATCATCGAGCCGCTCCGCCTAGCCATCCAAACCTCTGTCCCAAGTTACGGTGGAAAGCCACAGAAAATAAGGGTGAGCAACAAGTTACTCAGTAAGAATCCCCAATCGGGGTACAATACGAAATCATCTCATTTAGCACACGGACAGGCAACCATACAAAGACTTAGAGCACGAACGGCTGGCTTAGGCTATGAGCTACTTCTAGGGCGAGCCTATTCAAGGGCTTCCGTCTATAGCCTCTCCTAGGTCCTACATTTGGATGCCCTTCGGGCCTTACACAACCTAGGACACAGTGATGCCCAGTGGGGCCTTACACACTTAGGATGCCCATCGGGCCTTACACCTTCAGTATCAGTGATGCCCAGTGGGCCTTACACACCTAGGATGCCCATAGGGCCTTACACCTCCAGAATCAGTGATGCCCAGTGGGCCTTACACACCTAGGATGCCCATAGGGCCTTACACCTCCAGAATCAGTGATGCCCAGTGGGCCTTACACACCTAGGATGCCCGTAGGGCCTTACACCTCCACACTTAGTGATGCCCAGTGGGCCTTACACACCTAGGATGCCCGTAGGGCCTTACACCTCCAGACTCAGTGATGCCCAGTGGGCCTTACACACCTAGGATGCCCGTAGGGCCTTACACCTCCAGATGTCCATCGGGTCTTGCCCGAGTGGGACCCCAAACTAGTTACCTCTACGGCCCACTATACTATACATCACACATCTAACCGTAACTTGGATCTAGCAGCATACAATAGGCAGTATGGTTCTATCAAGATAGGAAAGCCTAACATGGTACTAACGGGATGTAAACATGTCACGAACATGAATCAAAAGAAAACATGAAAACTATCACTAGAAACTCATATAATTACAGTAATCAGCGTGCTATCAACTATTGGCAGGGTCCACACAACCCCGGGTAAGAATCCTTACCCGGAAATAAGTGGAGGTTAATTATCCCGAATCAAATAGCGACCCTCGGGCTTTTAAGCGAACTCGAGCAACCTAAACAAGTAATAAAACATCCTAATTAATAAACAGCATCTAAAAGCAGGAAGTCCAAAGGGTGGAGGCTCGGGAATTTACCCACCGAGAAGGCACTCGTCTCGGCAGCAAGCAGCAAGGACAGGCGCTGCTAGGCAGCAGGGGCGCTGGCGCGCCGACCGGGCGCGCTATCGGCGCTTCTTTGGGTGCCTGGCGAGCAGGGACGCAGCCAGCTGGCGCTAGGCTGCATGCAGCGAGGGCAGCAGCGCAGTGCGCGGGGCGGCGCGAGCGAAGCGGCACGGCACGCAGACGCGGGCGGTGCGGTGTGGGTGTCTGGGCGCGACGGGGCTGGGGTGGTGTCGTCTTGGCGCGCGGAGGGCTTCACACGCCGGTGTCTTCGGGCGACTGAGTGCGGAGTGGGAGGTGGAAATTTATGCTGGCGGTGGTGGCGAGGCTGCGCCGACGCGACTGGGGTGGCGGTGGCTCGGTGCGGTGCGGCGATGGTCGCAGGCGTCGCGATGTCGTGGGGCGGCAGCAGGCGTTGGGCGCGGCGTGGGGCGGCGGCGTGGGCAGGCAGGCGGCGGTGTGGGGCGAGCACGCGGCGGCGGTGTGGGGCGGCTTAGGCGAGGGTGAAGGAGAAGTCTAGGGTTTTGGGTTCTTTCTTTTGTCCTTATTTTCTCTTTTCTTTTCTTTAAATATAATTCCCTTCCTTAACTTAAATAGACTTGGGAATCTCATATGGCCTTCCCAAGACTCCCCTTCGAGCCCGGTGACGCGTTTATTTTCCTTATTTAAACCCAAGCTTCCAAACCCCTTTTTAGGCCAAGGGTTGAGTCCTTCCAACACTCCTCCCAAACTAAAAAAATATAAAGGAAACCTTATTTTACATTTAAAAAACCAGGCACACATGAGTCTTTCTCCTCGACCATATGATCACTCAAAAGCAAATCCCAATGGGTGTCCTCAAGGGCCTCTTACCCTCGCTAACAAACTGGACTATCGGGAGAGTACCCGAGATCGGCTCTAAAGCGAAGGAACTGATGTACTCACGAACATTAGCCCGGGAGCTCTCCGAACCGGCGATTAACGCGCGTGTGTGCGCGCATTGCATCTTCGCCGCAACCGACGTAAATGTGTGGGCCTAAGTACAAACTACGCGGGCGGTGCACGCATGCCTAAAGACTCGGAAGCGGTGTCACCGAACACGTAGTCGCGAGGCCCTCGGCACTCATCCGCATGCGGCTGTACCACCGACACGAAGCTAAGAACCGGCCAAGGCAGGCTTGCACCGCTGGCAGGGTTCTGCTCAAGCATGCTACAAACTAGGCTTATGCCGATGTGGTAGCTAAATCCACATCGGCTGCCGTGGGGAAGCAATGTACGTTATGCTTCGCTCTACACCCGACCGGTGGGGACAAAGTACGTTATGTCCGCTCTCGGCCTCTGGATGATGACAAACCCTACTATACTAGCTAGGAGTACAAAATAACTGATTCTTGGCTAGACATACATATCAACATCAATCACACATAACCTAGCATGATACTACGAACTTAAGCGGGAATCTCAAGCATCTTTGGAAGAACAATCCTAGCATGGCACTAACATGTACAAACAGGCAAACATGCTAGCAAGAATGCAATCACAAGCTGTCCTATCCACTTATCATGTTCATAGAAGTAAACATGCATATAAGGCACAATCAAGAAAGCATCGCAGGGTCCACACAACCACGGTAAGAAATCCTTACCTGGAAAGAAGTGGAAAATAACTATCGCGAATCAGATAACGACCCTCGAGCTTAAAGCGAACCCGAGCAACCTAGGCATATGATAAAAACATCCTAAATAAATAAACAGCAGCCAGTAGCTTAAAATCTAAAAGGGGATAGGCTCGGGAATTACCAACCGAGAAGACATGCGGTCTCGGCAGCAAAAAGGGCAGGAATGGGGGCTGTTGGTGCGGTAGGGGCGCTGTCGCTGGGCGCTGGCGAGGGCGCCCGGCAAGGCGAGCAGACGCTCTGGAGCGGGCGCGCGGGCGAGACGTCGGGTCTGCGAGGACGGCGCGCGGCGCGCGACGCTGTCTGAGGCTGCATGGCGTCACGACGGCTGGGACGACGACGACGGAGGCGATCTGGGAGGCTGGTCGACGCCACGAGACGCGCTAGAGGAGGCTGCGGCGGCGCCTCGTGGGCAACACGAAGGCGGAGCGGCGGGGTGATCGGGCTGGATGGTGTGGCTGGTGCAGAGCGGCTGGCTATGGGCTGAGCGATCTAGGCTTGGTGTGTGCGGGTGGTGGTGCGGGCGGCAGGCTGCGACCGGGCAGGGGTGAGAGCAGTGTGGGGTGCGGCTAGGGTGTGGTGGCTCGGCTGGGGTTGGTGCAGCAAGGGCTGGGCATGGTGCGGCTAGGGTTTTGAGAGAGAGAGAGGGAGAGAGAGAGAGTCTTGCAAAACAAGGGGGAAAGGGATTTTCTTGATTTTTCTTCCCTTTTCCTAATTTAAATGGGTCTAAAATCCCTTCCCAAAGCTTCCTCTTTCAAAACCCGGCCCAAACAAACTTTTCTTTCTAGAAAAACTCTTTTTCCTACAAACTCCCAAAACCATTTAGGTCAAGGGTTCAAATCCCAAGGGAAGCACTTAAAAACCCATTAATTTTGCCAATAACTAAAATACCTCCAAACTCCCAAACAACTTGCCCAAACCTCTTGGGTATTGCAACCAACAACCACCAAACTTCGACGAAGGCAGGAAAGGCCCTGAAATCTTGAAAATCCTCAAAACCCTGAGCGGGGGCAAAAAGACCAAAATACCCCTAAGGGTTAAAACAGCTCTAACGGCCCATCCGAACATCCGAATAATGACCCGAAATCACCTGGGTAACCGAAATAGAAAACTGGGCCGTTACAATACTCCCTCCTTTTAATACTTTCGTCCTAGAAAGTCGTAAGACGAAAAAAACTCTAGGAAATCTCCACTGATCCTTAACCAACCAAACTCCCGGTCAAGACAACACTAAATCTTCTTCGAAATCCAAACCCCCTTGGGTTCCCAAAGGCTCAAAGCCACAAGCCATCCAGTCTGCCACAACAAGACTGGGCATACACCGAACTCTGAAGAAATAGATGTGATAGTGCTAACGGTAATACACATCCTCAAACTCGCACTAGCTCTCAAACGGTCTTAAAATCCTAGGGCTCACTTAACCCCGCTAGCCCAACTCGTAACGCGCCTCACGGCGCGCTACTCTCAAAGAAACTCGTGGACGGGTCACAAGCTATAAAACTCTACGCCACGCTCCGCGTAACTTCTCTCGAATGCTCGCCATTTGTTATCAAACAGCCTCGACCCTTCACCATGCTGACCAAACAACTGAACCTCCCAGGTTTCAGAAACTAAACGGCCTACTCTTACTTCGCAAGAGATCTGCGAACCCCAATGGATGCCTACAATCCTTAACGAAATCCAAATCGAACCACCAATGGTGGTGATCCCAAGGCAAACTTCTCCAACTAGCACGCGTCCACAACACTTAAGCAACCATCTTACGAGAAATCGAAGCACCAAAGCCAAGGGGCACTTTTCTGGTTCACCAAACGGCTACCACCATCACACCAGCTGAAACTTCAGCTACGGCCACCTTTAGAAGACAAGGTCCAGGCACAGGCTCCACTCGGCCAAACTAACATACTGGAGCCCCTCAACGGCCGACAAAAAACTTTCCATTGCAATCCGATCAGCCACTAGCCTAAGAGAACATCGCCAGACAGAAAAACAAACAACATTCCTCTTACGGAAATCTCGAGCAGCAAGGAATAAAACATTACGTGGCTACTAGCAACACAATAGTTGGAGGATAACAACTCTAAGGTTTCCAACCAATGCCACGGCATCTCTGTGCCAACCCACTCAACTGTGGCTCAGCTATAATGCCAACTGCGAACGCACATCAACTAGGAACAAAGCCCGAAAAGGCTTGCTCTGTAGAAACTCAACCCAAGCTTATAACGAGCAATGCTCGCCTCCAAGCTGCCACTCAACTCTTAAGCCCATCTGGCTGCTCCAAGGACTTCCTCCTTATAGCTTAGACCTAACTCTTCTTCCAATCCAGAAACTCCACCCACGAAACATCGCGAGGAATAAGGATAGCGACGACCACAAGCTTGCGGATCCTGAACAACACGAGTCGGCAAGACTACCTCAAAAGTTAAAACTCGAGGTCGGCATCCACGGTGCAACTCAACTACCCAAGAACTAAGGGGTTCTAAGAACTCCAAAGATCCAGCAACCTTCCAGCAACAACTCAAGCCCTTGAACTGGCCGGCCTCCACCCTTGCGGGAACAAACAACTTTCCGCTTGCTAACAAACAAACACAGGGACACTCTCGCTGGGCTGACCGCTGCGCTACTCTGATCAACTACACAACTTAGGAGCTAAGATGACTCCTCCTGAACAGGAACGATTTCCCAGCAAGCGAACTTCCGAAGGATAGCGAACTTCACACACGCTAGCTGCCTTGCTCAAACCCAAGGGCAACAACAACCAACTCTCTCGGAGACAACATCCGAGGATCCTCAATCGCTTGAACCCCCAACTTGGAACTAGCAGTGCCTACTCAATTGCCGAGGGAGGGGTCAACTACCAAAACTTCCTGACTAGGAACAAGTCCTCAGGGCAACGCCCGCTTGCTCGAACCGAGCTAGCTCACTAAACAACATGGGAACCAAACCTTGGTCAACACCAAGCACCACCTCGCTAAGAATTCCGAAAACAACGTGGAGGTTACCAAGAACAACTCTAGCTTGTTAACCGACAACAAGCATCCAGCAACTCAACCGAGGAACACTGCCTGGGTCTCACTGAGCTCTGGTGAGGCTCTCCACAACTTAGGGTTCCTCCGATCGCCCTCCGACACACACTATCGTCAAACGGTCTAATGGATAAGCGGCTACACGAGCACATCTCCCTCCAAAGCATCTCAACCGGTGTCTTTGGCCAAAAGCTCTTCCTTGCACATCTGTAGCAAGCACGGGCGATGCTCCACACAATCCGAAAAGCGCCTTACCACACTTGATGCAATGAGCCGGCTGCCTGGCCTCGCCCTGCTGACGATCCTGAGCACTAACCTGCGGTCGGCGCAGATCGCGACCCCTAGACTGGCCCTGTCGGCGAGTCTGCTATCCACCTGAGCGGGAACAACCAGAAGACCCAAACTTCCTCTTGCTCAAAGCATCAGCCACATCGTAGCTTCTACCCAGGGTAAGGATCCGAACAACTCTCTTAGCCATGGCGGCCAGAAACTCCACGATTTTACTACCATCGCCCTGAATCAGTTCCAACTGAACTCCAACCATCGATCAACAAGAAATGCCTCTACCCAGGTCAAGGGCCAACTAGCATAACTTGCCTACGCAACAACCCGCCACGCAAGACAGTAACCTCTCAACCCAAGTTAGGGCACTTGCCAAGAACTAAAGTCCTAAGTCCTCAGAACTGAGCACTGGTTTCACAACCCGAAACCCCTCGTGGTTCTTGAAAAATACACCACGGAACGAGCTACACAAAAGTACACTGGCGCGAACAACTCCAACTTGGTTCGTTCAGATCCAAACCAACTAGTATTCTCACACAAGGCAACTTTTGCCTCCCAATAGAGCCACATCTAGCAAAGGAGCAACAAGAGTTCAACCCACTCGGGGTCAACTCACCACGGAATGTCACATTGGTCGACTCACTCTTACAAGAGCATAACCAGACCAAGCTAACTTACCTCATACCAATGGTCCACTAAACGTGCTCCGATCAACCATCCAACTCATGGCTCTAACAGTGGATCAACCACGCATCATCGATGCCAACCCTACTCATATTAGGGTAACTCCAGGGTAGTCGAATCACACTAAAATCCAACTGGCTCACAAGCCCACAACACAGGCGCGAGAACTCAGACGCGCTAGCCCTTAACAACCAACAACATCCTTTGTACCCAACTCTCGGTGACCCTGAAAGGCTCCTATTTATCCCTCGAACGACCTCAAACTTGTAGTTCTCTGGCTACTACCGAGCTAGATCTCTTATGCAGCCCAAACAGGTGCAATCTCAGGAATGGATACAAGACTAGTGGGGATGCTAAACTCCGGGCGGGTCCTGGAAAAACCTGCACAAAAAGTGCCAACTGGCCTGAAACTAGGCCTCCTTTCAAAGCTTGGTGCCAACAGGCACTACATCCTTTACAACACAAACATCCCCTTACGCGCTTTAAGCCCCTCTGAGGGAAGGGAAGGTCACACTCCAGGTGTCAGGGCAATGGCACTAAACACAAGAGTCTCAACACTCGAGTAGACTACTCTCTGACATCACGTCTAATAGACAAGCCACGGTCCCCTCCTGCATCCCACTCGATGCTCAACGAATACTCAGGCCAACCCTCGGGTGGCAGCACCTAGCTCCACACCTGGAACATGCTAACACAAGGTGCTTCTCTCTACTTGCCAGCTGGAAACCACAGACGGATTAAGTCCTGACAAGCAAACTCCACACTACACCCTGGCTACGAGGGTACTAAAAGAACTGGCTTTGAAAAGCATTGCGGGCTTGCAGGAGAACAAGATGTCTCTACATCTTCCTCAAAAGCTACTAACGTGGCAGCTTGCCAATCGACCGGGTGGCTGGTGGAGACTCTGCTGGTCTGCCTCTCACAGGGGACTTCCACCACAACACTGTTGCATCAAACAACACCAGAATGCCACGCCTCGACCTCTGAACATCAGGTCATCGGCCTCTGAACACCAGCTCATCACAACACTTGGATGATAAACTCGATCTTGGCCAACCACCTCGCTGCTAGCAGTAGGTCTAAAAAACATCCAGCTCTACAGGCTTCCACTTGCCAAACTCGGCGACTCAATCAACGCCAACTAACTTATCAGCATAACCTGCTGATCGAGCCCTCCCGGGAACCTCCGGGTCTACTAGAGCTACAAGTAGGGGTGTCTCCTAAATAAACTCTACCAGCTGGGCTATCTGTGCCCAAGACTCCTCACTCACTACACGCGCAAGCTGCGCGCTGGTCTCCGCTCTCTGTTAGCTAAAAGACCTACCATCAACTCCCTCATGGCTGGAGCACACTCTGCTCAAGGAGTCTCACTTTGAGGCGTGCTAGCCTCAACCCCCCCTACTCTTGGCAACTCATCTGCCAGGGCCAAAGGTGGCCTACGGGTCTAAAAAACCCTGGACGCGGTCTCATCATCAACATGAACAGCCTGTAAGGACCAGACCCAAAACACGGTCCTAAACCTAGGTTCTCACTCACCATGCAAGTTAAATACTTCATCAAGCGGTTTAGTGCTCATATTTAAAACCTTTCAAAACATTTAAAAGCGGGGACACTTAAAACATAAACAACAACCTTCATTAAAGCAAAGCCAACAAAGTAAAACAAGCCTGGCCAGTGTTTATAAAATCATACAATACGATTTAAACAACTTTTAAAAACGTCCCCCTAGGACTCTGTCCGTCTACATGCTGAACAAATTATGCAAACAATAAAAGACAGAGTGCCGGCGGCTCCCATGATCAATCAGCTCCCTCCGCTAGCCATCCTGGTGCTGTCCCAAGTTACCTGGTGGAAAACCACAGAAATAAGGGTGAGTATAAACATACTCAGTAAGAATCCCCAACTGGGGTACAATACGATACATCAATCATCTGGCACTCTAGTATACATGCAAACAGTTACCAACACAGATCATAGCTCAACGAGCTTACAAGGCAGAATCTCGAATCCTCAGAAGTCTCCTACTTCCGGCCTAATGATTGGCTCTCATAACCAATCCCGGGACATCTCCGAGGGTCTTTCTCCCTCGGCCAATTGATCAGCTCAAAAACCGATCCCAAAGATGTCCGACACCCTTGAGGGTCTTTCTTCCTCGACCATATGATCAGCTCAAAAGCCAATCCCAATGGGTGTCCTCAAGGGCCTCTTACCCTCGCTAACAAATCTGGACTATCAGGAGAGTACCCGAAGTCTGGCTCTAAACTGGAAGGAACTGGTGTACTCACGAACATTAGCCCGGGGGAGCTCTCTGAACCGGCGACTAATGCGTGTGCCCGCAGACCGCATGCTGTTGCAACCGGCGTAAATGTGGGGGCCTAAGTACAAACTACGCGGGCCAGGTACGCATGCCTAAAGAATCGGAAACAGTGTCACTGAACACAGTAGTGCGAGGCCCTCGACACTCATCTGTGCAGCCTGTACCACCGACCTGAAGCTAAGAACCGGCCAAGGCAGGCTTGCACCTTTGGCAGGGTTCCGCTCTAGCAGGCTACAAACTAGGCTTATGCCGATGTGGTAGCTAAATCCACATCGGCTGGCGGGGGGGAAGCAATGTACGTTATGCTTCGTTCTATTCCCGACCGGTGGGGACAAAGTACGTTATGTCCGCTCTCAGCCTCGGGTGGCTCGGTTGGGTGGTGCGGCTGGGTTAGGGTGGCTCGGCTGGGTGGCTCGGTTTTTAGGAGAGAGAGAGAGAGAGAGAGAGAGAGTGCGGCTACCAAGGGAACAAAGAGGGTTTTCCCTAATTTCCTTCTTTTTCCTATTTTAAAAGGGTTAGAAGACCTAAAATTCCCTTCCCAAGGCTCTCTTGGGGGTCCCGGCTAAAGAAATTCTTTTCTAAAACTCCAAATTCACCATTTTAGGGCAAGGGTTCAAACCCCAATGGACCAACTAATTTCCAATTAAATTTGCTATTAACCGGAATGTCTCCAAACTTCTAATCAACTAACCCAAACTCCTTGGGTCTTGCAACCAACATCAATCAAGCCTCAACGAAGGCAGGAAAGGCCCTGAAATCTTGAAAATCCTCAAAACCCTGACCGGGGGCAAAAAGACCAAAATACCCCTAAGGGTTAAAACAGCTCTAACGGCCCATCCGAACATCCGAATAATGACCCGAAATCACCTGGGTAACCGAAATAGAAAACTGGGTCGTTACAACTTTCTAAAACATCGAGCTCTACAGGCATACACTTGCCAAACTGGGCGGCTCCATCATCGCCAACAATCTCATCTGAATAAACCTGCTGATCATGCCCTCCCGGGAATCTCAGGTGCTACAAGAGCTATTGGGGGGAAAAATGCAGAAACAAACTCTATCAGCTGGGCTATCTGTGCCCAGGACTCCTCACTACGCGCTACAAACTGCGCCTGGGTATCCGCTCTCTGATAGCTAAAGACCTGCCATAAAATCTCTCATGGCTGGAGCACACTCTGCTCAAGGAGTCTCACTCTGAGGCGTGCTAGCCTCTACCTCCTCCTCTAGGCAACCCAACTGCCAGGGCCAACTCTGGCCAACGGGACTAAACGACCCTAGACGCAGCCTCAACATCAACACGATCAGTCCAACTCCTCGCTCGGACATGCCAAGCGTCCTGCTCCTCTGGGTGCGATCAACATACTGGCGATCTGCACAGAGCACCTCCACCCTCTCACTAGGGGAAAAAGCAGCAACTGGGCCACAAATGGCCTACGGGAGTCTAAGCTCTTCCTCCCTCGGGGACGACGTCCCAGGGCATCCGAATCTATCTGGATACCACAACAAGCTGCTAAATCATGCTCGCACTGCTGGAAGTTGGCATGATGGTTCTCTAAGCCCAAACCAACAACGAGTCAGAACCTGCTCGTCTCTGCTCCACAACTCTACACAAGGCATACACTAGATGAAAAGTATTGTAAATTCTTACCCCTTTCTTTAAAACAAGAAACTTAGCGCGCACTGATGGTGTGAGTGTCTTGATGATCATGGAAAAATGACCTACAACAAAGGTCGGTCTCTGAGAATCTATGACTCGAGCTCGATACCAACTCAGAATGACCCGACCCGAAAGGGTTCTAACTAGGCCGTTACCTCAATGCATGCATTACAAATCTACAGAAAATTTGCAAGAGGGTGTTCGGATTCTAAGTAAAAAATAAAACATAAAACATCCATTTAAAAAGTTAACATAATTTCCTGAAACCTGTCCCTGTTTCCAAGCACCTGTTCCAAGACAAATACATTTCCAAAACTTACTTTGATCAGAGATTTATTTAAAACATACAAACTTTACAATAGTTACAACAATGCTAGAATCCGGAAATACATTCAGAAAACACCCTAGGGCTCCGTGCCCAACTACATGCATTCAGAGAACATTTAAATCATAAACATAAACCTCAGAGTTGAACAACGGGTTTCCATGATCACAGCTCCTCCTCAAGCCATCCTGTCTCGCACCATGGTTACGTGTGGAAAAACCACTGAAATAAGGGTGAGTAACGAATTACTCAGAAAGAATCCCCAACCAGCGTACAATACGATACACATGGCCATCTAGAAGAAAGGTATGCAAGCTATGAATATAAACACAGAATAGAGCACATAGCTTAGCCCACACTCGGGCCTCGGATGCCAACTCAGGGTCTTAGTCCAGAAATAACTCATCACACAATACGCCCTATACGAGAAACAAGTCTCAGCCTCAGCCTGTCTATTGCCGATGAAAGGTGAACTTGTTCAAGATCCCGAGGAGCTCTCCGGTCGGTGCTATAATGAGCGTGCGCGCGCACCGCGTGCTACTGCAGACTATGGGGGGTGTCGGGTCTAGTGGCAAGCTGCCCATGTCCAGTCACCACGCCTAACTAAATCTCTGGATCGGTGTCAATGACATAGGGGTGTGAGACCTGGACACGTGAAGTATGTCAGCCTGAACCACCGCACTTGAGGCTAAGGCACAGGTCGTGGTAGGCTTACACCAGGAAACCGTCCTTGCACTATCGGTGGCAACTCAGAGGCTCTACGGCCAAAACACGCCGAGGCGTGCCGGTTTATCGGGGACAAGGCAATGCCAAGTCATCATCCCGACCGTTGGGGCATTTAACGATCGCCACCCTCACCCAAGATTGCGGGGCCCGCCGTTAGGGTTAGCTAGTCCCTAACGGGATCAGGGACGGAGCTCAATCTCGCATGCGTCCGCATCGGGGATGCAAGGTACTTTATGCACCCGGCCGGATGATGCTATCTACGAACTCTAACTTTGTCATAGCAATCAACAAACAATCAAATCAATCCAATACGTGCTCAAAAGAATACAACGAACCTAGCATGATACTAAGAAGCAAGAACAGATACGAGCATGCAAGAAAGGAACAACCTAGCATGGACTAACATGAGAAACAACATAGGATATCATGCCAGTCGGGAATTCAGAATAGAGCACTTATCATCAAACATGTCAATAAACACAACAAACATACAATCAGCAATCACATAATATATCGCAGGGCCCACACAACTCCGGTAAGAAATCCTTACCTGGTCGGAAGGCAAAAACACACAACAAACCTAACTGCGATCGAACTCGAGCAACCTATAGCGAGCCAAGCAAACACATCAATAATCATAGAATAGACATAAATACAATAAAATAAATAGGGCTCGGCTTGGGAGCAACTCACTGGGCGCGGCTGACACGCGAACGAGTTTTGCACGGGCCAGGCGGCAAAGGGTGAGAGGCACAGGGCCGCTCAGTCTTTGAAGGCGGGGCGCAGCGCTGGCGACATCTGGGCGCTGTGAGCGCTAGGGCGACACTGGGCGCGCGGGCGAGGGTGCTTGCTCGGCTGAGCGACGACGCACGGCGCGGCTTGGCACATGAGACGGCGCGCAGGCGCGAGCGACACGACGCGACGCTGCGCGCGAGCCGCCACGATCGCACGACCGGCCGACACGGCGACGCGGCGCTGGCATCAGGCGTGGCTCGGCCGACAGGCGCAGCGCATTGCGCGCGCGACACGGACCAGGGCAGGGCGAGGGCGAGCGGGCTGGGTGACGCTCGGCGATGGCTCAGGCGACTCGGGCTGGGCGAGGCTCGACCTGGGCAGGGCTTGGGCTCGAGCGTGCGGGCTGGCTGGGTTGGGCGACCAAAGGGGCTCGGGCTAGGGGGCTCGGGGAGAGTGAGAGAGAGAGAGAGAGAGAGAGAGAGAGCAAAAAAACGGATTTTGGAAAATAAAGGAAAAAGGAAATAAAAAGGAAAATGGGGATAAAAGGAAATAAATGGGATTTTTAATCCTATTTCCATCCTTATCCACTTTTTCCAAAACAAAATCTTAAAATCCCATTTCCCGGCTTCCTCCTTCGAGACCTGACCGAAGCAATCTTTTCCAATAAATAAAACTCACTTAAATCCAACTCCCAAAGCAACACTAAGGGCTCGGGCTCGAATCCCAAAGGAAGCACACAACCAACCATCACTTTGCCAAAGCCCAAACCACAACCGAGCATCCAACCGACTAGCCCAAACACCACGGGACTCGCAGCCACCAACAAACAAGCCTCGACAAAGGCAGGAGCTACCTCGAAGCCACGAAAAACTGAGAAATCTGCCGGGGAGCCAAAAGACAAAAATACCCCCAAGGGTCCAAACCGCTCTAATGATCCAACCAAACAACCGAATCTTGACCCGAAGGCACCTCGAAAACTGGAATAGGAAACTGGGGTGTTACATTTAAGCTATGTGCTCTCTTTTGTGTTTATATTCATAGCTTGCATACCTTTCTTCTAGATGACCATTTAAGCTATGTGCTCTCTTTTGTGTTTATATTTATCGTATTGTACCCCAGTTGGGGATTCTTATTGAGTAATTCGTTACTCACCCTTATTTGGTGGTTTTCCACAGGTAACCATGGTGGGAGACAGGATAGCTGGAGGAGGAGCTGTGATCATGGAAACCCATTGTTCGAACTCTGAGTTTATGTCTATGATTCTTTGTGTCTTATTTTCCTCTGAATGCATGTAATTGGGCACAGAGCCCTAGGTTGTTTTCTGACTGTTTTTCCAGATTCTAGTGTTGTTGTAACTATTGGAAAGTCTTGGATGTTTTAAATAAATCTCTGCTTAGAGTGATTTTTGGAAATGTATTTGTCTTGGAACAGGTGCTTGGTTGTTTGTATGTTTAGTTTTCAAATGGTTGTTTGTATGTTTAGTTTTCACTTAGAATCCGAAAACCATTCCTGCATATTGATTTTAGTTTTGGGTTGCATGCATTGAGGTAAAGGCCTATTTTAGAACCTCATTCGTGTCGGGTCTCTACAGCATGATCGATGCTACGGACGGATGGCCGTTGACGGACTCTGTGCTGCTTGAGCATCTTTGGTGCGGCAGGCTGCACTTTCGGACACAGGCGGTGGGCTGCGCTGCTGGGCGTTCAGGCGTGGACGAGCGCTGGGGCGCAAGCGTGCAGAAGCGGATGAGCGATGCAGACGAGCGTGCGCTGGGACGGAACGCAGACTTGGAGGGAGGGCTGTGCGCGGACGGGCGACCCGATCCGGCTGCTGGGCTGCGATGGGGTGCAGGCGGGGCGATGGACGTCGGGGCGCGATGCAGGGGCTGAGCGGTGGCGTCTGGGCTGCTCGGCTGCTGGTGCAACGGGCAGGAGCTGCTGCTGGTGCGACGGGCCTTGCAGGTGATGGGCAAGGGCTATCTGCGGCTCGGCTGGGCTGCACAACACCAAGAAATAAACCTATCCTTCTCTCGGCTAGCAAGAACATCACCCAAATGAAGAAGCAAGAGATCGAGACACTTACTCGGGACGACGAACGATCGATGGAGCTTGGCAAGGGGAAGAAGAGCACGGCAAAAGCTAGACTTCTCGAGTAGCTGGGACCAGTACTTGTATTTGATGGAATGCGCTTACAACAACAGTTATCAGGCCACAATTCAGATGGCTCCGTTTGAGGCATTGTATGGTAAGCGTTGTAGGTCTCTAGTGTTCTGGGAAGAGGTTGGTGACAGACAAGTTCTGGGCCCCGAGTTACTTCAGTTGACTAATAATGCAGTACAGAAGATCCGAGCTCGTATTTTGACTGCCCAGAGTAGGCAGAAGAGCTACCCCGATGTCAAGCATAGAGATTTGGAGTTTGATGTGGGACAACATGTTTTCTTGAAGGTGGCACCGATGCGTGGAGTACTGAGGTTTGGGAAGCGAGGCAAGCTGAGTCCCAAGTTTGTGGGGCCTTTTGAGATTCTTGAGCGTATAGGTCCAGTGGCGTACCGATTTGCATTGCCCCCATCTTTGGCATCTGTGCATAGCGTATTCCACGTATCGATGCTATGACAGTATGTTGCGAATCCGTCCCACATTATTGACTACGAGTCGTTACAACTAAACCAGGATTTGAGCTTCGAGGAGAGGCCTGTGTAGATTTTTTATCGGGAATGCAAGGTTTTGAGTAACTGGGAGATCAACCCAGTCAAGGTTCAGTGGAGAAATCAAAGGGCAGAGGAAGCAACTTGGGAACTGGAGGACGAGATGAGATCGCATTACCCATAATTATTCCAGTCTTAGGACTTTCGGGGACAAAAGTCTTAAAAGGAGGGAATACTATAACGGACCAGGTTTCATTCTGGATCTCCAGGTACGTTTGGTTAGTTATTCGGTCGTTTGGTTGGGCCGTTAAGGCTTTCTGAGCTCCCAAGGGCATTTTGGTTTTTTGCCCTAGAGGGGCATTCTGGTAATTTTTTAGGGTTTCGGATTGTTTCTCAAAATTATGTTGTGTTGTGGTTGCATTCTAGTTTCATGTTTTGGAGCCAGGAGTTGATTGGAGGTCGTTTGGAATTAATTAGAAAATTGGTTTTAAAAGTGAGCTTGCCAAGACTCGAAAGGGAAAACCTATTTTGATTCATGGTATTTGGAGGGATTTTGAAGCATTTTTATTGAGAAAATATAAGCAAAATTTCCCATTCCCCCTTGTCATTGGAAAATGTGCAAACCCTAGCCCTTCTCCTTCTCCTCCGTGTTCTCCATCTCCACACACCAAGCTTCCATCGCCGAACACACATCAACATTGCTGAAGCTTCACGCCACAAGCAGCCGAGACGAGCAGCCTATCGTCGAGCAGGTCCATCCTCCCGTCGCACGCAGCAGCTCGCTCACGCATCGCCGATCCGCAGCCGCACGCAGCTCTCGCCTCGTTCGCACAGCCGCCGCAGCGCAGCTCTCGCACGCCCACACCCACGCCTGCCAAGACACGCCGCACCGATCCGCCTGCTACCGCACACCACCGAACCTTGCTGCACACGCCGTCCGTTGCCGCACACCCCAGCCGAGGCTGCCCAGCTTCCTAGTGTGTGCTCTCGGTTTTGGGTAAGCTTCATCCTGAGGCTGTTTTGATGTTTGTTCGTTTGCTGAATATTACCTAGGATTTATGTGTGTTGTGTGGCTTTACTGTTAGGTGAATTCGTGCATTCTTGTAGCCTGAGATCACTTCTCGTTGCTGACCTTTTTGCACTGTTTAGGTAAGAGTTCCTTGTAGGGGTTGTGTGGACCCTGCGCTTGGTTTTGATAGTCTCCTAGATATATGTTCTGCATGTTACTATAAATTGTTAGTGGATTAGGTTGTGCAGGTTGTTTGTATGCCGAGCTATTCTGTTTGTCTAAATTGTATGCTTTGTATGCCCGCTTACTTTTCTAGTCTCTTGGTTACTATTCTATTGTATGATTGGTTATTAGGGCGTGGCATGTAGAACTTGAAGTTGACTGAAATACTTCCCTGGTTATATAGTGTCTTGATTGTCTGCTCACTTTCTATGGATCATAGCCTTCTTGTTTGCCAGACACTGTTAGCCTAAGTAGTATCGTAGTAATGCATGATAGGGAGCCCGAGTGACAGACGAGTTGCGTCCTGGCTCGATTATACTCACGAGTGACATTCGAGTGGCGTGCTGGCTTGTTTGCCCATGTACGAACCCGACCCGAAATACGGTCCTAAACCTAGGTTCTCACTCAGCATGCAGGTTAAATATGTCAACAAGCGGTTTAGTGCTCATAGTTAAAACTTTTCAAAACATTTGAGAACGGGGAACACTTAAAACATAACCAACAATTTTCATTAAGCAAAACCAACAAAGTAAAAACAAGCCAGTCCAGTATTTATAAAAACACTCAAACAGTTTAAACAACTTTTAACAACATTCCCCTAGGACTCCTGTCCATCTACATGCTGAACAAATAATGCAAATAATAAACGACAGAGTGCCGGCAGCTCCCATGATCAAACAGCTCCCTCCGCTAGCCGTCCCGGTGCTGTCTCGAGTTACCTGGTGGAAAAAACCACAGAAATAAGGGTGAGTATAAACATACTCAGTAAGAATTCCCAGCCGGGGTACAATACGATACATCAGTCATCTAGCACCCTAGTATACATGCAAACAGTTACTAACACAGATCTTAGCTCAACGAGCTGACAAGGCAAAATCTGGAGTCCTCGGATGTCTCCTACTTCCGGCCTAATGATTGGTTCTCATAACCAAACCCGTGACATCTCCGAGGGTCTTTCTCCCTCAACCAAATGATCAGCTAAAAAACCGATCCCAATAGATGTCTGACACCCTCGAGGGTCTCTCTCCATCGACCACATGATCAGCTCAAAAACCAATCCCAATGGGTGTCCTCAAGGGCCTCTTACCCTCGACTAGATAAACTGGACTAACGGGAGAGTACCCGATGTCTGGCTCTAAACTGGAAGGAAACTGGTGTACTCACGAACATTAGCCTAGGGGAGCTCTCCGTACCGGCGACTAACGCGTGTGCGCGCGCACCGCATGCTGCTGCAACCGACGTAAATGTGGGGGCCTAGGGACAAACTACGCGGGCCAGGTACGCATGCCTAAAGACTCGGAAGCGGTGTCTGTAACGACCCAGGTTTTCTTCCCGGTCTTCCAGGTATGCCCTAGGGGTAATTTGGTCGGGCCGTCAGGGTCGTTTATGTCTTTTCCAGCTGCTAAAATTATTGGATGGTTTTATGTAGTTTTTGGAGGAGTTTGAGTTTTGGTTTGAGCAAGGTTTGATGCAAAAGTAAAAATAAAGGAAATTGTCTGCCGCAGTAGGGTTTGAAACCGGGTCTCTGGGAAGCTTGTAGAGATGTGTGCCAATTGAGCCATTAGGTGCTCTTGTTGCTCTTTCTGCATCACATCTTAGTTAACCTTGGATTTTGGAGTTTTGGTGCATTTGGTTAAATGAAATAGAATTAGGTTATTCCATCTTCTTCTCCAAAAACACCTCTTGGCCGCCCAAGCTCTCCCTCTCCATTGCCTTGCCGAATTCTTCTTCCCTTGCATCTCCTTGGGTTCGATCATCATCATTCCGGTAAGTCTTCATCCTCTTCATCTCCTCATTTGGTTTTTGATCTTTGGCCGAAGGTAAGATGTAGTGTGTGTGTGTGTTTGTGTTGGTTGCGGCCGGTGAGAGGAGCGACCATCATCGCCGACCCAGCTTCAGACGCCCGGATCGGTCGAACCAGCCCACCGCCAGACGCCCGGATCGGTCGAACCAGCCCCGCCGCAAGCCCAGATCTGTCCCAGCCAGCCTCGCCGCTCGCCCCGCCAGCGAGTCGATCGCCGATCGCTCGCACGCCAGAGGTCCTCGCCAGCGCCAAGACGCGTCCAGCCGATCGCTCGTGACGCCCTCGCCGTGTCCGCTTGCCGAGCTGCTGCGCGCCGCGCGCCGCCAGACGAGCGCGCCGCGCGCGCTCCTGCTGCCGAGCTGCTCGCCGTGTCCGCATCGCCGCGCCCGCGCCGCGCGGCGCCTTCGCGCTCGCGCGCGCGCCGCCCCGAGCGCAGCGCTCGCCGCGCGCGTCGTCCCTGCCGTCACCGTGCAATGCAGGCTGCAGCCAGTGGCGTGTCCGTCTGCGTGCCGTAGCGCAGCCAGTAGCGTGTCCTTGTTGCCGTGCGGTAGCGCGGCCGGTAGCGTCCTTGCCGTGCCGGCTTGCTTGCAAGCAGCCCCTAGCTCGTGTCGTCGTCGCGCGCGTGAGTTCCCTGAGCCGAGCTTGCTGTTCTATTGTTGTTTAGATATTTTAGATCTTGATTATTGTTGGTTTGCTAGGTTTCTCGCTCGCTAGCTCGGGATTGTTCATGACTTAGGATTTGTGTGTAGAAGTCTTGAGACCAAGGTAAGGATTTCTTACGGGGTTGTGTGGACCTCATGGTATATTTGTGATTGTTGTTTTGTATGCTGTGTATGTTTACTAGCATGTTTAGCCTAGGTGCTCTGCTCAATTCTGATGGCATGAACTCTTGTATTGTTTCTCATGTTAGCCCATGCTAGGTTGTTCTATTCTAGCATGTTCGATATATGTTCTTACTTCGTAGTATCATGCTAGGTTCTTTGTATCCGATGAGCACGTATTGGACTGCATTGATTGAATCGTTATTATTGTTAAGGTTTAGATTTGAGGTAGATAGAATCATCCGGCCCGATGCATAAAGTATCTTGCATCTATGGCAAGGACGTTCGAGACAGTTCTCCGTCCTTGGACCCCGTGAGGGATTAGCTATCCCAACCGGTAGGCCCGCAATCTTGGGTGAGGGTGGCGATCGTTAAATGCCCCAACGGTCGGGATGATGACTTGGCATTGCCTCGTCCCCGGCGATCGACACGTCCTCGGCGTGTTCGGCCGTAGCCCTTGATTGCCACTGTTAGGGCAAGGACCGCTTCCTAGTGTAAGCCTACCACGCCGGTTCCTTAGCCTCAAAGTGCGGTGGTACAGTGACATAGTTCACGTGTCCAGTCTCACACCCCTATGTCGGTGACACCGATCCGGAGATTTAGTTAGGCATGGTGATCGAACACGGGCGGCTTGCCACTAGACCCGGCACCCCGAGTTTGCGGTAGCATGCGGTGCGCGCTTACGCTCATTACAGCGCCGACCGAGAGCTCCTCGGGATCTTGAGAGCGATGCACCTTTCGTATCGGCGATAGAAGCCGAGGCCGGGACTTGTTCCCGTATAGTGCGTTTAGTGTGTTGTGGTATTTTCCGGACTAAGACCACGAGATGGCATCCGAGGTCCAAGTGTGGACTTAGCTATGTGCTCCGCTCTGTGTTTGTACTCATAGCTTGCATACATTCTTCTAGATGATCATGTATATCGTATTGTACCCGGTTGGGGATTCTTACTGGGTAATTCGTTACTCACCCTTATTCTCGTGGTTTTCCACGGGTAATCAAGGCGGGAGACAGGATGGTGAAGGAGGAGCGTGATCATGGAACTCTTGTCATCTCTCGATTATTTTATTTAATTATCATGACTCTTCACTTTTTATTATTTCCCCGAATGTATGTAGACGAGCACAGAGCCCAGGATGTTTTCTTACGTTTTATGGATTCCGGCATATTGGTACTTGTGGATTGTTTTAATGGTTTAAATAAATCTCGATCAGTGTGCTTTTAGAAATGTATGTTTTGGTTGTTGAATGTTTCATTTTACTTGGAATCCGAAATGTATTTTTCATAATGTCTTTTATTTTCACTACATGCATTGGGGTAAAGGCCCATTTAGAGCCCCTTTTGGGTCGGGTCTTTTCTGATTGGTATCGAGCTCGAGTCATAGATTCTCAGAGGATCGACCTTTTGTTGTAGGTCGTTTTCCATGATCATCAAGCACTCGGCGGTCATCAGTGCGCCTAGATTTATTGTTTTAGAAAGGAAAAGGGTTAAGAATTTACAATACCTATCATCTAGTGTATGCCTTGTTTGGTCTTTGTGGAATGGTGACAGTGAGTTTTGATTCGTTGTTGGTTTGGATGTAGATCGCCCGGCATGCGATCCACCCGCATCGGGAGAGGAGGTTCGAGAGCGGTCGAGGTATCGAGGATCGGATCGATCATCTGCAGGACATCATCCCAAGCCGACATCGATGGCATTCCACCAAAGCAGCTCCTCCCGTTACGCCTAGAGCGGGCGTTGAGGCGATCGAAGGCCGTGAGATCGCGCTCCTGGAGCAGAGTTTCTTTGAGTCTATGAGGGCTTTTATGGTCAGCATGTTGAGTGACCAGAGGGCGAGAGACCGTGCCTTGTTGGCGGCGCAGCGGGAAGAGTCGAGAGCCCAGATCGAGCGGTGACTCGATTGGTTCAAAGAAAGCTCAGTAGCACCTCCGGCTCCTCAGAGCAAGTAGCAAGTAGAGAGGCGGATATGGCAGAGGGTGCCGAGGAATTGGGTAGGTGGGTGAAGGATTTTGTGAAGTGGAAGCTTCGAGAAGTTCGATGCCACCGGTGATGCGTTAGCGGCGGCCCAGTGGATTGCCCATTTGGAGTACACCTTCACGATCATGGTGTGCCCCGATATTCAGAGGCCGAGATGTGCGGCTCATGTGCTAGGAGGCACGGCGAGATGGTGGTGGGAGTCCACCTTGAGCGAGAGACAGGTGGTCTCCACCCGCTACTTGGGAGTTCTTCAAGGGTGAGTTCAAGGTAAAGTTCATCGGTGATGAGGCTCAAGAGAAGATGGTGGAGCTCTTCCAGAACTCGAAGGTGGTTACGATTCCATTGAGGAATATGAGCGCAAGTTCTCGGAGTATGGATATTTTGCTCCTCGATTGATTGCCACCCGAGTGAAGATTCGGAAGTTCATATCTGGATTGGCGCAGGTGTTTTCCGAGGATGTCGAGGGCTCAGCCCCCGACACTTATGCTAAGTGTCGATTAGCCACGATCTATAATGGGAAGTATCTGCTGAGCGGGTTGTTGCCGCTCTGTTCGGCGTCTGTCCCAGCAGATGTGGGGCGTAAGAGGAAGTTTGACTTTCGGGGGAGGAGGCAGCGCTGCCAAAGGCGATTTGAAGCAGAGATAGGCGGAGAGCTCCGATCCGTTTCACGGCCGACAGCGAGGAGGACCCGAGCGATTTCCCGCTTGTGCTACTTGTGGGAAAGTCCACGCCGAGCTTGTCACTGGACCTAGATTGTGCTTCCGTTGTGGTAGAGAGGGTCACATGGCCCGTTTTTGTGATCGACCCGGCTATGGCGGCTCGGCCAATGCAGCAGCAGGTCGAGTGTTTGCTACGACCGTCGGAGAGGTCGAGCGCACGGATGCCGCTGTGGCGTGCACGCTTCTTGTTTTAGATCAACTGCGCATTTGTCTTGTTTGATTCTCGGTTCCACGCATTCATTTGTATCTCGTGTTGTTTTCTTTGAGCATGCTAAGTTGAGACTAGAGCCTCTAGGTTTTGAGTTATCTGTTGCAACTCCTTCGGGAGTTAGTATGTTGGCTAGAGATAAGATTAAGGATGGCCGGATCGAGATATCAGGAGAGTTGCTTGTAGGCCACGCTCATAGTTCCGCCTATGAGCGGTTTTGATGTGATTCTTGGTATGGAGTGGTTAGTTGCTAACCACGCGTTGATTGACCGCCACCGGAAAGAAGTAGTGTTCAGCCGCCAGTCGGCCTAGCTTTAAGTTTCGTGGAGTCGTGGTGGAGTTTGCCCGCCGATGGTGTCCGTGAAAGCTCGTCGTTTGCTAGCTCATGGAGCTTGGGGCTATCTAGCCAAGTTGTGCGGAAAGCCGCGCCCCTCATTTATCTGATGATCAGTGCCGGTCGTGCAGGAGTTTGCGGATGTGTTTCTGAGGAGTTCTGGGGTTGCCCCAAAGAGAGAGGTTGACTTCATTATTGAGCTCGAGCCGGACCCTCCCTATCTCGAAGGCCCCGTATCGCATGGCGCCACGTGAGTTAAAGGCAAGATTCGATTGCAGGAGATGTTAGACCGAGGGTTCATCCGTCCAAGTGTGTCCCCGTGGGGAGCACCGATTCTGTTTGTGAAAAAGAAGGATGGTTCTATGCGCTTATGTATTGATTACCGCGAGCTTAATAAGGTGACGATGAAGAATAAGTATCCGTTGCCCCGTATCGATGATTTGTTCGATCGGCCAGGAGCTTCGTGTTCTCCAAGATAGATCTCGAGATCCGGTTACCATCGATTTGCGGATCGGGGATGCCGACATTCCTAAGACGACTTTCGAGATCCGGATATGGTCACTATGAGTTTGTGGTCATGTCGTTTGGATTGACCAATGCCCCACCGCGTTCATGGACATGATGGATAGGGTGTTCAAATCATTTTTGGACAGCCGTCATCGTGTTCATTGACGATATTCTCGATTTATTCGAGGTCTAAAGAAGACCATGCAGAGCATCCGAGGCGAGTATTGGCGGCTTTGAGGAAAACCAGCTTTATGCGAAGTTTTCCAAATGTGATTTCTGGTTGGAGCGGTGGCCTTCCTAGGCCACGTGGTTTCGAGAGATGGTATAGCCGTGGACCCCGCGAAGATTGAGGCCGTGAGTTCATGGGCCAAGCCGACTTCGAGATTGCCGAGATTCGCGACTTTACGGGTTTGGCGGAGTTACTACCGTCGGTTCGTCAAGGACTTTTTCGCTTTAGCCTCGCCCCTCACTCGTCGACGAGGAAGGGTGTCGAGTTTGTTTGGGACAGCAGTGTGATGAGAGCTTTGCGAGCTCAAGCGCGATTTGACTTCAAGACACGAGTGTTGGCGATCCGGAGGGGACAGTGGTTTCGTGGTCTCTGATGATGCTTCCAAGTTTGGTTTAGGTTGTGTGTTGATGCAAAGACGGAAGGTCATTGCCTATGCTTCCGTCATTGAAGCCGATGAGCGAACTACCCGACTCATGATATGGAGTTGGCGGCGCAGTGGTGTTTGCAATGAAGATTTGGAGGCATTACCGTATGGTGAGCGGATCGGATGTTTACCGATCACGAGCCTCAAGTATCTGTTTACTCGGAAGGAGTTGAATATGAGGCGAGAGGAGATGGTTAGAGTTGGTAAAGGATTATGATCTGCGAGATTTTGTACCATCCGGTAAAGCCAATGTAGTGGCCGATGCCTTGAGCGAGAAAAGACGTCGCACTCTGCTGGCGTTGTTGAGTTTCAGCCCAGCTTGCGAGAGAGAGTTCGAGCGGGCCGAGGTTGCGATGTTGTTGGGAGAGGTTACCGCCGTGGTAGCTCGATTGACTGCTCGTCACCGTCGATTCGGCAAATGGATTATAGACGGCCGGTTGGGTGACCCCGCACTTAAGAAGGCGGTTGATAGAGTTAGTCGACGGTGACTTTGACTTTGTATTTTCACGAGCACGGTGGGTTGACTTATAGAGGCCGGTTGTGTGTTCCGGACATAGCAGAGTTTGCGAGCCGAGTTGCTCTCGGAGGCCCCTGATTCCCCTTTTGCTTGGCACCCGGGGTACCAAGATGTATCGAGACCTTAAGCGGACCTTCGGTGGATGGGGATGAAGAGAGATGTGGCAGAGTTTGTCGGTAGGTGTCTCACTTGTCGCCAAGTGAAGGCACCCGAGCAAAGGCGGTGGTTTGTTGCAACCATCGAGTGTACCCAGTGGAAATGGGAAGAGATCTCTATGGACTTTATATCTGGTTTGCCAAGGACTCGAGGAAGTTCTCTCAGATTTGGGTGATAGTCGACCGTTTGATTCAAGAGCGCACACTTCATTCCCGGTAGAGACACTTATACCGTGGAACAATGGGCGCACTGCTTTTGGAGCAGATCATCCGTTATCATGGTGTGCGGTGAGGATTGTGTCGATCGTGACTCGCGGTTCACTTCTCGTTTACGAGAGCGCCGGAAGGGTTTGGGCACGAGTGCGATTCAAAGATGACTTTTCACCCTCAGACGGATGGTCGACCGAGAGAGTGAATCGATTCTCGAGGATATGTTGAGGGCTTGTGTGTTGGATTTCCCGAGCGATTGGGACGAGATTCTGTACTTGATGGAGTTTGCCTATAACAACGATTTACGATCGGCGATTGAGATGGCTCCATTCGAGGCATTGTATGGTAAGCGTTAGTCGGTCCCCCGTGTTCGGGAAGAGGTTGGTGATAGACGAGTTTTGGGTCCCGATTCTGCAGATTGACCAATGGTGCGGTCTGCAGAAGATTAGAGCTCGTATGTTGACAAAAAGCGAGCAGAGAAGAGTTACGCCGATGTTGGCGTCGAGATTTGGAGTTTGAGGTTGGTCGGCATGTGTTCCTTAAGGTTGCTCCGATGCGAGGTGTTACGAGTTTTGGTAAGCGTGGGAAGTTGAGTCCCCGTTTTGTTGGTCCGTTTGAGATCCTAGAGAGGATTGGCGAGTTGCTTACCGGTTAGCCCTACCTCCGTCACTATCGGTGCGTGCATAGTGTTTTTCATGTATCGATGTTGAGGCGGTATGTGCCGGACCCGTCGCACATTGTGGACTTTGAGCCTTTGCGGTGAATGAGGATTTGAACTTTGAGGAGAAGCGGTGAGGATCCTTGCCTTTGAGACCAAGACGTTGCGAACCGCGAGATTCGTTTGGTAAAGGTTGAGTGGAAGAATCGGGGTTCCGAGGAAGCCACTTGGGAGCGGGAAGACGAGATGAGGTTGCATTACCCCGAAATTTTGTCTTAAGGACTTTCGAGGACGAAAGTCATAAAAAGGAGGGAATATTGTAACGACCCAGGTTTTCTTCCCGGTCTTCCAGGTATGCCCTAGGGGTAATTTGGTAATTTGGTCGGGCCGTCAGGGTCGTTTATGTCTTTTCCAGCTGCTAAAATTATTGGATGGTTTTATGTAGGTTTTTGGAGGAGTTTGAGTTTTGGTTTGAGCAAGGTTTGATGCAAAAGTAAAAATAAAGGAAATTGTGCTGCAGCCGGGGTTTGAACCCGGGTCTCCTGGGAAGCTTGTAGAGATGTGTGCCAATTGAGCCATTAGGTGCTCTTGTTGCTCTTTCTGCATCACATCTTAGTTAACCTTGGATTTTGGAGTTTTGGTGCATTTGGTTAAATGAAATAGAATTAGGTTATTCCATCTTCTTCTCCAAAAACACCTCTTGGCCGCCCAAGCTCTCCCTCTCCATTGCCTTGCCGAATTCTTCTTCCCTTGCATCTCCTTGGGTTCGATCATCATCATTCCGGGTAAGTCTTCATCCTCTTCATCTCCTCATTTGGTTTTTGATGCTGGCCGAAGGTAAGATGTAGTGTGTGTGTGTGTTTGTGTTGGTTGCGGCCAATGAGAGGAGCGACCATCATCGCCAAACCAGCTACGCACGCCCGGATCGGTCGAACCAGCCCGCCGCGACGCCGATCGGTCGAACCAGCCGCCAAGACGCCCAGATCTGTCCCAGAAGAGCCTCGCCGCTCGCCAGAAGAATCGCCCGATCGCTCGCCGACGCCAGAGGTCCTCGCCCGCGCACAAGACGTCCAGCCGTCGCTCGCGACGCTTCGGCGTGTCCGCTTGCCGAAGCTGCTCGCCCGCGCGCCTTCGCCAGACGTTTCGCCGCGCGCATCGTCGCTGCCTCGCTCGGCGCGTGTCATCCGGTCGCGCGCGCGCCGGCGCCGCGCGCGCGCCGCTGCGCTCGCGCGCGCGCTTCGCCGCCGCTTCACTGCGCTTCGCCGCGCGCCGCCAGCGCCGCGCCGCGCGCGTCCTGCCCGTCCCGTGCCGGTAGCGCAGCCGGTGGCGTGTCCGTCCGTGCCGTGTAGCAAGGCCAGCAGCGTGTCCTTGCCGTGCAGCAGCGCTAGCTAAGCGCAGCGTCCTTGCCGTGCCCGGCTTGCAAGCGACCCCTAGCTCTCGTCGTCGCGCCGCGTGAGTTCCCGAGCCGAGCTTGTTGTTCTATTGTTGTTTAGATATTTTAGATGCTGATTATTGTTGGTTTGCTAGGTTCCCGCTCGCTAGCTCGGGATTGTTCCATGACTTAGGATTTGTGTGTAGAAGTCTTCCGACCAAGGTAAGGATTTCTTACAGGGGTTGTGTGGACCTGCGGTATATTTGTGATTGTTGTTTTGTATGCTGTGTATGTTTACTAGCATGTTTAGCCTAGGTGCTCTGTTCAATTCTGGTGGCATGAACTCTTGTATTGTTTCTCATGTTAGCCCATGCTAGGTTGTTCTATTCTAGCATGTTCGATATCTGTTCTTGCTTCGTAGTATCATGCTAGGTTCTTTGTATCCGATGAGCACGTATTGGATTGCATTGATTGAATCGTTATTATTGTTAAGGTTTAGATTTGAGGTAGATAGAATCATCCGCCCGATGCATAAAGTATCTTGCATCTATGGCAAGGACGTTCGAGACAGTTCTCCGTCCTTGGACCCCGTGAGGGATTAGCTATCCCAACCGGTAGTCCCCCGCAATCTTGGGTGAGGGTGGCGATCGTTAAATGCCCCAACGGTCGGGATGATGACTTGGCATTGCCTCGCCCCCGGCGATCGACACGTCCTCGGCGTGTTCGGCCGTAGCCCTTGATTGCCACTGTTAGGCAAGGACCGCTTCTCGGTGTAAGCCTACCACGACCGGTTCCTTAGCCTCAGTGCGGTGGTACAGGTGACATAGTTCACGTGTCCAGTGTCTCACACCCCTATGTCGGTGACACCGATCCGGAGATTTAGTTAGGCATGGTGATCGAACACGGGCAAAGCTTGCCACTAGACCGGCACCCCGAGTTTGCAGAGCATGCGGTGCGCGCTTACGCTCATTCTGGCGCCGATTGGAGAGCTCCTCGGGATCTTGAGCGATGCACCTTTCAGATCGGCGATGAGCAGCCGAGGCCGGGACTTGTTCCCGTATAGTGCGTTTAGTGTGTTGTGGTATTTTCCGGACTAAGACCACGAGATGGCATCCGAGGTCCAAGTGTGGACTTAGCTATGTGCTCCGCTCTGTGTTTGTACTCATAGCTTGCATACATTCTTCTAGATGATCATGTATATCGTATTGTACCCGGTTGGGGATTCTACTGGGTAATTCGTTACTCACCCTTATTACGTGGTTTTCCACGGGTAATCAAGCGGGGGAGACAGGATGGTGAAGGAGGAGCTGTGATCATGGAACTCTTGTCATCTCTCGATTATTTTATTTAATTATCATGACTCTTCACTTTTATTATTTCCCTGAATGCATGTAGACGGGCACAGAGCCCCCAGGATGTTTTCTTACGTTTTATGGATTCCAAAGCATATTGGTACTTGTGGATTGTTTTAATGGTTTAAATAAATCTCGATCGAGTGTGCTTTTAGAAATGTATGTTTTGGTTGTTGAATGTTTCTGTTTTACTTGGAATCAGAAATGTATTTTTCATAATGTCTTTTATTTTCACTACATGCATTGGGGTAAAGGCCCATTTAGAGCCCCTTTTGGGTCGGGTCTTTCTACATTGTCATCAACACTGATGAGTGCGAGGCCCTCGACACTCATCTGTAACAACCTGTACCACCGACCTGAAGCTAAGAACTGGCCAAGGTAGGCTTGCACCGTTGGCAGGGTTCTGCTCTAGCAGGCTACAAACTAGGCTTATGCCGATGTGATAGCTAAATCCACATCGACTACCAGGGGGACGCAATGTACGTTATGCTTCGCTCTAACTCCCGACCAGTGGTGACAACGTACGTTATGTCCACTCTCAGCCTCTAGATGATGACAAACCCTACTGTTCTAACTACAAGCAAAGAATAATTGATTCCTGGCTAAACATACATATTCAACATCAATCACACTTAAACTAGCATGATACTACGAACTTAAAGCATGAATCATAAGCATGCTGGAAGAACAAACCTAGCATGGCACAACATGTAACGGCCCAGGTTTTCATCCCGGTCTTCCAGGTATGCCGAAGGGGTATTTTGGTAATTTGGTCTGGTCGTCAAGGCCGTCTCTGTCTTTTTCAGCTGTTAAAATTATTGGATGGTCTTATGTAGGGCT
Organism: Sicyos edulis; assembly: GCA_036507275.1. Classification (NCBI taxonomy): domain Eukaryota; kingdom Viridiplantae; phylum Streptophyta; class Magnoliopsida; order Cucurbitales; family Cucurbitaceae; genus Sicyos; species Sicyos edulis. The sequence goes on along the minus strand of CM071846.1, from coordinate 45,363,989 downwards.
TTGATGCTTTGTGGATGTGTTTGGACATGGAGAGATGCAAAAGTAAATTAGAGAATTAAAAGTGTAGGTGTTGGGTTTCAAACCTGGGTCTCCGAGAAGTCAGTTGAGTAGCATGCCAGTTGAGCCATTGGGTGCTCTTGTTGCTCTTTCCGCGGTATGTCTTGGTTAGCTATGGGTCTTTGGGATTTGGTGTATTTGGTTAAATGAAGAGGAAAATAGGTTTTGCTCATTTTTTGTTTTCCCAAACTCCTTAGCCGCCCAAGCCCTCTCTCCCAAGCTTCTAGCCGAGCTCCATCTCCCCAAGCAGCTCCTTCGATCGATCGTCATCCCGGGTAAGAGTTCTCGTTCCTTTCTTCTCTTCCGTTTGGTGTACTCTTGCTGGCCGAGAGAAGAGAAGTTGAGATTGTTGTTTTATTACAGCAGCCGAGCAGCCCCTGCCCATCGCAGCCAACAGCCCTGTCGCCCAGTCGAGCAACCCAAACACCCATTGCAGCCAGCAGCCTTGTAACATCCCGGATTTCTGTTAAATGAAAATGAGTTTTTTTAAAAAAAAAAAAAAAAAGGAATTGGAGGGCTCGAACCCTTAGCCCCAAGGAGGGAAGGGAGTTTGGAATTAATTAAGTCAAAATAAATGCGTTGGCAAGGCCTCGAAGGGGGGAAGCCTTGGGAAGGGAATTTGAGATTCCCAAAGCCTATCTAACTTAGGGAAGGAAGGAAAAAGAAAAAAAAAATAAAAGGAAAGAAAACCGTGGCCCCAACCGTGGCCCCACACCCTCGTCGTCGCCGTCCATCGCCCTGCCTCGCCGCCGTCACACCAAGCTGCACCAGCCCAACCTTCGTGTCGCACCAGGTTTGCCCAACTCAGCCGCGCGCGCGCGGCGCCCGGTGCGAAATCACGTCTGCATCGCGCGCGCCTCGCGCCACAGACCGCCGAAGCCGTCCGTCCGCGTCGCTCCGCTCGCCCGCACGCTGTCCCAGCGAGACCGCACGTCCACGCGCCTTCACCGCAGCCCAGGTCGCCCGCTCGCTGCCCCGCCGTCTCGTTGCCTTGCCGCGCCCACTCCTGCCCTTGCTGCCGAGACGCGTGTCTTCTCGGTTGGTAAATTCTCGAGCCTTTCCCCTTTTAGACTTAAAACTGCTGGCTGCAGTTTATTTATTTAGGATATTTTATTGTATGCCTAGGTAGCTCGGGTTCGCTTAAAAGCTCAAGGGTTGTTAGTAGATTCGTGATAGTTACTTTCCACTCGTTTCCAGGTAAGGATTTCTTACCCGGGGTTGTATGGACCCTGCGAATACTTGATAGCATATTGATTATTGTAACTGTATGAGTTTCTAGTGGATAGGCTTCATGCTTGCTTTTGATACATGTTCGTGTTATGTTTTCGTTCCATTAGTTCCATGCTAGGGTTCTCCTATCCTAACATATCCGTGCTTTATGTTGTATTCTATTAGTTCCATGCTAGGTTCTTCCATCCTGGCATATCCATGTTTTCCGTTGAATGTTGTTAGATCCATGTTAGGTTTAGACAGGTAATGTATAGTGTAGAATATTGTACGGGTAACTAGTGTAGGTCCGGCTCGGGTAAGACCCCGATGGACATCCGGAGGTGTAAGACCCCGATGGGAATCCTAGGTGTATAAGTCCCCGATGGGCATCACTGAGTTGGAGGTGTAAGACCCCGATGGGCATCCTAGGTGTATAAGTGTAAAGACCCAACCCGAATGGGGTTCTAAATAGGCCATTACCTCAATGCATGCATACAAATCTACAGAAAATTTGCAAGATGGTGTTTGGATTCTAAGTAAAAACTAAAACATGAAAACATCCATTTAAAAACCAACATAAATTCCTGAAACCTGTCCCTGTTTCCAAGCACCTGTTCCAAGACAAATACATTTCCAAAACATACTCTGATCAGAGATTTATTTAAAACTTACAAGCTTTACAACAATGCTAGAATCCGGGAAAACATTCAGAAAACACCCTAGGGCTCCGTGCCCAACTACATGCATTCAGAGGACATTTAAATCATAAACATAAACATAAGACTCAGTGTTGAACAACGGGTTTCCATGATCACAGCTCCTCCTCCGGCCATCCGTCTCTCGCACCATGGTTACCTCGTGGAAAACCACATAATAAGGGTGAGTAACGAATTACTCAAGAAGAATCCCCAACCGGGTACAATACGATATACATGGTCATCTAGCGAGAAAGATATGCAAGCTATGAATATAAACACAGATAGAGCACATAGCTTAGCCCACACTTGGGCCTCGGATGCCAACTCGGGGTCTTAGTCCAGTAAATCAATCACCACATCCACACAATACACAAGTCGCCTATACGAGAAACAAGTCCCGGCCTCCGCTTCATCTCACTGTCGACGAAAGGTACACTAGCTCAAGATCCCCGGAGCTCTCCTGGTCGGCCATTTGTAATGAGCGTAAGCATGCACCGCGTGCTTCTACTGGACTATGGGGGTGCCGGGTCTAGTGGCAAGCCGCCCATATCCGGATACCACGCCTAACTAAATCTCGGATCGGTGTCACCGACATAGGGTGTGAGACACTGGACACGTGAACTATGTCACTGTACCACCGCACTTTGAGGCTAAGAGGCGGGTCGTGGTAGGCTTACACCAGAAGCCGTCCTTACCTTAACAGTGGCAATCAAGGGCTACTACCGAACACGCCGAGGCGCGTGCCGGCCGGGGACTAGGCATTGCCAAGTCATCATCCCGACCGTTGGGGCATCGCTTAGACTACCACCCTCACCCAAGATTGCAGGGCCTACCGGTTGGGATAGCTAATCCCTCACGGGGTCCAAGGACGGAGAACTGTCTCGAACGTCCTTGCCATGGATGCAAGATACTTTCAGCATCAGGCCCGGATGATGCTATCTACCTGCAATTCTAACCTGCCCTAGCAATCAACACACAATTCCATAAAATCCAATACGTGCTCAATAAGAATACAACGAGCCTAGCATGATACTACGAAGCAAGGAACAGATACGAGCATGCCAGAAAGGAACAACCTAGCATGGACTAACATGAGAAACAACATAGGAAATCATGCCAGTCGGGAATTCAGAATAGAGCACTTATCAGGGAACATGTCAATAAACACAAACAAGCATACAATCAACATCACATGATACATCGCAAGGCCCACACAACTCCGGTAAGAAATCCTTACCTGGCCGGAAGACCTCTAAACACAAGAAACCTAAGCTGCGATCGAACCCGAGCTACCTATAACGAACCAAGCAAAACACATCAATAATCATAGAATAGACCTAAATACACTAAAATAAATAGAGCTCAGCTCGGGAGCAACTCACGAGGCGCGACGGACACACGAACGAGCCGATTGCACGAACGGGGCAGCAACAGGGCCGGCTGGGCGCGCTGGGGCGCAGGAATGGGCGCGTGGGGCGCTGGCTCGGCGCTGGGGCGTGGCGTGGCGCTGGCGCGATTGCGCTACTGGCACGCAGGCTGGGCGGCACAGGCGCTGCGCGCGCGTGCGGCGCGGACACGGGCGATGACGCGCGCGGGCGAACGATCGCACGGGCGAGGCGCGCGCGCGCTTTCGGTAGATCTGGTGCGACGACGACGACGGCGTCTTTGGGTAGAGATGGGCGGATCTGTGCGCATGAGCTCGGTTTGGAGCGAAGCGGCGGCTGGGCGAAGACGGGCGGATTCGCGCGCGCGAGCTCGAGCGATCTGTTGCTGGCGGCGTGGCGATGGCGGCGAGCGAAGGCCGGCCGGCCGGCACGAGCGAGGGCGACGACGAGCTCGGTGGCCGACGATGGTGGCATTGCCGGCCAAATTTGCTCGGGAGAGAGAGAGAGAAAAGAGAAAAAGAAAAAAAAAGAAAAAGAAAAAGAAAAAAAAAGAAAAAAAAATGAATTTGGACAAGAAAAGGAAAATGGGAAAAAAAAAAAAAAAAGGAAAAGGGATTTTATCCCAAAAATCCATCCTTATCCAATAAAACCTCAAAAATCCCATTTCCCGGCTTCCTCCTTCGAGACCCGACTGAAGCAACCTTTTCCAATAAACAAATCTCACTTAAATCCATCTCCCAAAGCAACACTAAAGGCCCGGGCTCGAATCCCAAAGGAAACACCCAAACAACCATCACTTTGCCAAAACCCAAAACCACAACCGAACTTCCAAACGACTAGCCCAAACATCTCGGGACTCGCAGCCAACAACAAACAAGCCTCAACAAAAGCAGGAGCTGCCTCGAAGCCCCGAAAAACCACAAATCCTGCCCGGGGTGCAAAAAGACCAAAATACCCCTAAGGGTCAAAACAGCTCTAACGGCCCAACCGAACCACTGAATCTGAACCGGAAGCACCTCGAGAACCGGAATAGAAAACTGGGCCGTTACAATACTCCCTCCTTTTAAGACTTTCGTCCTCGAAAGTCCTAAGACGAAACAGCTCCAAGAAAACTCCACTGAATCCAACCAACTGAACTCCTCGGCCAACACAACACTAGCCCTCAACGAGAACCAAACCCTCTTGGGTTCTCAAAACTCAAAGGCACAAAGCCATCCAAACTGCCACAACTATCTCAACCAAGACTGGGCATACACTGAACTCCAAAGGAAATAGACGGCAAACCACGTCCTCCACTCGCACCAACTCTCAAACGGTGCTACTCTCGGCAAACTCGAGGACTGGCCACAAGCTGTGAAACTCCACACCACGCCCTGGCGAAACTCCTCTAGAAGCTCACAGTTGCTAACAAGCAGCCTCAACCCTACACAAGCTGGCCAAACAACTGAACCTCCTAGGTTCCAGAATCTAAACAGCCTACTATTACTTCACAGAGACCAGCGAACCTCAAATCTTGCCTACAGCTTTAACGAGATACAAAAGAACCACCAACTGGCGACTGATCCAAAAGCCAAGCTTCTCCAACTAAAACACGACCACAACACTAAAGCAACCATCTTAAGGAGAAATCGCCGAACCAAAGGCAAGGGGCACCAACCCGGTACACCAGACGGCTAACAACGCTCACACCAGCTGAAACTTCAGCTACGACCACCTCTAAAGACGAGAGCCAAGCACAGACTCCACTCGGCCAAACCAACAAACTAGAACTCCTCTTCGGCCGAACGCAAACTTCCAAAGGAAACCTACCAGCAACTAGCCAAAAAGAACACTGCCAGGCCAGGAACAACCAACATTCCTCTCAAGGAAAACTCGGGATGCAAGGACTAAACCATCACGCAGCTATCTGCGACACAACACCTTGAGGAAAACAGCTCAACAGCTTACCAACCAATGCCACGGCACCTCTGTGCCAACTCACTCAAACGCGGCCCTGCTAACGCCAACTGCGAACGCACAACAACTAGGAGCAAAGCCCGAGAAGGGCTTGCTCTGCAGAACTCAACCCAAACTTATGACGAGCAACGCTCGCCACCAAGCTACTACTCAACTCTTAAAATCCAACTGGCTACTCAAAGGACTTCTCCTTTAAGCTTAAGCCTAAATCAACTTCCAACCAGAAGCTCCACTCCCGAAACCTTACAAGGAAAACGGGAAACGACAATCTCAAAGCTTACAGATCCTGAGCCACACGAATCCGCAAGACTACCTCAGAAGCCAACACTCGAGGCGGACAACCATGGAGCAACTCAACCACCACAGAGACTAGGGCAAAAAGGAAAATCTTCAATCCCCAAAGAACCAACAACTTGCCAGAAACAACTCAACTCTTACTGGCTGGCCACCGCCCTTGAGGGGACAAACAACTTTGCTTGCTGACAACACAAAGCAGGGACCCTCTCATTGGCCGACCATTGAGCTACTCGACCGGCTACACAACTCGAAGCTAAAGTGACACGCCAAGCAGAAACGACTTTCCCAGCAAGCAAACTCTGAAGGGCGGCGAACTCCACACACGCTCGCTTACTTGTTCAAACCCAAAGCAACAGCAACCAACTCTCTTGGAAGCAACACCTAACAGAAATCTCAACCAATCGGATCACCAATCTGGAACTAACAACACTTGCTCAACTGCCGAGGGAGGGGTCAACTCCCAAAACTTTCTGACCAAGAACAAGACCTCAGGGCAACGCCCTCCAGCTAGAACCGAACTGGCTCTTGAAGCAACAAGAGAACCACATCTTGGCCAAACACTCACAAGAGGCAGAACAACACTTACTGCAGCCTCTAGAACACCATCCAAGAGTCCACCTATCTGGACAACCAACTGCTTCCAAGCAGCCAACAAACTTTCCTTCTTGCTAGCACCTCTACCATCGACTCATGGCTACGGAAGAAACCTGACAACTCTCAGAAGGAAACGGCTCTTACAAGCAGACAACCGAAGGACAGAGGCTCCACATATGCTCACTGTCTTGCTCCACTAGGGCAACAACAACTAAAACTCACGGCAACAACAAGGGTCCACCACAGACTGAACCTCCAATTGCCAAATGGGGCAACTCAACATCCTGAAAACAGGAAAACAACCAATAGGGCACGAACCATTCGCCCCACGAGCAAAACTAATTTCTAGCAACTCCAATTCATACCGTGGCCAACACCAAGCATCAACCTGCCACCACACCGGAACCAATCCGGACTTTACTCCAAACAAACACTAGCTTGCTAGCCTACCAAGACTGCTAGCAACTCACCTGAGGCTACAAACTACACGCCTCCAGCTTGCCAACTGAAACTCACTACCTGGGCCTAACTGAGCTCTAGAGAGGCTCTCCACAACCTAGGGTTCTCCGGCAACCCTCGACACACACTGTCGACAAACGAGCTAACAGCCAACTGCCTGGACAGGCACATCTCTCTCCACCAACTTAAGCATACATGCTAACACCAACTCCTTGGGAACCAAGAGGACCCGAAACGCTACCGAATGCGTCATCCTCCTGCTCAAACAACAGCCACAACAAGGCTTCTACCCAAGGAAAGGATCCGGACAACTCTCTTAGCCATGACGATCAGAAACTGCGCGGCTTTGCTACCACCGTTCTTGATCAGTTTCCAACTGAACTCCAACCAACAATCAACAAGAAGATCCGCCAACCAAGCTTAGGTCCAACCCAACAACACTGGCCTAAGCAACAACCTGATACCACGAGCACGGTATCCTTACCACCTCGCTAAAGCCTTACAACATCCACCTGGAGTTCAACTTCTCCAGAAACTGAGCACCAGATCTCCAAAGCAAACCCTACACGGATCTGAAACTTTCGCCACCGAATGAACCACACAAAACACACTTGTGTGCACAACTCTCAACCTTCCTTCAGAGATCCAAGACTAACAAGCGCTTTTCCAAAAAGCAACGCTAACTCCTGGCAGAGATACAAACAATCCAAGGAACACCAAAAGTTCCATCTCCACACGATACTCGAAGCTGAGGCAACCTTGCTCTACCAAAGCATAACAATGCCAAACCGAACTTACTTTATACCAAGCCTCTACCAAGGGTGCTTACCCATAATGCATCCAAATCCTCTCGCAAGGCATCAACTCATCTCGCCTGATAGGCATCCAACTCGCCTCATAGACATCCAACTCATCTCATAAGCATCCAACTCATGGTCCCTCAGCTGGACCGAACTCGCATCAACGATGCTCAACTCTCCTCAGATAAGGCCCTTGGAGGTAGTTGACCGCACTACCAACCACAAGGAACTCTTGGCCTTAACACTAGCGCGAGACTCACGTGCACCAACACTTACCAACCGCCAACCTGCTGACTTACTCAACCTCCAGTAACACTGGGAAAAGGCTCCGGCTCCGGCTCCTCTCGAGCATTCTCTCGCTTGTAGTCCATCGACTACCACTGAACTAGCCCTCTAGCACGACCTAAACAGGTGCAACTGCCATAAACGGATCCAAGGCTAAAGGAGTGCGCTGAACTCCGGACGGCATAGAACCATCTGCTATGCCCAAGCCAAACTCAAGCCTCAACCAGACTTAGTGCCAAAGCGGCACACCAACCAATGCACCTCAAGTGCCACTACTACCAAAACCATATCTTACTACCAATGGGGCCAACAAGATCACAACCTCAAGTGACAAGAACTCTGGCTAGGCATACAAGGGCTCCAACTCAAAAACCACGCCTATGGCATCTCATCAAACCGAAGGCTCACCGCCTACTCTTGCACCTCCACATGATGCTCAAAAAACTCGGCGGTTCTCTCAACATGCAGCAGACTAGCTCCACTCCGAGAGCTCACCAAAGGAAGAGTGCTCAACTCTACCAAACATCCGAGGAAAACACCAACGGATCCAATCCAAGGGGGAATCGCTCATCTTGCACCCTTAACCACGGGGTTCCGGCCATCTGGCTGCAAACAACAACACTTTACAGGAGCACAAAGATGCCTCAACAATCTCCTCGAAGGCTGCCAACTCTGCAGCTACTCACTGGGCAATCAAACAATCTGCTAAGGCTCAAGATCAACACTTGATCTACCTAGGCTAGTCCACACGGGGACCTGCTCCACAAGCATCCACATAAGCACAGCCATAGCTAACTCCTCTCTTGGAGTAGCACTCCAAGGCAAAGCACCTCCACCCTCTCACTAGGGGAAAACCAACAACTAGGCCACAATTGGCCTACGGGAGTCCAAGCTCTGCCTCCCACGGGAACGACGTCCCAGGGCATCCGAATCTGTCTGGATACCGCAACAAGCCACAACATACATCACACACTGCGGGAAGTTGGCATGATGGCGCTCTAAACCCAAACCAACAACGAGTCAGAACCTGCTCGTCTCCGCTCCACAACACTACACAAGGCATACACTAGATGACAGGTATTGTAAATTCTTAACCCTTTTTCAACAACAAATAGTAAACTTAGGCGTACTGGATGATGGCTTGAGTCTTGATGATCATGGAAAAATGACCTACAACAAAAGGTCAGTCTACAGAATCTATGTCTCTGAGCTCTGATACCAACTGTAAAGACCCAACCCGAATGGGTTTCTAAATAGGCCATTACCTCAATGCATGCATACAAATCTACAGAAAATTTGCAAGATGGTGTTTGGATTCTAAGTAAAAACCAAAACATGAAAACATCCATTTAAAAACCAACATAAATTCCTGAAACCTGTCTTTGTTTCCAAGCACCTGTTCCAAGACAAATACATTTCCAAAACATATTCTGATAAGAGATTTATTTAAAACATACAAGCTTTACAACAATGCTAGAATCCGGGAAAACATTCATAAAACACCCTAGGGCTCCGTGCCCAACTACATGCATTCAGAGGACATTTAAATCATAAACATAAACATAAGACTCAGTGTTGAACAACGGGTTTCCATGATCACAGCTCCTCCTCCAGCCATCCTGTCTCGCACCATGGTTACCTGTGGAAAACCACATAATAAGGGTGAGTAACGAATTACTCAGTAAGAATCCCCAACCGGGGTACAATACGATATACATGGTCATCTAGCAGAAAGATATGCAAGCTATGAATATAAACACAGATAGAGCACATAGCTTAGCCCACACTTGGGCCTCGGATGCCAACTCAGGGTCTTAGTCCAGAAATCAATCACCACATCCACACAATACACAAGTCGCCCTATACGAGAAACAAGTTCCGGCCTCAGCCTGTCTACTGTCGACGAAAGGTACACTAGCTCAAGATCCCGAGGAGCTCTCCGGTCGGCGCTGTAATGAGCGTAAGCATGCACCGCGTGCTTCTACAGACTATGGGGGGTGCCGGGTCTAGTGGCAAGCTGCCCATATCCGGATACCACGGCTAACTAAATCTCTGGATCGGTGTCACTGACATAGGGGTGTGAGACCTGGACACGTGAACTATGTCACCACTGTACCACCTTTTTGAGGCTAAGGAACGGGTCGTGGTAGGCCTACACCAGGAAGCCGTCCTTACCTTAACAGGTGGCAATCAAGGGCTACTACCGAACACGCTGAGGATGTGCCGGCTGCCGGGGACTAGGCATTGCCAAGTCATCATCCCGACCGTTGGGGCATCGCTTAGACTACCACCCTCACCCAAGATTGCAGGGCCTACCGGTTGGGATAGCTAATCCCTCACGGGGTCCAAGGACGGAGAACTGTCTCGAACGTCCTTGCCATGGATGCAAGATACTTTATGCATCGAGCCGGATGATGCTATCTACCTGCAATTCTAACCTGCCCTAGCAATCAACACACAATTCCATAAAATCCAATACGTGCTCAATAAGAATACAACGAGCCTAGCATGATACTACGAAGCAAGGAACAGATACGAGCATGCCAGAAAGGAACAACCTAGCATGGACTAACATGAGAAACAACATAGGAAATCATGCCAGTCGGGAATTCAGAATAGAGCACTTATCAGGGAACATGTCAATAAACACAAACAAGCATACAATCAGCATCACATGATACATCGCAGGGCCCACACAACTCCGGTAAGAAATCCTTACCTGGCCGGAAGACCTCTAAACACAAGAAACCTAAGCTGCGATCGAACCCGAGCTACCTATAACGAACCAAGCAAAACACATCAATAATCATAGAATAGCCCTAAATACACTAAAATAAATAGGGCTCAGCTCGGGAGCAACTCACGAGGCGCGACGGACACACGAACGAGCCGATTGCACGAACGGGGCAGCAACAGGGCCGGTTGGGCGCGCTGGGGCGCAGGAATGGGCGCGTGGGGCGCTGGCTCGGCGCTGGGGCGTGGCGATGGGCGCGACTGCGCGCGCGGACGCGCGATGGGGCACGGCTGGGGCACACGGGCGCTGCGCGTGCGGCGCGGACACGGGCGATGACGCGCGCGGGCGAGCGACGGCACGGCGAGGGCGCGGCGCGGCTCGGCAGGGACGGCACGGCGCGGCTCGGCAGATCTGTTGCGACGACGACGACGACGTGCTGGGCGGAGACGGGCGGATCTGGTGCGACGAGCTCGGCTGGAGCGAGCGACGGGACTGGGCGAAGACGGGTGGATCTGGCGCGCGAGCTCGGGCGATCTGGCTGCTGGCGACGTTCGATGGCGAGCGAAGGCTGACCGGCGGCACGGCGAGGGCGACGACGAGTTCGGGCTGGCGGTGATAAGTGGCATTTGCGGGCTGAAATTTGCTCGAGAGAGAGAGAGAAAAGAGAAAAAGAGAAAAAGAAAAAAAGAAAAAGAAAAAGAAAAAGAAAGGAAAAAAAATGAATTTGGACAAGGAAAGGGAAAATGGGAAAAAAAAAAAAGGAAAAAGGGATTTTATCCAAAAAATCCATCCTTATCCAATAAAACCTCAAAAATCCCATTTCCCGGCTTCCTCCTTCGAGACCCGACTGAAGCAACCTTTTCCAATAAACAAATCTCACTTAAATCCATCTCCCAAAGCAACACTAAAGGCCCGAGCTCGAATCCCAAAGGAAACACCCAAACAACCATCACTTTGCCAAAACCCAAAACCACAACCGAACTTCCAAACGACTAGCCCAAACATCTCGGGACTCGCAGCCAACAACAAACAAGCCTCAACAAAAGCAGAAGCTGCCTCAAGCCCCGAAAAACCACAAATCCCGCAGGGGTGCAAAAGACCAAAATACCCCTAAGGGTCAAAACAGCTCTAACGGCCCAACCGAACCACTGAATCTGAACCGGAAGCACCTCGAGAACCGGAATAGAAAACTGGGCCATTACAATAAGTCCCCGATGGGCATCACTGAGTTGGAGGTGTAAGACCCCGATGGGCATCCTAGGTGTATAAGTCCCCGATGGGCATCACTGAGTTGGATGTGTAAGACCCCGATGGGCATCCTAGGTGTATAAGCCCCCGATGGGCATCACTGAGTTGGATGTGTAAGACCCCGATGGGCATCCTAGGTGTATAAGTCCCGATGGGCATCACTGAGTTGGAGGTGTAAGACCCCGATGGGCATCCTAGGTGTATAAGTCCCCGATGGGCATCACTGAGTTGGAGGTGTAAGACCCCGATGGGCATCCTAGGTGTGTAAGTCCCCATTGGGCAGCACTGAGTCCTAGGTTGAGTATGGCCCGAAGGGCATCCAGGTGTAGAACCTTGGGTAGTTTATAGCTGTAAGCCTTTGAATAGGCAAGTTCCATGAGGGGCGTATGGTTTAACCCAACTGTTTGCTCCAAGTCGTTGTTTGGTTGCATGTGCTTGTGCTAAATGAAATGTTTTCGTATTGTACCCTGGTTGGGGATTCTTACTGAGTAAGTTGTTGCTCACCCTTATTTTCTGTGGTTTTCCACCAGGTAACTTGGGACATAGGCTGGATGGTTAGGAGGAGGCTGTTGGATGATCATGGATAGCTGACTCTGAGATTGCACATTCTTTTACTGTTTTTATGAATTAGCATGTAGTGGGACTTGAGTCCATAGGAAAGCACTCAAAAACTATTTTATGTTCTCGAACCGTTCCCTTTGATTTGTTTTAAGAAAGTACTGATCAGTCACTTACTTGTTGGTTTTATTTATTGGAATTACAGTTTTTGTTTTAAATGTGTTGACTGCAAAGATTTAAATTTGGAACTCTGAATGACGTTTTACATTCTTAATCATGTATGCTAAGTACGAATCTAGGTTAGAGAGCGTTTCTTGGGTCGGGTCCTTACAGTTGGTATCAGAGTCCAGAGTTATAGGTTCTGTAGACTGACCTGCAGTTGTAGGTTGTTTTCCATGATCATCAGCGCTCCGCCAGCCATCAGGTATGTCCATAAGTTTAAGGTTAAGGGTTAAGAATTACAATACCGTTTGCACCTTGCATGTACATGAGTTGTTGTTGTAGAACAGGGAGAACAGGTTCTGACTCATTGTTGGTTTGGGTGTAGATTGTCAGTATGCCAGTCACTCGTAGAAGGCAGGGAGGCTCGAGGACAACCAGCCAGGGCATTCATATTGATTCTGACACGGGAGGGATGTCGTCCCAAGCTGATGCTGATGTTAGGCCTCCTACAGGCCCTTCTGCTATGTTGCCCGGAGAGGGCGTGGAGGCAACTGAGCCTCGGGAGGCTGCACTGGGAGTTGCTTTTGTGGAGTCCATGAGGGCTCTTATGGTTGGGTTGTTGTCTGACCAGAGGGCCGAGCAGAGAGCTGAGACGCAGGCTCTGTTAGCTACACAGAGGGAGGAGTCCCAAATTCAGATAGAGCAGCTGACCGAGTTGGTTCGTGAGAGGATCGCTGCTGATGCCACGATCGCCTTGATCGCAGGAGCCAATTGTGAACGAGGCCTTTGTGGCGGAAGGTGTTGAGAATCTGGGCAAGTGGCTGAAGGATTTTGTCAAATGGAAGCCGGAGAAGTTTAGTGCCCCTAGAGAACCATTGGTAGCTGCCAGGTGGATTGCTGAGCTGGAATATACATTTATGGTTATGGCTTGTCCTGAGGTGCAGCGAGGTCGATGTGCAGCTCATGTCTTAGCTGGTACAGCTAAGTGGTGGTGGGATTCCACCTTGAGTGAGAGACCGGCTGGGTCTCCACCTGCCACCTGGGAATTCTTCAAGGCCTAGTTCAAGGCAAAATTTATCAGTGAAGAAGCCCAAGAAAAGATGATTGAGCTATTTTCAAACCTTAAGCAGGGGTCTGACTTGATCAAGGTGTATGAGAAATTTTTTTCGGAGTATGGGTACTTCGCGCCGCAGTTGATTGCTACCCCTGAGCTGAAGATCAGGAAGTTCATTGCAAGTTTGAGACAGGGAGTGTCTCAGGATGTTAGGGCACAGGCCCCAGAGACTTTTGCCAAGGCAGTACAGTTGGCGACGATTTATGATGGGAAGTACCCTCCAGAGCAGGTAGCTAGTACGAAGTAGTGCGAAGGCCCCAGTGTACTCGGGCGAGCGTAAGTTTGACTCGGGAAGTAATGGTCGGTGAAATTTTGTCGGCGCCGCTGTGGTACTTATCATGGCAGAGACCAGCATCGGGACCGTAACCGTGATCAGCCTCGCCAACAGGGCGTAGGGAGGCTGCCACCGTATTGTAGATCCTGTGGGAAGCAGCATTGGGGACCTTGTGGTGGTAACCCTAGAGCTTGCTATAGATGCGGTAAGGAGGGGCATCAGGCCCGACATTGCAATCAGAAAGCAGTGGTGGCGCAGCCAGCTGAGCAGCAGGGGAGAGTGTATGCTACGACCCGCCAGGAGGCTGAGAAAGCGGGCCGCGTGGTAAGGTGTACGCTCCTAGTTCTTGACCACCTTGCCTTTGTGTTGTTTGATTCGGGTTCCACACATTCTTTTATTTCTGTTGTGTTTGCTGAGCATGCTTGCATGATTTTAGAGCCCTTAGGATTTGAGTTATCTGTTGCTACTCCCTCGGGAGTTAGTATGTTGGCTAGCCAGAAGGTAAGGGATGGTCGGATACAGGTATCCGACGAGTCTCTGCAGGTTACGCTCATAGCGTTAGCTATGAGTGGTTTTGACGTAATCCTCGGTATGGATTGGTTGGCTGATAACCATGCTATGATTGATTGCCGTCGGAAGGAGGTAGTGTTCGGGTCGTCGGGTAGGCCTAGCTTTAAATTTCGGGGCACCCAGAGTGGGGTGTGTCCGCCAGTGATTTCGGCAGTTAAAGCTCACCGTTTGCTAGCTCGAGGAGCTTGGGGTTTCTTAGCTAAGTTGACCGGAGAGAACCGTGATCAGTTATCTGTTGAGCAAGTGCCCATTGTGCAAGAGTTTGTAGATGTTTTTCCTAAAGAGTTGCCTGGTCTGCAGCCAAAGAGGGAGGTGGATTTCTCAATAGAGCTTGAGCCAGGGACGCGTCCTATTTCCAAAGCTCCTTATCGTATGGCGCCAGCTGAACTGAAAGAGCTAAAGGAGCAGTTGCAGGAGTTGCTTGACAAAGGATTTATTAGGCCGAGTGTGTCCTCGTGGGTAGCACCCGTGCTATTTGTTAAGAAAAAGGATGTCTCGATGCGTCTATGCATCGATTACAGGGAACTAAACAAGGTGACTATCCAGAACAAGTATCCACTGCCACGTATCGATGACCTGTTTGACCAGCTCCAGGGAGCTTGTGTGTTCTCGAAGATTGACTTGAGGTGAGGCTACCACCAGTTAAGGATCTGGGATGCAGATATCCCTAAAACAGCTTTCAGGTCGAGGTATGGTCACTACGAGTTCGTAGTCATGTCCTTTGGACTGACGAACGCCCCAGCAGCATTCATGGACATGATGGACAGAGTGTTCAAGGAATTCTTGAACCGCTTTGTCATCGTGTTATAGATGAAATTCTTGTGTATTCTAAGTCTATGGAGGACCATGCTTCGCACCTAAGGCAGATTTTTTCAGCCTTGCGCGAGAACCACCTCTATGCGAAGTTTTCAAAGTGTGACTTTTGGCTTGAGGAGGTAGCTTTTCTAGGACACGTTGTGTAAAGACCCGACCCAAAAGGGGCTCTAAATGGGCCTTTACCCCAATGCATGTGTTGAAAATAAAAGACATTATGAAAAATATATTTCGGATCCCAAGTAAAAACAGAAACATTCAACAACCAAAACATACATTTCTAAAAGCATACTCTGATCAGAGATTTATTTAAACCATTTAAACCATCCACAAGTACAAATATGCTGGAATCCATAAAACGTAAGAAAACATCCTAGGGCTCCATGCCCGTCTACATGCATTCAGGGGAAATAACAAAAGTCAAGAGTCATGATATAATAAAATGGTCAGAGATGACAGCAGGATTCCATGATCACAGCTCCTCCTTCAGCCATCCTGTCTTGCGCCTTGGTTACCTGTGGAAAACCACAGAATAAGGGTGAGTAACGAATTACTCAGTAAGAATCCCCAACCGGGGTACAATACGATATACATGATCATCTAGAAGAATGTATGCAAGCTATGAGTATAAACACAGAATAGAGCACATAGCTAAGTCCACACTTGGACCTCGGATGCCAACTCAGGGTCTTAGTCCGGAAATACCACAACACACTATACGCGCTATACGGGAACAAGTCCCGGCCTCGGCGCATCTCATCGTCGATACGAAAGGTGCACTAGCTCAAGATCCCGAGGAGCTCTCGGTCGACGTAGCGTAATGAGCGTAAGCATGCACCGCGTGCTTCTACTGCACTATGGGAAGTGCAGGGTCTAGTGGCAAGTTGCCCATATCCGGATACCACGCCTAACTAAATCTCCGGATCGGTGTCACCGACATAGGGGTGTGAGACACGGACACGTGAACTATGTCGGCCAGACCACACCGCTTTGAGGCTAAGGAACGGGTCATGGTAGGCTTACACCAGAAGCCGTCCTTACCTTAACAGTGGCAATCAGGGCTACACTGCCGCCGAACACGCCGAGGACGTGCCGGTGCCGGGACTAGGCATTGCCAAGTCATCATCCCGACCGTTGGGGTATAAGCAGACTACCACCCTCACCCAAGATTGCGGGGCCTCACCGGTTGGGATAGCTAATCCCTCATGGGGTCCAAGGACGGAGAACTGTCTCGAACGTCCTTGCCATAGATGCAAGATACTTTATGCATCGGGCCGGATGATGCTATCTACCCGAATTCTAACTCCGCCTTAACAATCATCAAACAATCCAATACGTGCTCGAAAGAATACACAGCAGACCTAGCATGGTACTACTGAACAAGAATGAATATGAGCATGCGAGCGGAACAACCTAGCATGGACTAACATGAAAGAACAACATACGAAGTCATGCTAGTCGAGGAATTGAAACGAGCACCTAAACTATACATGCGATAATCACAAACAAACATACAACATCAATCACATAGAACATCGCAGGTCCACACAACTCCGGTAAGAAATCCTTACACCGCCGGGAGGCAACTACACACAAAATCCTAAGTCGCGATCGATCCCGAGCTAGCTAACGAGAACCTAACAAACACAATAGAAATCACAATCATAGCCCTAAAAATATAATAAAACAAGCGGAAGCTCGGCTCAGGGGCACTCACGGCACACGACGACACGAAATTTGAAATCTTCTTGTGCTGTGCATGCTGGGTGGCCGGGCGCTGGCAAAGCGATGGGGCGCGTGTGCGCTGTGGACACTGTACTGGAGCACGGCAGACGGGCGAAGGCGCGCGGGCTGGCTGGCGAGCGGCGGGCACGAGCGAAGCGTCTCGCGGCGGCGGCGGCTTCTGGGGCGAGCGGCGCGCGCGACGGCGGGCGATGCCGCTGCCGGGCTGAATCGTGCGGCGACGGCGGCCGCGCGAGAAGCGGGCGTCGGCGATGGACGGATCTCGGGCGGCTCTTTGGTGTGCGACGGCGATGTGGCTGACCGACGCGCGTTCGGGCGTCTTTGCGCCGGCAGATCCGGGACGGCTGCTGGCGCGCGAGCGGGCTCAGTGCGATCTGGGCGTCTTTGCTCGGTGATGCGGTCGCGGTGGTGGTGGGCGATCCGGCACTGGCGGACACTGCAACAACACACACACACATGGGCACCTCCTCTTACCTTCGGCCGGCCAAAACAACCTATCGAGAAGATGAAGAAGATGAATACCTACCGGAATGATGATCGAACTACGGAGCAAAGCAAGGGGATGAAATTCGGCTAGAGAAAGTTGGGGAAACAAGCTTGGACGGCTAGGAGGATGTGTTGGAGAAGAAGAACAAAACCTAGCTTTTCTTTTCCATTTAACCAAATGCACCAAAACCCCAAAATCCAAGGCTAACCATAAAATGACACGGAAAGAGCAACAAGAGCTCTCAATAGCTCAACTGGCCACACCACCCACCACGACTTCTCGGACACACAGGTTGAAACCCACCAAACACACTTTTAACACACAATTTTCCTTTTGCATCTCCCCATGCCCAAACACATCCACAAAGCCTAAAAAACTTACATAAATCCATCCAATAATTTTAGCAACTGGAAAAAGACATAAACGGTCCTGACGGCCCGACCAAATTACTAAAATACCCCTAGGGCATACCTGGAAGACCTGGATGAAAACCTGGGTCGTTACACGTTGTGTCTAAGGAGGGAGTGGCTGTGGACCCTTCAAAGATAGAGGCCGTTAGTTCGTGGGCCATACTGACGACTGTGTCAGAGATTCGTAGCTTTCTAGGTCTGGCCAGATATTACCGTCTCTTCGTTCAAAACTTTTCTTGCTATAGCAGCCCCGCTTACTCGGTTGACGAGAAAGGGCGTCGATTTCGTTTGGGATAAGAAGTGCGATGAGAGTTTTGCTAAGCTGAAGAACAGCTTGACGTCTGAGCCAGTGTTGGCAGTTCGAGAGGGAACACGGGGTTTCGTGGTGTACAGTGATGCCAACAAGTTTGGTTTAGGTTGCGTTCTGATGCAACACGGTAAGGTGATAGCGTACGCCTCGAGGCCGTTGAAACCACACGAGCAGAACTATCTGACTCATGATATGGAGTTGGCAGCAGTCGTCTTTGCGCTTAAGATCTGGAGGCACTACTTGTATGGGGAAAAGATTCAAATTTTCTCGAACCACCAAAGCCTCAAATATTTCTTCACTCAGAAGGACCTGAACATGAGACAGAGGAGGTGGTTGGAGCTTGTAAAGGATTACGACTGTGAGATCCTGTATCACCCTGGAAAGGCAAACGTTGTGGCAGATGCACTTAGTAGAAAGACCTCGCATCTAGCAACGTTGGCAAATCCCAAAAGTATCATAAGGAAAGACCTTGAGAGAGCGGAAATAGCAGTTTTGTTAGGGGAGGTTACCACCTGGGTAGCCCAGTTGACCATCCAGCCTTCGATAAGGCAAAGGATTATCGACGGCCAGTTGAACGATCCTAAGTTAAAGAGTTTGTATGAGAGGTTCAGGCTAATGGTGACTTCGATTTTGTGATATTTGCAGATAGTGGCTTGAGGTATAAGGGTCGGCTATGTGTCCCAGCCGATGCCGGTATTCGCACAGAGTTGTTGACCGAGGCTAACACCTCGCCTTTTGCATGGCACCCAGGGGGTAACAAGATGTACCAAGATCTTAAGCAGACCTTTTGGTGGATGTGGATGAAGAGAGAGATTGCCCAGTTTGTTAGTCAGTGTCTCACTTGTCAGCAAGTGAAGGCGGCGAGGCAGAAACCAGCAGGGTTGTTACAGCCGCTTGGGGTTCCACAGTGGAAGTGGGAGGAGATTACCATGGAATTTATTTCGGGTTTGCCCAAGACTCCAAGAGGCTATGCACAGATCTGGGTCATCGTTGACAGGTTGACCAAGTGTGCACACTTCATTCCCGGCAGGATAAGCTATACCATGGAGCAGTGGGCACAGTTGTTCCTTGAGCAGATAGTTAGGTACCATGAAGTGCCAATTAAAATTATCTCCGACCGAGATTCCCGTTTTACATCAAGATTTTGGAAAGCCCTTCAGGCAGGTTTGGGCACAGAGTGCAGCTACAGTACTGTGACGAACCCGACCCAAAACATGGTCCTAAACCGGGGTTCTCACTCAGCATGCAAGTTAAATATGATAACAAGCGGTTTAGTGCTCATATTTAAAAACCTTTCAAAATGTATGAGAAGGGGGAACCCTTAAAACATAAACAACAATTTTCATTTAAACAATCCAACGAAGTAAAACAACCTGGCCAGTATTTATAAAAATATACAATACAATTTAAACAGCTTTTTAAACAATGTTCCCCTAGGACTCCTCTCCATCTACATGCTGAATAAACAACGCAATAATAAATGACAGAGTGCCGGCGGCTCCCCATGATCAATCAGCTCCCTCCGCTAGCCATCCTGGTGTTGTCCCAAGTTACCTGAAAGATAAATAAGGGTGAGTATAAACATACTCAAGAAGAATCCCCAACAGGGGTACAATACGATACATCAGTCATCTAGCACCTCAACATGCAAGCAAACAGCTATCAACACAGATCATAGCTCAACGAGCTCATAAAACAAGATCTGGAGTCATCGGAAGTCTCTTACTTCTGGCCTAGGGATTGGATACACTGACCAATCCTGGACATCACCGAGGTATCTGTCACTCGGGGGGAATACACTGATCCCTAGAATGTCCTCAAAGGCCTCCTTGCCCTTGCACTAAATCGGACTTACGGGAGAGTACCGAAGTCGAGGCTCTAACGGAAGGAATGGTGTACTCACGACATTAGCCTGAGGAGCTCGAGGCGGAAACTAACGCGTGTGCGCGCACACACGCATCTTCTTTGCAACCGGCGTAAATGCGGGGGCCTAAGGGCAAACTACGCGGGCGTGCACGCATGCCTATGACTCGGAAGCGGTGTCGCGATCACGATGGCGAGAGGCCTCGCGCTCATCGTGCAACATGATCCATCGACTGAAGCTAAGAACCGGCCGAGGCGGAGCTTACACCGATGGCGTGGTTCCGCTCTAGCGGAGCTACAAACTAGGCTATTGCCGAAGTGGGTAGCTAAGTCCACAACCGGTGGTCGGGCGGGAAGCAAGATACGTTATCTTTGCCCACACTTTACTCCCGACCTGAGCTAAATCCACCTTGGCGACCGGGGGGGGGGAAGCAAGATACGTTATGATGCGCACACTTTACTCCCGATCAGTGGGGACAAAGTACGTTATATGCGCTTTCCGCCTACGGATGATGACAAACCCTACAACTCTATCTAAGAGTACAGAGTAAAATCAATGATTCCTTGCTAGCAAACAATGACCGACATCAATCACATTTACCTAGCATGATACTACAACTTAAGCAGGAATCATAAGCATGCTGGCAGAACAAACCTAGCATGGCACTAACATGTAAAATCAGGCAAACATGCTAGCAAGAAATCAATCAAACTGCTCTATCTATAACATGCTCATAACAGTCAGCAAACAAGCAAGGCATATCATGATATATCGCAGGGTCCTCACAACCACGGTAAGAAATCCTTACCTGGAACAAGTAGAAAACAATAATTAATCATAAATCAACGAGCGATCCTCGAGCCTCTAATCGATCCCAAACAGCCTATACATCAAACAAAGCACCCAAATAATATACATAAAATAGCCCAATAAATACAATAACCAGCAGCCCACAAATCTGGGCCCAACGAAGAAAAGACTCGGGAAATACCATCCGAGAAGCCACAAGGCTCAGGCCAAGCCAACACACAACAAGCAGGCTGGGTTCGAGGCAGCGCTGGGCGCAAGGCAGCGGCGGCGTGGCGTGGCTTTCAAGATGAGGATGGCGCGCGCAGCGCGAGCTCGCAAGCACTGCCTGTGGCGCGCGCGAGGCGACGGGCTAGGGGCGCTTGATCTGGCACGGCACTGTGCGAGGGCTGGGCGATGCGAACCAGGGCGTCGTGGGCTTGGGCGAGCAGGGGCTGGGCTCGGCGCGACCTGGGCTCGGGCGAGCTCGGCGACGCGGCACGGACCTAGGCTCGGGCGGCGGGCGACGGGGGCTCGGGCGAGCGCCAGGGTGGCTCGGCGACGCTGGCGCCCGGGCTAGGCGAGCGGTGGCTCGGGTGGGTGGCTGGGTGGGCGGTGCGAAATGGGGCTGGCGGGCGTGGGAGGGGCTGATCGGGTTGGAGGAGAGAGAAAGGGAAAAGAAAAGGGAAAAAATGGAAAAGAAATGGAAAAAAGGAAAAAAGGGGGAAAATGGGAAAAATGGGTATTTTATACTTAATTTCAAACTTAACCAAATTTTCCAATTTCTAAAAAAATCCTTAAACAAATCCTCAAATCCCATTTCCCAGCTTCCTCCTTCGAGACCCGACTGAAGCAACCATTTCTAATCAACAAATCTCACTTAAAACAACCTCCTAAATCAACACTGAGGGCCCGGCTCGAATCCCGAAAGAAACAACCAAAAAACCATCACTTTGCCCAAAACCCAAAACACAACCGAGCTTCCAAACAAATAGCCCAAACATCTCGGGACTCGCAGCCACCAACAAACAAGCCTCAACAAAGGCAGGAGCTGCCTCAAAGCCCTGAAAAACCACAAATCATGCCCGAGGAGCAAAAAGACCCAAAATACCCCTAAGGGTCAAGACAGCTCTAACGGCCCAACCGAACCACTGAATCTGAACCAGAAGCTCCTTGAGAACCGGGATAGAAAACTGGGCCGTTACAAGTACAAACTTCCACCCACAGACCGATGGTCAGACGAAGCGGGTAAATCAGATCCTAGAAGATATGTTGCGAGCCTGTGTGTTGGATTTTTTGGGTAGTTGGGACCAGTACTTATATTGGATTTCCCGGGTAGTTAGATTTAGACAGGTGATGTATAGTGTAGAAAATTGTAGGGGTAACTAGTGTACGTCCCGCTCGGGTAAGACCCCGATGGACATCCGGAGGTGTAAGACCCCGATGGGCATCCTAAGTGTATAAGTCCCCGATGGGCATCACTGAGTTGGAGGTGTGTAAGGACCCGACCCAAAAGGGGCTCTAAATGGGCCTTTACCCCAATGCATGTAGTGAAAATAAAAGACATTATGAAAAATACATTTCGGATCCCAAGTAAAAACAGAAACATTCAACAACCAAAACATACATTTCTAAAAGCATACTACGATCGAGAGATTTATTTAAACCATTAAAACAATCCACAAGTACAAATATCTTTGGAATCCATAAAACGTAAGAAAACATCACGGGGCTCTGTGTCCGTCTACATGCATTCATGGGAAATAACAAAAGTCAAGAGTCATGATAAAATAAAATAATCAGAGATGACAATGAGGATTCCATGATCACGGCTCCTCCTTCACCATCCTGTCTCCGCCTTGATTACCCGTGGAAAACCACGAGAATAAGGGTGAGTAACGAATTACCCAAGAAGAATCCCCAAGCAGGGGTACAATACGATATACATGATCATCTAGAAGAATGTATGCAAGCTATGAGTACAAACACGAGCGGAGCACATAGCTAAGTCCACACTTGGACCTCGGATGCCAACTCGGGGTCTTAGTCGGAAATACCATAACATACTAAACGCGCTATACGGGAACAAGTCCGGCCTCACCGACTCATCGTCGATACGAAAGGTGCACTAGCTCAAGATCCCGAGGAGCTCTCCGGCCGTATTTGTAATGAGCGTAAGGATGCACCGCGTGCTTCTACAGGACTATGGGGTGCGGGGTCCAGTGGCAAGTTGCCCATATCCGGATACCACGCCTAACTAAATCTCGGATCGGTGTCACCGACATAGGGTGTGAGACACGGACACGTGAACTATGTCACTGTACCACCGCACTTTGAGGCTAAGGAACGGGTCATGGTAGGCTTACACCGGGAAGCCGTCCTTACCTTAACAGTGGCAATCATACTCTACCGCCGAACACGCCGAGGACGCGCGGCCGCCGGGACTAGGCATTGCCAAGTCATCATCCCGACCGTTGGGGCATCGCTTAGACTACCACCCTCACCCAAGATTGCGGGGCCTACGGTTGGGATAGCTAATCCCTCACGGGGTCCAAGGCGGAGAATCGTCTCGAACGTCCTTGCCATAGATGCAAGATACTTTATGCATCGGCCGGATGATGCTATCTACGAATTCTAAACCTTTACAATAATAACAATTCAATCAATGCGGTCCAATACGTGCTCAATGAGATACAAGGAACCTAGCATGATACTACGAAGCAAGAACAGATATCGAACATGCTAGAATAGAACAACCTAGCATGGGCTAACATGAGAAACAATACAAGAGTTCATGCGATCGAGAATTGAAACAGAGCACCTAGGGCTAAACATGCTAGTAATCATACACGGGCATACAAAACAACAATCACAAATATACCGCAGTGGTTCACACAACCCCGTGAAGAAATCCTTACCTTGGTGGAAGACTTCTACACACAAATTCCTAGGCTGCGAACACTTCCGAGCTAGCTATCGAGAACCTACAAACATAGTAACAATCATAACCATATCCCTAAAAATATAATAAAGCAGCGAGAGCTCGGCTCGGGGAGCACTCACACGGCACCGCGACAGCAAAGCAAAGGCGCTGGCTGGGCAGTGCTGGCACTGGTGAAGCTGGCGCTGGCTGCGCTATGTGCACTGCATTTGGCGCGTCTCGCGCGCATGGATGGGCGCTGGGCGCGGCGTGCTTTCACGGACAGACGGACTTCGGCAGCGCAGCGGACGCGACACGGCGCACGGGCGCGCGGCGTGCGCGTGATGCGACACGGCGAAGCCGCTCGGCGAGGACGCGCACGCGGCGAACGTCTTGGCGTGCGGGCGAAGCGCGGTCGGCAAGCGGACACGGCGAGGGCGACGATGGGCGCACGCGACGCGGCTGGACGCTGGCGCGGCGCCGGGCGAGGGCCTCTGGCGTCGGCGAGCGAGCGCGGGCGAGGATTTAACGATGGCGGCTGCTGCCGCGCGCGATTCGGCGTGGCCGCAGTGGCCGCCGGCAGATCTCTGGCGTGGGATCGGCCGCCGACGACAAGGCTAGCTGTTTCTTTGGACGAACGGCAAGGTCGCTAGGCGGATCTGGCGCGTGGCGCAGGTCGCCGACAGAATCGGGCGTGCGAGTGGCCGGTTGGACGCGCGACGATTCTTTGTTGGTGGGCTTCTCGGTGGGCCGCAATCAACACAAACACACTTGGCCAAACAAAGACACCAAGCGGATGAGAAGAAGAAGAGGAAGATCGATACCTACCGGAATGATGATGATCGATCCAAAGGAGCTGCAAGGATGAAGAAACTCGGCAAGGCAATGGAGAGGAGAGCTTGTGAGGCCAAGAGGAGTTTTGGAGAAGAAGATGGAATAAACCTAATTCTATTTCATTTAACCAAATGCACCAAAACTCCAAAATCCAAGGTTAACTAAGATGTGATGCGTAAAGAGTAACAAGAGCACCTAATGGCTCAATTGGCACACATCTCTACAAGCTTTCCAGAGACCGGGTTCAAACCCCATTTGCAAAGACAATTTCCTTTATTTTTACTTTTGCATCAAACCTTGCTCAAACCAAACCACAAACCCCTCCAAAAACCTACAAAAACCATCCAATAATTTTAGCAACTGGAAAAAGATATAAACGGCCCTGACGGCCCGACCAAATTACTAAAATACCCCTAGGGCATACCTGGAAGACCGGGATGAAAACACGGGTCGTTAGAATATTCCCTCTTTTTATGACTTTCGTCCTCGAAAGTCCTTAAGATCTGAAACAACACGAGATATCGCATTCTCATCCCGTCCTTACCGCTCACGAGCGGCCTCCTCGGACTCGAGACTCCTTCACTAAACTTTTACCAACGGATCTCACTTCTACGCAACGTCTTCGACTCAAGACCAGAATACTCATAGGCTTCTCCTCGAAGCCCAAACCCTCAATCAGCTGCAAGGGCTCAAAGTCCACAATGAGCAATGGGTCCGGCACATCTCTTTGCCTCACACCGTCTGAGAGAACACCGCACACCTACCGTGACAATGATGAAAAGAGCTAACCAATATGCAACTCGCCAATCCTTTCGAGAATCTCAAATGGTTCAACAACAGGAGGCTCCACTTCTCCCGCTTACCAACCTCAACACAACTCACAACGGCACAACTTTAAAACTACGCATTGTCCAACCTCAAACTCTAAAATCGACGCCGAACATCGGCGTAACTTTTCTGCCTGCTCTGAGCTAACAACACTAGCTCTAAACTCCTACACATCACCTCCGGTCAAATGCAAAGAACTCGGGACCCAAAGCAAAATTGATGGCCACCAACCTTTTCTTAGAACACTGGAATCTCTTTGTACTTACCTTGCAATGCCTCAATGGAACCACAAGAATTGACCGCTGAGAACTGCAACCAAAGGCAACCTCATAAAACCACTCTAGTCTTCCGCTGCCTAATCACGAAAACACCAACTCGCAACAAGCTCCAAAAGTTCTGGATCACTCCTCCCAAAAGACCATCGGTCAGAGGGTGAAAACACTACAGAAACTGCACCCGGCTCATAAGCCTCTTAACAACGCTCCGAACCACGGTTCATCACGCACTACCTAGAAAAATCTTTGTTGCCACACTCTGGAGCCAACAACTCCCACTGGCCCGACATGCCACTACTCCACAGAATGACATCTCCACCTGGGTGAGGTGCGAGCTCTAGCTACTGAAGCCAATCCTCCAAAAATCCGAACTTACACAACAACCTCAACTAGCTGACAGCTCCCACACGGAAACTTACAAACCAACAACTTGAGTGCTACGAACTAGGAAGCTCAAACAACTACAAACTGCATAGCTATGCCAACCCACTCAACTCTAGCTTGGCTCAAATCTTTGGTTTGGACAAGTCACCGCCAACAACCGGCCCTAAAGGGCTCCCTCCACCAAGCCTACCTCCATGCAAGCAACGGAACGAAGCTTGCCTCAAATATGAAGCACATCTCACAAGTCCAAACGATAACACATACATGCTTAACCCTCTAGCTTAGGCTTATTGCACCTTCCCACCGAAACTTCATAAACGGAACTCCACTACTCGGTTAACACCAACTACCAGGAACCAGATTACCAAAAATGGCTGGCAGAGCACAAACCACACTAACCAGCAAAGATCCCTAAAAAGGTCAAGACCCTAATCCATCCACAATGGTGCAACCTCAACCCACAACTGATACAAAGGAGTTCTTCCACTACAAAGGTGCAACATCTTCCAAGCCAACACACAAAAATCTTAACCAACTAGGCCAAACATTCATAAGAGGCGAGAACAACCTTTATCTGCAGACCTCTAGAACACCATCCAAGAATCCGCTTAATCTGGACAAACGACTACTTCCAAGCAGCCAACAAACTTTTCCTTCAAGCTAGCGCTTCCACCATTAACTCCAAGACCAAGGAGTAACGACAACTCCCCGAAGGAAACGGCTCCTACAAGCGGACAACCAACGGACGAGAGAACTCCACATACGCCTTTGTCTTGCTCCACGAGCAACAACATCTAATCTCACGGGGCACAACAAGGGTCCATCTCAGATTGAACCTCCAAATGCCAAGCGGGGCAACTCAACATCCCGGAAAGCAGGAAAAACAACCAACATGGCACAAACCACTCGCCCCCACGAGCAAAACTAAACTCTAGCAACTCCAATCCACACCTTGGTCAACACCAAGCATCAACTTGCCATCACACCGAAACCACTCCGGACTTTACTCCAAATAAACACTAGCTTGCTAGTCTACCAAGGCGCTAGCAACTCCACCGAGGCTACAAACTACACGCCTCCGGCTAGCCAATCTGAAACTCACTAGGTGGGCGGGTGAGCTCTAGAGAGGCTCTCCACAACCTAGGGTTCTTCGGCAACCCTCGACTCACCTGCTTGTCGGCATACGATCTAACAGACAACCGCTGAACAAACAACTCCAATTTCGGCATCCCAACCATGTTTGGCCAACTCCAACTCCTTGGGAACCTAGAGGACCCGAAACGCTACAGAATGCGTCATCCTCCTACTCAAAGCATCGGCCACAACATAACTTCTACCCAAGGAAGGATCCGAACAACTCTCTTAGCCATGTCGGTCAGAAACCACGCGGCTTAGCTACCATCGCTCTTGTTCGGTTTCCAATCGAACTCCAACCAACGATCAACAAGAAGATCCGCCAACCAAGCTTAGGCCCAACCTAACAAATCTTGCCTAAGCAACAACTTGATACCACGAGCACTGTATCCTTACCATCTCAACCAAAGCCTTACAACATCCATCCGAGTCCAACTTCTCCAGAACCGAGCACTAGATCTCCAAAGCAAACCCTACATGGATCTCGAAACTCTCGCCACTTTAACGAACCACACAAAACACACTTGTGTGCACAACTCTCAACCTTCCTTTAGAGATCCAAGACCAACAAGCGTTTTTCCCAAAAGCAACGCTAACTCCTGGCAGAGATACAAACAATCCAAGGAACACCAAAAGTTCCATCTCCACACGATACTCGAAGCTGAGGCAACCTTGCTCTACCAAAGCATAACCATGCCAATCCAAACTTACTTTGTACCAAGCCTCTACCAAGGGTGCTTACCCCTAAGGCATCCAAAACCTCTCGCAAGGCATCAGCTCATCTCGCCTCAAAAGCATCCAGCTCATCTCATGAGCATCCAACTCAGGGTCCCTCTGCTAGACCAAACTCGCATCTACAATGCTCAACTCTCCTCAGATTTAGGCACTCGAAGGTAGATGACCGCACTACCAACCACAAAGAAAATCTCTTGGCCTTAACACTAGCGCGAGACTCACGCGCACCAACATTTACCAACCGGCAACCTGCTGACTTACTCAACCTCCAGAAACACTGGGAAGAGGCTCCGGCTCCTCTCGAGCATCCTTTCGCTTGTAGTCCATCGACTACCACTAAACTAGTCCTCCGCACGACCTAAGCGGGTGCAAGCGCCATAAAGCAGATCCAAGGCTAAAGGAGTACGCTGAACTGAACTCGACGGCATAGAACCATCCGCTATGCCCAAGCCAAACTCAAGCCTGAACCAGACTTAGTGCCAAAGTGGCACACCAACCAATGCACCTCAAGTGCTACTACTACCAAATCCACATCTGAAGAAGCTGGGCTGTTAAACAACAGCAGGCTCGCAAGGGGCAAAGATGACCCTTCATCTGCCTCAAGCCACTAACACGGCAACTTGCCAAGCAGTCAGGCGATGGTGGAGACTCTGCTAGTCCACCTCTCACAAGGGACTTCCACCACCATCCGATGAACCAAACAAAGACAGAACGACACACCTCGGCCTCGAGCAGCGGGGCATCCCACACACGGATGCTAAACTCAAAACTGGCCAACTACTTTTTACTACTAGCAGTGGGACTTACTAAAACATCGAGCTCTACAGGCATCCATTTGCCAACCCGGGCGTCTCCATCAACGCCAACAAACTCATCTGAATAAACCTGCTTGATCATGCCCTCCAGGGAACCTCAGGGGATACAAGAGCTCTTTGGGGAAAAATGTTGAAACAAACTTTGTCATTTGGGCTATCTGTGCCGGGACTCCTCACTACGCGCTACAAGCTGCGCTGGGTCTCGCGCTCTCGATAGCTAAAGACACGCCATCAAATCTCTCATGGCTGGAGCACACTCTGCTCAAGGAGTCTCACTCTTAGGCGCCGCTAGCCTCTACCCCCTCCTCTAGGCAACTCAGCTCGCGGGGCCAAACCGGCATGCGGGCCTAACAACCACGACGCGCCTCAACATCAACACGATCGGTCCAACTCCTCGGTCGGACATGCCAAGCGCCCTGCTCCTGCGGGTGCGATCAACATCTTGGCGACCGCACGAAGCACCACCACCCTCTCACTAGGGGAAAAGCGGCAATCGGGCCACAAATGGCCAGCGGAGTCTAAGCTCGCCTCCCTGCGAACGATGTCCCGGGGGCATCCGAATCTATCTGGATACCTCAACAAGCCGCTAAACAAACCGCCAGATCTGCGAGAAAGTTGGCATGATGGCTCACTAAGCCCAAACCAACAACGAGTCGTAACGCTCGTCTCCGCTCCACAACACTACACAAGGCATACACAAGATGACAGTATTGTAAATTCTTAACCCTTTTTCAACAACAAATAGTAAACTTAGGCGCACTGATGATATTTGTCAGATCTTGATGATCATGGGAAAAAACGACCTACAACAAAAGGTCGGGTCTACAGAATCTATGACTCGACGAGCTCGATACCAATCAGTAAAGACCCGACCCAAAAGGGGCTCTAAATGGGCCTTTACCCCAATGCATGTAGTGAAAATAAAAGACATTATGAAAAATACATTTGGATCCCAAGTAAAAGCAGAAACATTCAACAACCAAAACATACATTTCTAAAAGCATACTCACGATCGGAGAGATTTATTTAAACCATTAAAACAATCCACAAGTACAAATATCTTTGGAATCCATAAAAGCGTAAGAAAACATCCGGGCTCTGTCTGCGTCTACATGCATTCGGGGAAATAACAAAAGTCAAGAGTCATGATAAAATAAAATAATCGAGATGACAAAGCAGATTCCATGATCACGCTCCTCCTTGACCATCCTGTCTCCCGCTTGATTACTGTGGGAAACCACGAGAATAAGGGTGAGTAACGAATTACCCAGTAAGAATCCCCAACCGGGTACAATACGATATACATGATCATCTAGAAGAATGTATGCAAGCTATGAGTACAAACACAGAGCGGAGCACATAGCTAAGTCCACACTTGGACCTCGGATGCCAACTCGTGGTCTTAGTCCGGAAATACCACAACATACTTAACGCGCTATACGGGAACAAGTCCGGCCTCGGCTGACTCATCGCCGATCACGTAAAGGTGCACTAGCTCAAGATCCCGAGGAGCTCTCCGGTGTGCCAGAATGAGCGTAAGGATGCACCGCATGCTTCTACAGACTATGGGGTGCGGGTCTAGTGGCAAGTCGCCCATATCCGGATACCACGCCTAACTAAATCTCCGGATCGGTGTCACCGACATAGGGGTGTGAGACTTGGACACGTGAACTATGTCGGCTGTACCCACCGCACACTGAGGCTAAGGAACAGTTCATGGTAGGCTTACACCAGAAGCCGTCCTTACCTTAACAGTGGCAATCAGAGGCTATCGCCGAACACGCCGAGGACGCGTGCGTTTGCGAGGACTAGGCATTGCCAAGTCATCATCCCGACCGTTGGGGCATCGCTTAGACTACCACCCTCACCCAAGATTGCGGGGCCTACCGGTTGGGATAGCTAATCCCTCACGGGGTCCAAGGCGGAGAAGCGTCTCGAACGTCCTTGCCATAGATGCAAGATACTTTATGCATCGCCCCGGATGATGCTATCTACGAATTCTAAACCTTTACAATAATAACAATTCAATCAATGCGGTCCAATACGTGCTCATGAGATACAAGGAACCTAGCATGATACTACGAAGCAAGAACAGATATCGAACATGCTAGAATAGAACAACCTAGCATGGGCTAACATGAGAAACAATACAAGAGTTCATGCGATCCAGAATTGAACAGAGCACCTAGGGCTAAACATGCTAGTAATCATACACAGGCATACAAAACAACAATCACAAATATACCGCAGGGTTCACACAACCCCGGTAAGAAATCCTTACCTTGGTCGGAAGACTTCTACACACAAATTCCTAGGCTGCGAACACTTCCGAGCTAGCTATCGAGAACCTACAAACATAGTAACAATCATAACCATATCCCTAAAAATATAATAAAACAAAGAGGCTCGGCTGGGAGCACTCACACGGCACCGCGACACGGCAAAGGCGCCGCTTTGGCAGGCCGGGTGGTGGTGAAGCTGGCGCTGCTGCGCTGCTGGCTACTGCACGGCATTGGGCGTCTGCGCGCGCGGATGGGCGCTGGGCGCGGCGTGTGCACACGGACAGACGGGACTCGGCAGGCGAGCGGCACGGCACGGGGCGCACGGCGCTGGCGTGCGATGCGGACACGGCGAAGCTGCTCGGCAGGGACGCGCACGCGGGCGAACGTCTTGGCTTGCGGGCGAGCGGTTCGGCAAGCGGACACGGCGAGGGCGTACGATGGGCGGCACGCGGACGCGCTGACGCGCTGGCGCCGCGGGCCTCTGGCGCGCGGCGAGCGACGGGCGAGCGACGAACGACGATCTGGCTTCTTTGGCGCGACCGCGGCGTCTGGCGGAGGCCGCCAGCAGATCGGGCGTGGGACCGGCTGCGACGACAAGGCTAGGCTAGTTCTTTGGACGAACGGCAAGGTCGCTAGGCGGATCTGGCGTGGCGGCGGCCGCTTCGGCAGATCCGGGCGTCGGTGGTGGCGGTTGGGCGCGCGCGACGATTCTTTGTTGTCGGGCTTCTCTCGGTGGCCGCAATCAACACAAACACACTTGGCCAAACAAAGACACCAAACGGATGAGAAGAAGAAGAGGAAGATCGATACCTACCCGGAATGATGATGATCGATCCAAAGGAGCTGCAAGGATGAAGAACTCGGCAAGGCAATGGAGAGGGAGAGCTTGTGCGGCCAAGAGGAGTTTTGGAGAAGAAGATGGAATAAACCTAATTCTATTTCATTTAACCAAATGCACCAAAACTCCAAAATCCAAGGTTAACTAAGATGTGATGCAGAAAGAGTAACAAGAGCACCTAATGGCTCAATTGGCACACATCTCTACAAGCTTCCCCAGAGACCAGGGTTCAAACCCTACTGGCAAAGACAATTTCCTTTATTTTTACTTTTGCATCAAACCTTGCTCAAACCAAACCACAAACCCCTCCAAAAACCTACAAAAACCATCCAATAATTTTAGCAACTGGAAAAAGACATAAACGGCCCTGACGGCCCGACCAAATTACTAAAATACCCCTAGGGCATACCTGGAAGACCGGGATGAAAACCTGGGTCGTTACAAGGTGTAAGACCCCGATGGGCATCCTAGGTGTATAAGTCCCCGATGGGCATCACTGAGTTGGAGGTGTAAGACCCTGATGGGCATCCTAGGTGTATAAGTCCCAGATGGGCATCAATGAGTTGGAGGTGTAAGACCCCGATGGGCATCCTAGGTGTATAAGTCCCCGATGGGCTTTACTGAGTTGGAGGTGTAAGACCCCGATGGGCATCCTAGATGTGTAAGTCCCCGATGGGCAGCACTGAGTCCTAGGTTGAGTAAGGCCCGAAGGGCATCCAGGTGTAGAACCTAGGGTAGTTTATAGCTGTAAGCCTTCGAATAGGCAAGCTCCAAGAGGGGCGTATGGTTTAACCCAACTGTTTGCTCCAAGTTGTTGTATGGTTGCATGTGCTTGTGCTAAATGAGATGTTTTCGTATTGTACCCCGGTTGGGGATTCTTTATGAGTAACTTGTTGCTCACCCTTATTTTCTGTGGTTTTCCACCAGGTAACTTGGGACAGAGGCTAGATGGCTAGGAGGAGGCTGCTGGATGATCATGGATAGCTGACTATGAGATTGCACATTCTTTTACTGTTTTTATGATTAGCATGTAGTGGGACTTGAGTCCCTAGGAAAGCACTCAAAAACTATTTTATGTTCTCTAACCGTTCCCTTTGATTTGTTTTAAGAAAGTACTTATCAGTCACTTACTTGTTGGTTTTATTTATTGGAATTACGGTTTTTGTTTTAAATGTGTTGACTGCAAAGATTTAAATTTGGAACTCTCAATGACGTTTTACATTCTTAATCATGCATGCTAAGTAAGGATCTAGGTTAGAGACCGTTTCTTGGGTCGGGTCCTTACAAGCCCATCGCCTAGCCGAAATTTGCCCAGACGCCGATTGCGGCCGAGAGCCATCGCCAAAGAAGAGCCCCTCGCATCGCGTCGCGACCATCGCCCAAAGAAGCGGCGGTCGCGATCGCCGCACTCCCTGCATGTCCGCGTCGCAGCCAAGCAACCAGATCGCGTCGCGTGCCTTGCCTGCATAGCGCGCAACCAGCGCCGCGTCGCCCCATCGCTATTCCACGCGCAGCTCTGCGCCCTAGCGCAGTGCCAGCACGCCTTACAGCGCAGCCCAGCGCCCTAGTGCTCGTGTCCGCGCGTGCGTGCGCGCCGCGCACCACCCGCCCAGCCGGCTCCGGCTCGTGCGACTGCGCTCGTCCACGTGTCAGCCGTGCCGTGTGAGTTGCTCCCGAGCGGAGCCTTGTTTGTTTTAATATATTTAGGCCTATAGATTGTGATAATTGTTGTGTTTGTTGGGTTCTCATTAGCTAGATCGAGATCGATAGCAACATAGGATCCTTGTGTGTAGTTGCCTTCCGACCAAGGTAAAGATTTCTTACCGGAGTTGTGTGGGCCCTGCGATATATTCTGTGATTGCTGTTTGTATGCTTGTTTATGTTTATCAGCATGTTTAGTGATAGGTGCTCTATTCTGAATTCCGACTGGCATGATTCTCGTGTTGTTTCTCATGTTAGTTCCATGCTAGGTTGTTCTGTTCTGGCATGCCCGTTATCTGTTCTTGCTTCGTAGTATCATGCTAGGTTCTTTGTCTCTGCTGAGCACGTATTGGATTGTTGTTGTGTCTGTTATAGTTAGAATTATGATAGGTAGCATCATCCGGGCGAGGATGCAAAACGTAACTTGCATCTGTGGCAGGGACGTAAGAGGTAGTACTTCGTCCCTGATCCGTCGTTAGGGTTTAGCTAACCCTAACGGCAGCCCATTGCAATCTTGGGTGAGGGTGGCAGACTGTTAAATGCCCCAACGGTCAGGAGGATGACGAGGCATTGTCTTGTCCCCGACAATCGGCACGTCCTCAGCGTGTTGGGTAGTAGCCCTTGATTGCCACCTGATAGGGAAAGGACCATTTCCTGGTGTAAGCCTACCACGACCGGTTCCTTAACCTCAGGTGCGGTGGTTCAGGCTGACATAGTTTACGTGTTCCGGTCTCACACCCCTATGTTTAGTGACACCGATCCAGAGATTAGTTAGGCATGAGTACTGGACCAGGGCAGCTTGCTCTAGACCCAAAGAACCCCGGTTGCAAGGCGGCATGCGATGCGCGCGCTACGCTCATTACTGGCGCCGATTGGAGAGCTCCTCGGGATCTTGATTTCAGTTCACCTTTCGTATCGACAGTAGACAGGCTGAGGCCGAGACTAGTTTTTCGTATAGGATCATAAAGCGTTGTAGTTTTCCGGAGTAAGACCCTGAGATGGCATCTGAGGTTTATGTGAGGATTAAAGCAAAGTGCTCTCTTCTATGTTTATATTCATAGCTTGCATACATTTCTGCTAGATGACCAGTTATATCGTATTGTACCCCGGTTGGGGATTCTTACTGAGTAATTCGTTACTCACCCTTATTTTGTGGTTTTCCACAGGTAACCATGGTGCGAGACAGGATGGCTGAAGGAGGAGCTGTGATCATGGAAACCAGCTGTCGAACTCTGAGTTTATGTCTATGATTCTTTATGCTTTATTTTCCTCTGAATGCATGTAGCTGGGCACGGAGCCCCAAGGTGGTTTTCTAACTGTTTTTCCAGATTTTAGCACTGTTGTAACCGTTTGAAGTTTTTGAATGATTTGAATAAATCTCTGATCAGAGTACGTTTTGGAAATGTATTTGACTTGAAATAGATGCTTGGGAACAGAGACAAGTTTCAGAAATTCTATATTTGACTTTCTAAATGGATGTTGTTTGTTTTAGTTTTCACTTAGAATCCAAAACCCATTCTTGCATATTGTCTTTAAGTTTTGAATGCATGCATTGAGGTAAAGGTCTATTTTAGAACCCCTTTTGGGTCGGGTCTTTACAGTTGGTATCAGAGCTCAAAGTCATAGATTCTGTAGACTGACCTTTTGTTGTAGGTCATTTTTCCATGATCATCAGCACTCTGACAGTCATCAGGTACGCCTAAGTTTACTGTTTTTAGAAAAGGGTTAAAAATTTACAATATAATTCATCTAGTGTATGCATTGTTTAGGGTTGTTGTAACGTCCAAGGTTTTCATCCCGGTCTTCTAGGTTTGCCCTACGGGTATTTTGGTAATTTGTTCAGGCCGTCGGGGCCGTTTCTGTTTCTCAGCTATTGTTTAGTCTTGGAGGGTTGTTTTCAGATTGTGGTTGCATTTTGGTTGAGTTCGGGTGTTGGGAGGTTCAAAAATAAAATTAAAGTTGGGTTTCGATCTAAAGTTGCAGCAGACAGGGTTTGAGCCAGGGTTGCCTTGTGTGCTAGAGGAGAGCCTTGCCAAGAGAGCCACTTGGTGTTTTTGTGTCTCACCTTGCTAGCTTTTGTGTTACCTTAAAATCCATGACTTAGGAGAGTTGGTTCAGAATAGGTCTTTCATCCCTTTTTTCCCAAAAACCTAATTCTCTTTTCTCTCCTTCTTCACCACATCCCCAATGTCAGACGACTCATCCCCCCATCGCCCAAGCAGCAGCCAGCAGCCCCATAGCCCAAGCAGCATGCCCGTCGTAGCCAACATGCCCGTCGTCCGGCCGGCCCAGCCCCACGATCGCCAAACCCATCTCGCCAAGCAAATTTCCCCAGAGCGGCGCGGCGGCCCCTACAGATGCCCATCGCGTCGCACGCAACGCGCCGCCCGGCAGCCGCAGCGCGGCTTCGATCATCATCACAGCCCAGATCGCGTCACCGTCTGCGCACATCCCGCACGCCCTGTTGCTCGTCCGCGCTAGAGCGCCCGCATGCCCGTCGCCCGTTCCGCGTCGCTCCGCCTTTCCGCGCACAGCCAGCGCCCATGCCAGCAAGCTCAGCAGCGCAGCATAGCGCCCCAGCGCCCGTGTCCGCGCGCGCGCACATCCCCCTGCCGTCCAACAGCGCCAAAGAAGCCCGCGACCATACGACCATGCTGTCCCGTCCGCCCAGCAAGGCTACGGTGTGCGTGTGAGTTGCTCCCAAGCTGAGCTCTGTTTGATTTATTATTTTAGGCCTATTTGATTGTGAAATGTGTTGTTGTTTGCTAGGTACCCTATAGCTACTCGATAGCTAGCTCGGGGCTCGTTTGCAGCATAGGGCCTCAGTGTGTCATTGCCTTCCGACCAAGGTAACTGTAAGAACCCGACCCAAAACACGGTCCTAAACCTAGGTTCTCAATCAGCATGCAAGTTAAATACTTCATCAAGCGGTTTAGTGCTCATATTTAAAACCTTTCAAAACATTTAAAAGCAGGGACACTTAAAACATAAACAACAACCTTCATTTAAGCAAAGCCAACAAAGTAAAACAAGCCTGGCCAGTGTTTATAAAATCATACAATACAATTTAAACAACATTTAAAAACGTCCCCCTAGGGCTCCTATCCGTCTACATGCTGAACAAATTATGCAAACAATAAAAGACAGAGTGCCGGTGGCTCCCATGATCAATCAGCTCCCTCTGCTAGCCGTCCGGTCTTTGCCCCAAGTTACACGTGGAAAACCACAGAAATAAGGGTGAGTATAAACATACTCAGAAGAATCCCCAACCGGGTGCCATACGATACATCAATCATCCGCTCCCTAGTATACATGCAAACAAGATTACCAACATGGATCATAGCTCAACGAGCTTACAAAGGCAGAATCGGGAATCCTCGTAAGTCTCCTACTTAGGCCTAATGATTGGCTCTCATAACCAATCCCGAGACATCTCCGAGGGTCTTTCTCCCTCGGCCAATTGATCAGCTCAAAAACCGATCCCAAAGATGTCCGACACCCTCGAGGGTCTTTGTCCCTCGACCATATGATCAGCTCAAAAGCCAATCCCAATGGGTGTCCTCAAGGGAATCTTACCCTAGCTAACAAATCTGGACTATTGGAGAGTACCCGAAGTCTAGCTCTAAACTGGAAGGAACTGGTGTACTCACGAACATTAGCCCGTGGGAGCTCTCCGAACCAGCGATTAACACATGTGCGCACACACCGCATGCTGCTGCAACCGACGTAAATGTGGGGGCCTAAGTACAAACTACGCGGGCCAGGTACGCATGCCTAAAGACTCGGAAACGGTGTCACTGAACACAGTAGTGCGAGGCCCTCGGCACTCATCTGTGCAGCCTGTATGTAAAGACCCGACCCAAAAGGGGCTCTAAATGGGCCTTTACCCCAATGCATGTAGTGAAAATAAAAGACATTATGAAAAATACATTTCGGATCCCAAGTAAAAACAGAAACATTCAACAACCAAAACATACATTTCTAAAAGCATACTCTGATCAGAGATTTATTTAAACCATTAAAACAATCCACAAGTACAAATATGCTGGAATCCATAAAACGTAAGAAAACATCCTGGGGCTCCGTGCCCGTCTACATGCATTCAGGGGAAATAACAAAAGTCAAGAGTCATGATAAAATAAAATAATCAGAGATGACAGCAGGATTCCATGATCACATCTCCTCCTTCACCATCCTCTCTCCCTTGATTACCCGTGGAAAACCACGAGAATAAGGGTGAGTAACGAATTACCCAAAGAAGAATCCCCAACCAGGGGTACAATACGATATACATGATCATCTAGAAGAATGTATGCAAGCTATGAGTACAAACATAGAGCGGAGCACATAGCTTAAGTCCACACTTGGACCTCGGATGCCAACTCAGGGTCTTAGTCCGGAAAATACCACAACACACTAAACGCGCTATACGGGAACAAGTCTCGGCCTCAGCCTGTCTACTGTCGATACGAAAGGTGCACTAGCTCAAGATCCCGAGGAGCTCTCCGGTCGGCGTTGTAATGAGCGTAAGGATGCACCGCGTGCTTCTACAGACTATGGGGGGTGCCGGGTCTAGTGGCAAGCTGCCCATATCCGGATACCACGCCTAACTAAATCTCTGGATCGGTGTCACTGACATAGGGTGTGAGACACGGACACGTGAACTATGTCGGCTGCACCACCACCGCTTTGAGGCTAAGGAACGGGTCATGGTAGGCTTACACCAGGAAGCCGTCCTTACCTTAACAGGTGGCAATCAAGGGCTACTACCGAACACGCTGAGGACGTGCCGGCTGCCGGGGACTAGGCATTGCCAAGTCATCATCCCGACCGTTGGGGCATCGCTTAGACTACCACCCTCACCCAAGATTGCAGGGCCTACCGGTTGGGATAGCTAATCCCTCACGGGGTCCAAGGGCTGAGAACTGTCTCGAACGTCCTTGCCATAGATGCAAGATACTTTATGCATCGGCCGGATGATGCTATCTACGAATTCTAAACCTTTACAATAATAACAATTCAATCAATGCGATCCAATACGTGCTCAACAGATACAAGGAACCTAGCATGATACTACGAAGCAAGAATAGATATCGAACATGCTAGAATAGAACAACCTAGCATGGGCAAACATGAGAAACAATACAAGAGTTCATGCCGATCAGAATTGAGCGAGCACCTAGGGCTAAACATGCTAGTAATCATACACAGCATACAAAACAACAATCACAAATATACCGCAGGTCCACACAACCCCGGAAGAAATCCTTACCTTGGTCGGAAGACTTCTACACACAAATCCTAAGCTGCGGAACAATCCCGAGCTAGCGAGCGGGAACCTAGCAAACCAACAATAATCGCATCTAAAATGTCTAAACAACAATAGAACAAAGCAAGCTCGGCAAAGGGAACTCACGCGCACACGACGACACGAGCTTGAGCCGCCGCAAGCCGGGCACGGCAGGCTGGCGTGAAGTGGCTTGCTGCACGGCAGACGGCAGGACGCTGGCGCCGCACGCAGCGACGGGCAGGACGCGCTGGCTGCTGGCATGGCGGCTGGCACGCGACGCATGCACGGATGCACGCGAGCGCGCAGCGCGCGGCGAAGCGCTCTGGCGAAAGCGCGCTGGCGCTGGCGTGTGATGCGGACACGGCGAGCGGCTCGGCAGGGCGCGCGCGCGGCGAACGTCGCGGGCGGCGCGCGCGGCGCCGCGCGTCGCGCGTCTATTGGCTGGCGCGATCCGCACGACCGGGCGCGAGCGATGGTGTGCGGGTGGGCTGCTTCAACAGATCTGGGCGATCTTGTGCGACGGCAGGGGCTGCTCAACGGATCTGGGCAACCTGGAGAGCGATGGCGTGCGGGAGGTTCGCGACGGTGGATCTCGCGGCGGCTCTTTGTGTCCCGGCGCGGCAGGGCGCTTCAACAGATCTGGGCGAAGCCTGGACGGCGATGATGGTCGCTCCTCTCTACTGGCCGCAACCAACACAAACACACACACACCCTACATCTTACCTTCGGCCAGCATCAAAAACCAAATGAGGAGATGAAGAGGATGAAGACTTACCCGAAATGATGATGATCGAACCCAAGGAGATGCAAGGGAAGAAGAATCGGCAAGGGCTATGGAGAGGGAGAGCTTGTGCGGCCAAGAGGAGTTTTGGAGAAGAAGATGGAATAAACCTAATTCTATTTCATTTAACCAAATGCACCAAAACTCCAAAATCCAAGGTTAACTAAGATGTGATGCAGAAAGAACAACAAGAGCACCTAATGGCTCAATTGGCACACATCTCTACAAGCTTCCCAGGAGACCCGGGTTCAAACCCCGGTTGCAGCACAAATCCCTTTATTTTTACTTTTGCAACAAACCTTGCTCAACCCAAACCACAAACCCCTCCAAAAACCTACATAAAACCATCCAATAATTTTAGTAATCGGAAAGGCACAAACGACCACGACGGCCCGACCAAATTACCAAATTACCCCTAGGGCATACCGGAAGACCGGGAAGAAAAACACTGGTCGTTACAATATTCCTCCTTTTTATGACTTTCGTCCCTCGAAAGTCCTTAAGACGTAAAACACCAGTGGTAATGCAACCTCATCTCGTCTTCCCGCTCCCAAGTGGCTTCCTCGTAACTCGGAACCCGATTCTTCCATCGAACCTTTACTAAACGAATCTCGCGACACGCAACGTCTTGGTCTCAAAGGCAAGGATCCTCACCGGCTTCTCCTCGAAGTTCAAATCCTCATTCATTTTGCAAAGGCTCAAAGTCCACAATGTGCGACGGTCCGGCACATCTTGCCTCAACATCGATACATGAAAAACACTATGCCGCCGATAGTGACGGAGGTAGGGCTAACCGGTAAGCAACTCTCGCCAATCCTCTCTAGGATCTCAAATGGACCAACAAAGCGGGGACTCAACTTCCCACGCTTACCAAACATCGTAACACCTCGCATCGGAGCAACCTTAAGGAACACATGCCGACCAACCTCAAACTCCAAATCTCGGACGCCGAACATCGGCGTAACTCTCTCTCGCCGCTCTGAGTGTCAACATACGAGCTCTAATCTTCTCGCCTTTGCACCATTGGTCAATCGCAGTAACTCGGGACCCAAAACCTGTCTATCACCAACCTCTTCCTGAAACACGGGGACCGACAACGCTTACCATACAATGCCTCGAATGGAGCCATCTCGATCGCCGATCGTAATCGTTGTTATAGACAAACTCCATCAGAAATCTGACATGGTCCCAATCGCTCGGGAAATCCAACACACAAGCCCTCAACATATCCTCGAGAATCGATTCACTCTCTCGATCGACCATCCGTCCGAGGGTGAAAAGTCATCTTTAAATCGCACTCGTGCCCAAACCCTTACGGAGCGCTCCGAAACGAGAAGTGAACCGCGAGTCACGATCGGACACAATCCTCACCGGCACTCCATGATAACGGATGATCTCGCTCCAAAAGCAGTGCGCGCCTTTGTTTCACCAGATAAGTGTCTCTACCGGGAATGAAGTGTGCGCTCTTGGTCAAACGGTCGACTATCACCCAAATCTGAGAGAACTTCCTTGGAGTCCTTGGCAAACCAGAGATAAAGTCCATGGAGATCTCTTCCCATTTCCACAGGGCACACTCGGTGGTCGTGCAACAAACCGGTGGCCTCTGCTCGCTGGGTGCCTTCACTTGTCGACAAGTGAGACACCGGGTGATAAACTCGCCACATCTCTCTTCATTCCCATCCACCGTAAGGTGCGCTAAGGTCTCGATACATCTTGGTACCCCGGGGTGCCAAGCAAAAGGGGAACTGTGGGCCTCGAGAGCAACTCGCTCGCAAACCGCAATATCCGAACGCACAACCAGGCCTCTATAAGTCAACCCACCGATGGTGAATATACAAAGTCAAAGTCACCGGCAAGACTAACTCTGTCAACCAATCTCTTAAGTGCGGGGTCACCCAACCGATCGTCTATAATCCGCCGCCTAATCGACGGTGAGCAGTCAATCGAGCTACCTGGCGGTAACCTCACCCAACAACATCGCAACCTCGGCCCGTTCGAACTCTCTCCGCAACCTGGCTGGAACTCAACAACGCCGCAGAGTGCGACGTCTTTCTACTCAAAGCATCGGCCACTACATTGGCTTTACCCGGATGGTACAAAATCTCGCAGTCATAATCCTTTACCAACTCTAACCATCTCCTCGCCTCATATTCAACTCCTTCGAGTAAACAGATACTTGAGGCTCGGTGATCGGTAAACATCGAATCCGCTCACCATACGGGTAATGCCTCCAAATCTTGATTGCAAACACCATCACGCCAACTCCATATCATGAGTCGGGTAGTTCTCGCTCATACGGCTTGGTGGTGACGGGAAGCGTAGGCAATGACCTTCCCGTCTTTGCATCAACACACAACCTAATCCAAACTTGGAAGCATCATCAGAGACCACGAAACCACTGTCCCCTCCGGAATTTGCCAACATCGTGTCTTTGAAGTCAAACTACGCTTGAGCTCGCAAAGCTCTCATCACACTCTTTGTCCCAAACAAACTCGACACCCTTCCTCGTCGACGAGTGAGGGGCGAGGCTAAAGCGGAAAAGTCCTTGACGAACCGACGGTAGTAACTCGCCAAACCTGTAAAGTCGCGAATTTCGGCAGAATCAAGTCG
The DNA here is from genome assembly GCA_036507275.1 of Sicyos edulis. Taxonomy (NCBI): domain Eukaryota; kingdom Viridiplantae; phylum Streptophyta; class Magnoliopsida; order Cucurbitales; family Cucurbitaceae; genus Sicyos; species Sicyos edulis. The sequence goes on along the minus strand of CM071846.1, from coordinate 45,321,749 downwards.
GCTTGGCCCATGAACTCACGTCCTCAATCTTCGCGGGGTCCACGACTATACCATCTCTCGAAACCACATGGCCTAGGAAGGCCACCGCTCCAACCGTAAATCACATTTGGAAAACTTCGCATAAAGTGGTTCTCCTCAAAGCCGCCAATACTCGCCTCGGATGCTCTGCATGGTCTTCTTTAGACCTCGAATAAATCGAGAATATCGTCAATGAAAACAATGAATGAAGTTGTCCAAAAATGACTTGAACACCCTATCCATCATGTCCATGAACGCGGGTGGGGCATTGGTCAATCCAAACGACATAACCACAAACTCATAGTGACCATATACGGACACGAAAAGTCATCTTAGGAATGTCGGCATCCCCGATCCGCGGTGATGGTAACCGGATCTCGAGATCTATCTTGGAGAACACGAAGCTCCCCTGAAGCCGATCGAACAAATCATCGATACGGGGCAACGGATACTTATTCTTCATTGTCACCTTATTAAGCTCGCGGTAATCAATACATAAGCGCATAGAACCATCCTTCTTTTTCACAAACAGAATCGGTGCTCCCACGGGGACACACTCGGACGGATGAACCCTCGGTCTAACATCTCCCCTGAATCGAATCTTAAGTTCCTTTAACTCACTGGCGCCATGCGTCACGGAGCCTTCGAGATAGGGAGGGTCCTCGGCTCGAGCTCAATAATGAAGTCAACTCTCTCTTTGGGGCAACCCCAGTAACTCCTCAGAAACACATCCGCGAACTCCGCACGGCCGGCTTTGATCGATGACAGCGAGGGGCGCTCTTCCCTGCACAACTTGGCTAGATAGCCCCAAGCTCCATGAGCTAGCAAACGACGAGCTTTCACGGTGACACCATCGGCGGGCAAACTCCACCCTGGACTCCACGAAACTTAAAGTGGGCCGACCGCGGCGATCGAACACTACTTCTTTCGGTGGCGGTCAATCAACGCGTGGTTAGCGACTAACCACTCCATACCAAGAATCACATCAAAACCGCTCATAGGCGTAACTATGAGCGTAGCCACAAGCAACTCTCCGGATATCTCGATCCGGCCATCCCTAATCTTATCTCTAGCCAACATACTAACTCCCGAAGGAGTTGCAACAGATAACTCAAAACCTAGAGGCTCTAGTCTCAACTTAGCATGCTCAACCAAACAACACAGATACAAATGAATGAGTAGAACCGAGAATCAAACAAGACAAATGCGCAGGTGATCTAAAACAAGAAGCGTACGCCACAGCGGCATCCGTGACGCTCGGCCTCCGACGGTCGTAGCAAACACCCGACCCTCGCTGCTGCTACATTGGCCGAGGATGAGAAACGGATCATATGTCCTCTTTACCACAACGAAAACACACTCGGGCCCTGTCGCAAGCTCCGGTGTGGGTCCTCCCAAGAAGAAGCACAAGCAGAACTCGCACGGGACCGCCTCCTTGCGAGGCCGAAACGGATCGGGGCCCTATGTCGATCCCGGTTTTGGAATCGCCCTTGGCGACGCCGCCGCCACCCCTAAACTCAAACTTCCTCTTCGCCCCATGCGGTGGAGCGGGGACGCCGAGCAGAGCGGCGACAATCCGCTCAACGGGATACTTCCCATTATAAATGGTGGCTAATCGCACCGCTCTAGCATAAGTGTCAAGGGCACGAGCCCGACATCCGGGAAACACCGCCTCAATCCGGATATGAACTTCCGAATCTTGGCTCGGGGTGGCAATCAAGCGAGGAGCAAAATATCCATACTCGAGAACTTGCGCTCATATTCCTCAATGGTATCGTAACCCCGCTTCCGGAGGTTCCGGAAGAGCTCCACCATCTTCTCTTGAGCCTCATCATCGATGAACTTTACCTTCAACTCGGCCTTGAAGAACTCCCGTGTAGCGGGTGGAGACCCGGTGGTCTCTCGCTCAAAGTGGACTCCCACCACCATCTCATTGTGCCTCCCAAAGCACATGAGCCGCACACCTCGGCCTCTCGAATATCGGGGCACACCATGATCGGGAAGGTGTACTCCAAATGGGCAATCCACTGGCTGCCGCTAACGCATCACCGGTGGCATCAAACTTCTCAAAGCTTCCACTTCACAAAATCCTTCACCACCTACCCAATTCCTCGGCACCCTCCGCCATATATGCCTCTGGGGCTACTTGCTCCCGAGGAGAGTGGAGGTGCTCTCGAGCTCTCTTTGAACCAATCGAGTCAATTTTGCTCAACTGCAGGCTCGGGACTCTTCCCCGCCATGGCGCCAACAAGGCACAGGTCTCGCCCTCTGGTCACTCAACATGCCGACCATAAAAGCCCTCATAGACTCGGCAAACTCTGCTCCGGGAGAGCGATCTCACGGCGCTTCGATCGCCTCAACGCCCGCTCTAGGCGTAACAGGAGGAGCCTTTGGTGGAATGCCATCGGTGTCGGCTTGGGACGATGTCCTGCGCATCGACGATCCGATCCCGATACCTCGACCGCTCTCGAACCTCCTCTCGATGACGGGATGGCATGCATCTTTGGCGATCTACATCCAAACCAACAACGAATCAAAACACGCTGTCACCATTCCACAACACCAAACAAGGCATACACTAGATGATAGGTATTGTAAATTCTTAACCCTTTTCCTTTCTAAAACAATAAATCTAGGCGCACTGATGATCGCTTGAGTCTTTGGTGATCATGGAAGGATGACCTACAACAAAGGTCGGTCTACAGAATCTATGACTCTGGCTCGATACCAATCTGTAAAGACCCGACCCAAAAAGGGGCTCTAAATGGGCCTTTACCCCAATGCATGTAGTGAAAATAAAAGACATTATGAAAAATACATTTGGATCCCAAGTAAAAAAAGCAGAAACATTCAACAACCAAAACATACATTTCTAAAAGCATACTACGATCTGAGAGATTTATTTAAACCATTAAAACAATCCACAAGTACAAATATCTTTGGAATCCATAAAACGTAAGAAAACATCCTGGGCTCCGTGCCCGTCTACATGCATTCAGGGGAAATAACAAAAGTCAAGAGTCATGATAAAATAAAATGGTCGAGAGATGACAAAGCAGGATTCCATGATCACGCCTCCTCCTTCACCCATCCTGTCTCCCGCCTTGATTACCCGTGGAAAACCACAGAATAAGGGTGAGTAACGAATTACCAAAGTAAGAATCCCCAACCGGGTACAATACGATATACATGATCATCTAGAAGAATGTATGCAAGCTATGAGTACAAACATAGAGCGGAGCACATAGCTTAAGTCCACACTTGGACCTCGGATGCCAACTCGTGGTCTTAGTCCGGAAAATACCACAACACACTAAACGCGCTATACGGGAACAAGTCCGGCCTCGGCTGTCTCATCGTCGATCACGAAAGGTGCACTAGCTCAAGATCCCGAGGAGCTCTCCGGCCGGGCGCTGTAATGAGCGTAAGGATGCACCGCGTGCTTCTACAGACTATGGGGGTGCCGGGTCCAGTGGCAAGCCGCCCATATCCGGATACCACGCCTAACTAAATCTCCGGATCGGTGTCACCGACATAGGGGTGTGAGACACGGACACGTGAACTATGTCACCTGTACCACCGCACGAGGCTAAGGAACGGGTCATGGTAGGCTTACACCAGAAGCCGTCCTTACCTTAACAGTGGCAATCAAGGGCTCTTTGCCGAACACGCCGAGGCGTGCGGTTGCCAAGTCATCATCCCGACCGTTGGGGCATCGCTTAGACTACCACCCTCACCCAAGATTGCGGGGCCTACCGGTTGGGATAGCTAATCCCTCACGGGGTCCAAGGGCGGAGAATCGTCTCGAACGTCCTTGCCATAGATGCAAGATACTTTATGCATCGGCCCGGATGATGCTATCTACACGAATTCTAAACCTTTACAATAATAACAATTCAATCAATGCGGTCCAATACGTGCTCCATGAGATACAAGGAACCTAGCATGATACTACGAAGCAAGAACAGAGATATCGAACATGCTAGAATAGAACAACCTAGCATGGGCTAACATGAGAAACAATACAAGAGTTCATGCCATCAGAATTGAGCAGCACCTAGGGCTAAACATGCTAGTAATCATACACGAGCATACAAAACAACAATCACAAATATACCGCAGGTCCACACAACCCCGGTAAGAAATCCTTACCTTGGTGGAAGACTTCTACACACAAATCCTAAGTCGCGGAACAATCCCGAGCTAGCGGCGGGAACCTAGCAAACCAACAATAATCGGCATCTAAAATGTCTAAACAACAATAGAAGCAAGCAAGCTCGGCTCGGGAACTCACGCGGCACGACGACACGAGCTTGAAGTCGCGCAAGCCGCACGGCAGCAGGCGGGCGCGGCGCTACCGGGCACGCAAGACGGCAGGGACGCGCCGGCGCTTGTGCGCGCTGGCACGGCGAGGCAGGCAGGCGCGCGGCCTGCCGGCACTGCACGGATGCACGCACGGGCACGGTGGACGGGAGGGCGCGCGCGGCGAAAGCTGCTCGCGGCGGCGGCGCTGGCGTGCGGGCGGATGGCGAGCGGACACGGCGAGCAGCCGCAGGAGGCGCGCGCGAACGTCGTCGGGCGGCGCGCGCGGCGGCGCGGGGCGTCTGGCGTCTCGGCTGGCTGGGCACGATCGGCGAGCGATGGTGTGCGGGTGGGCTGCTTCAACAGATCTGGGCGATCTCGTGCGACGGCAGGGGCTGCTCAACGGATCTGGGCAACCTCGAGAGCGATGGCGTGCGGGAGGTCTGCGACGGTGGATCTGGCGAAGCTGCTGTCCGGCCTGGCGTGCGGCGGGGCTGCTTCAACAGATCTGGGCGAAGCTGGACGGCGATGATGGTTGCTCCTCTCGGTGGCTGCAACCAACACAAACACACACACACCCTACATCTTACCTTCGGCCAGCATCAAAAACCAAATGAGGAGATGAAGAGGATGAAGACTTACCCGGAATGATGATGATCGAACCCAAGGAGATGCAAGGGAAGAAGAATCGGCAAGGGCTATGGAGAGGGAGAGCTTGTGCGGCCAAGAGGAGTTTTGGAGAAGAAGATGGAATAAACCTAATTCTATTTCATTTAACCAAATGCACCAAAACTCCAAAATCCAAGGTTAACTAAGATGTGATGCAGAAAGAACAACAAGAGCACCTAATGGCTCAATTGGCACACATCTCTACAAGCTTCCCAGGAGACCCGGGTTCAAACCCCGGCTGCAGCACAAATCCCTTTATTTTTACTTTTGCAACAAACCTTGCTCAACCCAAACCACAAACCCCTCCAAAAACCTACATAAAACCATCCAATAATTTTAGTAACTGGAAAAGGCACAAACGACCCTGACGGCCCGACCAAATTACCAAATTACCCCTAGGGCATACCTGGAAGACCGGGAAGAAAAACCTTGGTCGTTACACTGTACCACCGACCTGAAGCTAAGAACCGGCCAAGGCAGGCTTTCACCTTTGGCAGGGTTCCGCTCTAGCAGGCTACAAACTAGGCTTATGCCGATGTGGAAGCTAAATCTACATCGGCTGCCGGGGGGAAGCAATGTACGTTATGCTTCGCTCTACTCTCGACCGGTGGGGACAAAGTACGTTATGTCCGCTCTCAGCCTCTTGATGATGACAAACTCTACTATACTAGCTAAGAGTACAAAATAACTGATTCCTGGCTAGACATACATATCAACATCAATCACACATAACCTAGCATGATACTACGAACTTAAAGCAGGAATCTCAAGCATGCTAGAAGAACAATCCTAGCATGGCACTAACATGTACAAACAGGCAAACATGCTTGCAAGAATGCAATCACAAGCTGTCCTATCCACTAATCATGTTCGTAGAAGTTAAAAATGCATATAAGGCACAATCAAGAAAGCATCGCAGGGTCCACACAACCACGGTAAGAAATCCTTACCTGGAAACAGGTGGAAAATAACTATCGCGAATCAGATAACGACCCTCGAGCTTAAAGCGAACCCGAGAAACCTAGGCATATGATAAAAACATCCTAAATAAATAAAAGCAGCCAACAGCTTAAAATCTAAAAGGGGAAAGGCTCGGGAATTACCAACCGAGAAGACATGCGGTCTCGGCAAAAAAGGGCGAGAATGGCGGCTGGCCAAAGTGCAGCAGGGCGCTGGCGCTGCTGTCGCTAGGCGCTCGGGCGCGCACGGCAAGGCGGCGGCGACACACGGGAGCGGCGCGCGCGGGTGAGACGTCGAATCTGTGAAGACGGCGCGGGCGACGACGCTTGAGCGAGCGCGGCGACGGCTGGGACGACGACGGAGGCGATCTGGGCGGGCTGGTCGGACGACGGAGGCGCATCTGGGAGAGGCTGGCCGACGACGAGAGGCGCTAAGCGGCAGCGTGAGGCGCGTCGGGCGGCTCGGGCGAGCGCTGGCGGCGGGCCCAGGGTGGGTGGTGTGGCTGGTGCAGAGCGGCTGGCCATGGGCTGAGCGATCTGGGCGTGGGCTGTTGAGGTTAGTGCGGCGGTGCTGTGCTTGACTAAGCGGCCGAGCGATCTAGGCTTAGGGGCTGCGGGGGCTGGTCTGCGGAGCGGGCTGTGCTTGGCAGGCGAGCGGCGAAAGTGCGAAGTGCGGCTAGGGTGTGGTGGCTCGGCTGCGGTTGGTGCGGCAATGGCTGGGCATGGTGCGGCTAGGGTTTTGAGAGAGAAAGAGAGAGAGAGAGTCTTGCAAAACAAGGGGGAAAGGGATTTTTCTTGATTTCTTTCCTTTTCCTAATTTAAATGGGTCTAAAATCCCTTCCCAAAGCTTCCTCTTTCAAAACACGGCCCAAGCAAACTTTTCTTTTAAATAAAACTCTTTTTCCTACAGACTCCTAAAACCATTTTGGACAAGGGTTCAAATCCAAAAGGAAGCACTCAAAAACCCATTAATTTTGCCAATAACTAAAATACCTCCAAACTCCCAAACAACTTGCCCAAACCTCTCGGGTCTTGCAACCAACAACCACCAAACTTCGATGAAGGCAGGAAAGGCCCTGAAATCTTGAAAATCCTCAAAACCCTGACCGGGGCAAAAAGACCAAAATACCCCTAAGGGTTAAAATAGCTCTAACGGCCCATCCGAACATCCGAATAATGTCCCGAAAACAACTGGGAAACCGAAATAGAAAACTGGGCCGTTATAGTAAGGATTTCTTACCGGAGTTGTGTGGGCCCTGCTATATAATATGTGATTGTTGTTTGTATGCTTGCTTATGTTTATCAGCATGTTTAGTGATAGGTGCTCTGTTCTGAATCCCCGACTGGCATGATTCTTGTGTTGTTTCTAATGTTAGTCCCATGCTAAGTTGTTCCGTTCTAGCATGCTCGTTATCTGTTCTTGCTTCGTAGTATCATGCTAGGTTCGTTGTTTCTGTTGAGCACGTATTGATTTGTTTGTTGTATCTGTTTATAGTTTAGAGTTATGATAGGTAGCATCATCCAGGTGAGGGTGCATAACGTAACCTGTATCCGTGGCAGGGACGTACAAGGCGGTACTCCGTCCCTGATCCATCGTTAGGGTTTAGCTAACCCTAACGGCATCCCTTTGCAATCTTGGGTGAGGGTGGCAGACTGTTAAATGCCCCAACGATCGGGATGATGACAATGCATTGCCTTGTCCCCGGTAGTCGGCACGTCCTCAGCATGTTCAGCCGTAGCCCTTGATTGCCACTTGATAGGGTAAGGACCGCTTCCTGGTGTAAGCCTACCAAGACCAATTTTTTATCCTCACGTGCGGTGGTACAGGCTGACATAGTTCACGTGTCCAGGTCTCACACCCCTATGCAGTGACACCGATCCAGAGATTAGTTAGGCATGAGTATTCAACCAGGGCAGCTTGCCACTAGACCCGGCACCCCCCTGGTTTGCAGCAGCATGCGGTGCGCGCACACGCTCATTACAGCGCCGACCGAAGAGCTCCTTGGGATCTTGAGTTCAGTGCACCTTTCGTATCGACAGTAGACTGGCTGAGGCCGAGACTTGTGTCTCGTATAGAATCGTATCGCGTGGTAGATTTTCTTGAGTAAGACCCTGAGATGGCATCCGAGGTTTATGTATGGATTTAAGCTATGTGCTCTCTTCTGTGTTTATATTCATAGCTTGCATACCTTTCTGCTAGATGACCAGTTATATCGTATTGTACCCCGGTTGGGGATTCTTACTGAGTAATTTGTTACTCACCCTTATTTTGTGGTTTTCCATAGGTAACCATGGTGCGAGACAGGATGGCTGAAGGAGGAGCTGTGATCATGCAAACCCGTTGTTTCGAACTCTGAGTCTTTTAATAATGTTGTTATGTTTTAAATGTCCCCTGAATGCATGTAGCTGGGCACGGAGCCCTTAGGATGTTTTCTGATTGTATCTGGATTCTGACACTGTTGTAAATCGTTTAATGTTTTTGAATGTCTTGAATAAATCCCTGATCAGATTATATTTTGGAAATGTATTTGGCTTGGAACAGGTGCTTGGAAACAAGGACAGGTTCCAAGAATTAAATGTTTGTCTTTTAAAACGGATGTTGTATGTTTTTGGTTTTCATTCAGAATCTGGAATACAATCCTACATATTGTTGTTAAATTTTAAAAGCATGCATTGAGGTAAAGGCCTAGTTTAGGACCCCATTCGGGTCGGGTCTTTACAGTTGGTATCAGAGCTCAGAGTCATAGATTTTGTAGACTAACCTTTTGTTGTAGGTCATTTTTCCATGATCATCAGCACTCCGACAGTCATCAGGTACGCCTAAGTTTACATTTTTAGAAAGGGTTAAGAATTTACAATACTTTTCATCTAGTGTATGCCTTGTTTAGTGTTGTGGAGCGGAGACGAGCAGGTTTTGACTCGTTGTTGGTTTGGGTCCAGAGCACCATCATGCCAACTACCCGCAGTGTAAGAAGTATGATAGCAGCTTGTCAGGGTATTCAGATAGATTCAGATACCGCAGGGACATCGTCCCGGGGGGAGGTAGAGATTAGACTCCCGTAGGCCACTTGTGGCCCAGTGTTAGCTTTTCCCCTGAAAGAGGGTGGAGGTGTTTTGCCTCGGAGTACCGCTCTAGGAGCGGAGTATCTTTGGCTTTGCTCATGTTGTTGCTAGTGGAGCAGGTTCCAGTGTGGACTAGCCTGGGTAATTCAAGTGTTGATCTTGAACCTTAGCAGATTGTTTGGTTGCCCAGAGAGTGGCTGCAGAGTTAGTAGCCTTCGAGGAGGATGCAGAGACATCTTTGTTCTCTTGTAAATTGTTGTTGTTTTGCATCCAGTAAGTCGGAACCCTGTGGTTAAGGGTGCAACGAGCAGTGTACCCATCAGACTTGATCCGTTGGTGGTTTCCCCAGTTGTCTAGTAGAGTTGAGCACTCTTCTCATGGTGAGCTCCTAGAGTGGAGCTAGCTGCTGCATGTTGAGAGAGCCGGTTAGAGTTTTGTTGAGCATCATGTGGAGATGCAAGAGTAGGCCGTGAGACTTCAGTTAGATGAGATGCCATAGACAAGGTTGTTGAGTTTTGAGCCCTTGTATGCCTAGCCAGAGTTTTTTGTCACATGAGGTTGTGACCTTGCAGGTCCTATTTGTGGTAAGATGTAGAATTTGGTGGTAGTGGCACTTGAGGAGCGTTGGTTGGTGTGTCGTTTGGGCACTAAGTCTGGCTTAGGCCTGAGTTTGGCACGAGTAGAACAGATGGTTCTATAACCCGTCCGAAGTTCAGCACTCCTTTAGCCTTTGGATCCGTTTATGGCAGTTGCACCTGTTTAGGTCGCGCAAGAGGGCTAGTTCAGTGGTAGTAGAAGGACTACAAGCGAAAGGATGTTCGAGAGGAGCCAGAGCCTCTTCCTAGTGTTACAGGGGTAAGAGTACGTCAGCAGGTTGAAGGTTGATAAGTGTTAGTGTGTGTGAGTCTCACGCTAGTGCTAAGGTCAAGAGATCTATGTGGTTGGTAGTGCGCTCAACTATTGTAAAGACCCGACCCGGATGAGGTTCTAAAATAGGCATTTACCTCAATGCATGTGTTCAAAAGTTAAAGACAATATGCAAGAATGGTTTTCAGATTCTAAGTGAAAACTAAAACATGCAAACAACCATTTAAAACAAACACAGTTATAGAATTGTTGAAACCTGTCCCTGTTTCCAAGCACCTGTTCCAAGACAAATACATTTCCAAAACTCACTCTGATAAGAGATTTATTTAAAACATTCAAAGCTTTCCAATAGTTACAACAGTGCTAGTATCCAGAAAATAGTCAGAAAACAACCTAGGGCTCCGTGCCCAACTACATGCATTCAGAGGAAAATAAAACATAAAGAATCAAAGACATAAACTCAGAGTTCGAACAACGGATTTCCATGATCACAGCTCCTCCTCCAGCCATCTTGTCTCGCACCATGGTTACTTGTGGAAAACCACAAAATAAGGGTGAGTAACGAATTACTCAGTAAGAATCCCCAACCGGGGTATAATACAATATACATGGTCATCTAGCAGAAAGGTATGCAAGCTATGAATATAAACACAGAAGAGAGCACATAGCTTAAATCCACACATAAACTTAGGATGCCATCTCAGGGTCTTACTCCGGAATAATCCACCTCATGATACGATCCTATACGAGAAACAAGTCTCGGCCTCAGCCTGTCTACTGTCGATACAAAAGGTGCACTAGCTCACAATCCCGAGGAGCTCTCAAGTCGGCGCTATAATGAGCGTATGAGCGCACCGCATGCTACTGCCAACCATGGGGGATGCCGAGTCTAGTGGCAAGCTTCCCAGGTCCAGTCACCATGCCTAACTAAATCTCTGGATCGGTGTCACTGACATAGGGGTGTGAGACCTGGACACGTGAACTATGTCAGCCTGAACCACCGCACCTGAGGCTAAGGAACTAGTCGTGGTAGGCTTACACCAGGAAGCTGTCCTTGCCCTATCAGGTGGCAATGAAGGGCTACTGCCGAACACGCTGAGGACGTGCCGACTGCCGGGGACAAGGCAATGCCATGTCATCATCCCGACCGTTGGGGCATTTAACAGTCTGCCACCCTCACCCAAGATTGCAGGGCCTGCCGTTAGGGTTAGCTAAACCCTAACGCTGAGGAAGTGCCGACTGCCGTGGATGCAAGTTACTTTATGCATCCTGGCCCGGATGATGCTACCTATATGAACTTTAAACTATAACATCAACAGCAAACAATCCAATACGTGCTCAACAGATACAACGAACCTAGCATGATACTACGAAGCAAGAACAGATAACGAGCATGCTAGAACGGAACAACCTAGCATGGACTAACATGAGAAATTACATAAGAAATCATGCCAGTCGGGAATTCAGAACAGAGGACCTATCACTAAACATGCTGATAAACACAAACAAGCATACAAACAACAATCACATATAATATCGCAGGGCCCACACAACATCGGTAAGAAATCCTTACCTGGTCGGAAGGCAACTACACACAAAGAATCCTAAGCTGCGATCGATCCCGAGCTAGCTAATGAGAACCTAACAAGCACAATAATTATCACAATCCATAGGCCTAATGTAATGGCCCAGTTTTCTATTCCGGTTCTCGAGGTGTTTCTGGTTTAGATTTAGTGGTTCGGTTGGGCCGTTAGAGCTGTTTTGACCCTTAGGGGTATTTTGGTCTTTTGGCTCCCCGGGCAGGATTTGTGGATTTGCAGGGCTTCGAGGCAGCTCCTGCCTTTGTCGAGGTTTGTTTGTTGGTGGCTGCGAGTCCCGAGATGTTTAGGCTATTCGTTTGGAAGTCCGGTTGTGATTTCGGTTTTGGGCAAAGTTATGGTTGTTTGGGTGTTTCCGTTGGGATTTGAGCCCGAGCCCTCAGTGTTGATTTGGGAGGTTGATTTAAGTGAGATTTATTCTTTGGAAAAGGTTGCTTCAGTTGGGTCTCGAAGGAGGAAGCCGGGAAATGGGATTTTATGGATTTTTAAGGTTGGAAAAATTGGATAAGGATGGATTTAAATGAAGATAAAATCCCCATTTTCCTTTTATTTTCTCCATTTTTCCTTTTTCCTTTTTTCTCTTTTTCTCCTCCAACCCTAGCAACCCCTTCCCAGCCCGAGCCAGCCCCCCCTGGTCGCCCACCTTGGCCTCCCAGCTCGCCCAAGCTCGAGCCAGCCCGAGCCCCAGCCGCCGCCGGCCGCAAGCCACGGTGCCCGAGCCGCCCAGCCTTGCTCTCCTGACCAGCCCGCGTCGCACGGTGTCGCCCACCTCGCCAGTCCCGCGTCGCCCGGTCGGTGTGCGCTCCGCCTGTGCCGAGCCGTGCGCCCTATAGTTTGCCGTGCCGAGCCCCCGAGCATCCTTGAGGCTGTCACGTTGCGTCGCCCAGCGCGCGTCCCTATAGCGCGTCGTATCGCGCGCCACGCGCGCCCGCCCCTGCCGAGCCGCGCGCGCGACGCCGTCGCCGGTGAGTCGAGCGAGCGCTCGCGCCCGTTGCCTTGCCCCGGCTCTCGCGCGCAGCCTCGCGCCTGACTGCGCCTGCGCGCGCCACCGCCTCTTTGTGTGGTTGGCCGAGCCTTGTGGCTTCTCGGATGGTATTTCCCGAGTCTTTTCTTCGTTGGGCCCTGATTTGTTGGCTGCTGGTTATTGTATTTAATTTGGGTGATTTATTGATGTTTACGCTGTTCGGGTTCGATTAGAGGCTTGGGATTCCTTGGTTGATTTGTAATTATTGTTTTCTGCTTGTTCCATGTAAGGATTTCTTACCGTGGTTGTGTGGACCCTGCGATATTATCACGATGTGCCTTGTATGCTTGTTTACTGTTATGAGCATGATAGTGATAGGCAGCTTTGATTGATCTCTTGCTAGCATGTTTGCTTGATTGTACACGTTACTGCCATGCTAGGTTTGTTCTTCCAGCATGCTTATGATTCCTGCTTTACGTTCGTAGTATCATGCTAGGTAAATGTGATTGATATCGGTCATTGTTTGCTAGCCAGGAGTCATTCATTTTACTCTGTACTCTTAGATAGAGTTGTAGGGTTTGTCATCATCTAGAGGCTGAGCGGACATAACGTACTTTGTCCCCACTGATCTGGAGTAAAGTGTGCGCACCATAACGTATCTTGCTTCCCCCCCTGATCACCAATGTGGATTTAGCTCTGGTCGGGAGTAAAGTGTGCGCAGCATAACGTGTCTTGCTTCCCCCCCCCCCCGACCCGCCGATGTGGATTTAGCTACCCACATCGGCATAAGCCTAGTTTGTAGCCTGCTAGAGCAGAACCCTGCCAACGGTGTAAGCCTACCTTGGCGGTTCTTAGCTTCAGGTCGGTGGTTCAGGCTGCACAGATGAGCGCCGAGGGCCTCGCGCTACTGTGATCAGTGACACCGCTTCCGAGTCATAGGCATGAGTACCTGGCCCGTGTAGTTTGCTCTTAGGCCCCCGCATTTACTCCGGTTGCAGCAGCATGCGGTGTGCGCGCACACGCGTTAGTTGCTGGTTCAGAGAGCTCCCCCGGGCTAATGTTCGTGAGTACACCATTCCTTCCAGTTTAGAGCCAGACTTCGGGTACTCTCCCGTAAGTCCAGATTAGTAGCAAGGGCAAGGAGGCCCTTGAGGACATCCTTGGGATCAGCTTTTGAGCTAATCAATCCCCCGAGTGAAAGATACCTCGGTGATGTCCCAGGATTGGTCAGGGTAACCAATCATTAGGCCGGAAGTAGGAGACTTCCGATGGCTCCAGATCTTGCATTATGAGCTCGTTGATCTATGATCTGTGTTGATAGTTGTTTGCTTGCATGTTGAGGTGCTAGATGACTGATGTATCGCATTGTACCCTGGTTGGGGATTCTTACTGAGTATGTTTATACTCACCCTTATTTATCTTTCAGGTAACTTGGTACAGCACCAGGATGTCTAGCGGAGGGAGCTGATTGATCATGGGGAGCTGCTGGCACTCTGTCATTTATTATTGCATTGTTTATTCAGCATGTAGATGGACAGGAGTCTGAGGGGAACATTGTTTAAAACATTGTTTAAATTGTATTGTATATTTTTATAAATACTGGCCAGGTTGTTTTACTTCGTTGGATTGTTTAAATGAAAACTGTTGGTTATGTTTTAAGGGCTCCCCCTTCTCATATGTTTTGAAAGGTTTTTAAATATGAGCACTAAACCGCTTGTTATCATATTTAACTTGCATGCTGAGTGAGAACCCCGGTTTAAATGAGTGAGCACTAAACCGCTTGTTATCATATTTAACCGTTGGATTGTTTAAATGAACCCCGGTTTAGGGCCGTGTTTCGGGTCGGGTTCGTCACAGTTGGTATTGGAGCACAGAGTCATAGATTCTATAGACTAACCTGCTTTGTAGGTTGTTGTTCCCATGATCATCAGCACTCCACGGCCGTCAGGTTTTTCTGAGTTCATTAAGCTAAGGGTTAAGAATTTACAATACTTTTCATCTAGCTTTTATGCCTTATGTAGAGTTGTGGAGCGGAGACGAGCAGGTTCTGACTCGTTGTTGGTTTGGGCTTTGAGCGCCATCATGCCAACTTTCCGCAGTGCGAGTAGTTTGATAACAGCTTGTTGAGGCATCCAGGTAGATTCGGATGCCCCTGGGTGTAACAACCCAGTTTCCTATTCCAGTTTTCGAGGTGCCTTCGGGTCAAGATTCGGATGTTTGGTTGGGTCATTAGAGCGGTTTTGACCCTTGGGGGTATTTTGGTCTTTTGGCTCCTCGGGCAGGATTTGTGGTCTTCAGGGCTTCGAGGAAGCTCCTGCCTTTGTCGAGGCTTGTTTGTTGTTGGCTGCGAGTCCCGTGGTGTTTGGGATAGTCGGTTGGATGCTCGGTTGTGGTTTGGGCTTTGGCTAAGTGATGGTTGGTTGTGTGCTTCCTTTGGGATTCGAGCCCGGGCCCTTAGTGTTACTTTGGGAGTTGGATTTAAGTGAGTTTTATTTATTGGAAAAGATTGCTTCGGACGGGTCTCGAAGGAGGAAGCCGAGAAATGGGATTTTAAGGTTTTGATTTGGATAAAAGTGGATAAGGATGGATTTTATGGATAAAATCCCATTTATTTCCTTTTATTCCCATTATTTCTCTTATTTTCCCATTTTCTTTTATTTTCTTTTCAAAATCCATTTCTCTCTCTCTCTCTCTCTCTCTCTCTCTCTCTCTCTCTCCCCGAGCCCCCCACCTAGCCGAGCAGCCCCTTTTGGTCGCCCAACCGAGCCAGCCCGCGCGCCCTCACCTTGCCCAGGTCGCGCCGTTGCCCAGCCCAGCTCGCGAGCCGGGCCCCGCGAGCCCAGTTGCGATCCGACCCGAGCCCCCGCTCACTCGAAGTCGCCCGCCGCGCGCCGCGCCGCTTTGGCCTTGTCCGTGTCGCCCAGCTGCGCTCTGTGCCGATCCGCGCACAGTGCTGCGTCGCGTCGCCCGTGTCGGCCAGATCGCGCGTCTTGTAGCCCGAAGCGTCGTGTCGCTCGCGCCCGCGTGCCTTCCCCTGTGCCGAGTCGCGCCGTGCGCCTTTGCTCAACCGAGCAAGCGCCCGCGCCCGCGAGCCCAGTGTCGCCCCAGCTCCCATTCGCGCGCAGCCTAGCGCCCCTGCGCCCATCCCTGCGCCTGTCTGCGCCCAGCTGCTGCCTAGCTTGTGCAGCCGGCTCGTTCGCGTGTCAGCCGTGCCTCAAGAGTTGCTCCCGAGCCGAGCCTTGTTTATTTTATTGTATTTAGGGCTATTCTATGATTATTGATGTGTTTGCTTGGCTCGTTATAGGTTGCTCGGGTTCGATCGCAGTTAGGTTTGTTGTGTGTAGTTGAATTCCGACCAGGTAAGGATTTCTTACCGGAGTTTTGTGGGCCCTGCGATATATTATGTGATTGCTGATTGTATGCTTGTTGTGTTTATTAACATGTTTGATGATAAGTGCTCTATTATGAATTCCCGACTGGCATGATTTCCTATGTTGTTTCTCATGTTAGTCCATGCTAGGTTGTTCCTTTCTAGCATGCTCAGATCACATTCTTGCTTCGTCGTAGTATCATGCTAGGTTCGTTGTATTCTTTTGAGAACGTATTGGATTGATTTGATTGTTTCTTGATTGCTATGTGAGTTAGAGTTCGTAGATAGCATCATCGGGCCGGGTGCATAAAGTACCTTGCATCCCCGACAGGGACGTACGAGATTGAGCTCCGTCCCTGATCCCGTTAGGGACTAGCTAACCCTAACGGCGGGCCCCGCAATCTTGGGTGAGGGTGGCAGACTGTTAAATGCCCCAACGGTCGGGATGATGACTTGGCATTGCCTTTGTCCCGGCGATCGGCACGTCCTCAGCGTGTTTCGGCGGTAACCCTTGAGTTGCCACCTGATAGGGCAAGGACAGTTTCCTGGTGGAAGCCTACCACGACCCGTGCCTTAGCCTCAGGTGCGGTGGTTCAGGCTGACATAGTTCACTTGTCCAGGTCTCACACCCCTATGTCAGTGACACCGATCCAGAGATTTAGTTAGGCGTGGTGACTGGACATGGGCAGCTTGTGTAAAGACCCGACCCAAAAGGGGCTCTAAATAGGCCTTTACCCCAATGCATACATTCAAAGGAAAGGATAATATGCAAATAAGTTTTTAGATTCCCAATTAAAACAAAACAATCAAGGTTCAATCAGAATCAATATAGTTTGTGAAAAACTGTTTCAAGGCAAATACATTTCCAAAACGTACACTCGATCGATCGGAGATTTATTAAAACATTTGAAACATCCTCAAATTCAATAAAGCGGGAATCCACAAAATCATTCGAAAACATCCTAGGGCTCGTGTGTCTCTACATGCATTCAGGGGAAAATGAAAGACAAGAGTCATAGAAATAAAAAGTCGAGACGACAGACGACGTTCCCATGATCATAGCTCCTCCTTCACCATCCCGCCTCGAGGCCATGGTTACTGAAAGATAAGTAAGGGTGAGTAACGAATTACTCAAGAAGAATCCCCGACCAGGGGTACAATACGATGCACATGGTCATCTAGATGAGTGTATGCAAGCTGTGAACATAAACACATAATAGAGCACATAGCTTAAGTCCACACTTGGACCTCGGATGCCAACTCGGGGTCTTAGTCGGAATAATCCACACCACACAATACGCCCTATACGAGAACCAAGTCTCGGCCTCGGCTGTCTCATCGACGATACGAAAGGTACACTAGCTCAAGATCCCGAGGAGCTCTCCGGTCGGCGCCAGTAATGAGCGTAAGCATGCACCGCGTGCACTGCAGACTATGGGGAAGTGCGGGTCTAGTGGCAAGTCGCCCATGTCCATCCACCACGCCTAACTAAATCTCCGGATCGGTGTCAGCGACATAGGGGTGTGAGACACGGACACGTGAACTATGTCACTGAACCACCGCACCTAAGGCTAAGGAACCGGTCGTGATAGGCTTGCACCGAGAAGCGGTCCTTGCCCTAACAGTGGCAATCAAGGGCTACGGCCGAACACGCCGAGGGCGTGCCGACGATTGTCGGGGCGAGGCAATGCCAAGTCATCATCCCGACCGTTGGGGCATTTAACACCGCCACCCTCACCCAAGATTGCGGGGCCTACCGGTCGGGTTAGCTAAACCCTAACGGGGTCCGTGGACGGAGAACTCGTCTCGACGTTCTCGCCATGGATGCAAGATACTTTATGCATCGTGCCGGATGATGCTACCTACCTACACTTTAACCTATCATATCAATAACATACAATCCAATACAATCCAAAACGTGCTCAACGGATACAACGAACCTAGCATGGTACTACGAAGCAAGAACAGATATGAGCATGCTAGAACGGAACAACCTAGCATGGGCTAACATGAGAGAACAACATACGAAGTCATGCTAGTCGAGAATTGTAACAGAGCACCTAAACTATACATGCTGATAATCACAAACAAACATACAAACAACAATCACATAGAACATCGCAGGTCCACACAACTCCGGTAAGAAATCCTTACCTTGGCGGGGCAACTACACACAAAAATCTCTACGCCGCGATCGATCCCGAGCTAGCTAACGAGAACCTAACAAACACAATAGAAATCACAATCATAGCCCTAAAAATATAATAAAACAAGCGAGGCTCGGCTCAGGGCACTCACACGGCACGGCCCGACACGCTGCAGGCGACGGCAGCAAAGACGGCTTGGCTGGCGCCGCGCTGACGCGCGCAGTGGGGGCGATGGGCGCGAGGACCGCTGACATCGGGCGCCGACGGCGAGGCAGAGGCGGCAGGGCAGGCGCGCGACGGACGGCCGGGCTGGGCGCGCGCGGGCGCGCGCAAGCGGACGAGACGAGCGCTGGCCTGGCGCGAGGCGGCGGCGACGCGCGAGCGCGCGCGCGCGCAGCGAGCGAGCGGCGCGGGCGCGCGGCGCGGCGCGCGCGGCGGCGCCGGCAGCGCAGCGCGCAGCCGCGACGACGGGCCGGCGGTCCGGGCGGCTCGGTGCTCGCTGCCGCGCGATCCGGGCAGCACTGGGCTTCTTTGCTAGGCGTCCGGGCGGCTGGGCTTCTTCTTTGGCAGATCTGGGCATCTTTGGGCGACTGCTACAAACACACACACACACAAGCTCTTCTCCTTACCTTCGCCAACAAGAACACCCAATCGAGAAGATGAAGAGGATGAAGACTTACCCGGAATGATGATGAACGATCCAAGGAGCTGCAAGGATGAAGAATCGGCAAGGAGAGCTTGGGAGAAAGCTTGGGCGGCCACAACTCTTTTGGAGAAGAAAACACAACAAACCTAATTTCTATTTCATTTAACCAAATGCACCAAACACCAAAGATCCAAGGTTAACTAAGATGTGATGCGAAAGAGCAACAAGAGCACCTAATGGCTCAATTGGCACACATCTCTACAAGCTTCCAGAGACCGGGTTCAAACCCATTTGCAAAGACAAATTCCTTTATTTTTACTTTTGCATCTACCCATGCTCAAACCAAACCACAAAGCCTCAAAACCTTCATAAATCCATCCAATAATTTTAGCAACTGGAAAAAGACATAAACGGCCCCGACGGCCCGACCAAATTACTAAAATACCCTAGAGCATACCGGAAGGCGGGACGAAAACACGGGCCGTTACAATATTCCCTCCTTTTTATGACTTTCGTCCTCGAAAGTCCTTAAGACTCAAAACAAGACAGAGATCGCAATCTCATCCCGTCTTCCCGCTCACACGCGCGGCCTCCTCTGAACTCTAACTCCTCCACTGAACTTTTACCAAACGGATCTCACGATTATGCAACGTCTACTTCTCAAGGACCAGAATACTCACAGGCTTCCTCTCGAAGCTCAAATCCTCAATCATTTTGCAAAGGCTCAAAGTCCACAATGAGCAATGGGTCCGACACATATCGCCTCCCACCGATACATGAGAACATCGCACACACGGTGACATTGACCGAAAAAGCTAACCAATATGCAACTCGCCAATCTTCTCGAGAATCTCAAATGGTCCAACAACAGGAGACTCCACTTCTCCCGCTTACCAAAACTCAACACAACTCACAACGGCACAATCTTAAAAGCACGACTTGTCCAACCTCAAACTCTAAAACTCGACGACGGACATCGACGAAACTTTCATGCTCGCTCTGAAGCTAACCACAAACGAGCTCAACCTCTTGCACAACACCTCCGGTCAATCGCAACAACACGGGACCCAAAACAACAACGACGGCCACCAACCTTTTCTCACAAAGACTAGAGACTGCAACACTTACCATACAATGCCTCAATGGAACCACAAGAACCGATCACGAGAAGCGCTACTCAAGGCAACCTCCTAAAACTACACCGCTGGTCTCCCGCCGCCTAATCACGGAAACACCAACTCGCAACAAGCTCCGAAGGATCTGGCTCACTCCTCCCCAAAAGACCCTCGGACAAAAAGGGTGAAAACACTACAGAATCGCACTCGGCTCATAAGCCTCTAAGAACACTCTCTGAATCACGGTTCGCCGCCACGCACCGCCTAGAACAAACCTTTGTTGCCACACCCTAATGGCAACATCTCCAACTAAAATCGACATGCCTCCACTCCATAGAAATGGCATCGCACAACAACCGAGGTGCGAGCTCTAGCTCATCAAGTCAATACTCCAAAAATCCGAACTCACACAACAACCTCAACTAGTTGACGGCTCCCACACGGAAACTTACAATCCAACAACTTGAGTGCTACGAACTAGGAAGCTCAAACAACTACAATCGCATAGCTATGCCAATCCACTCATCTCTAGCTCGACTCAAATCACTACTAGTGGGCAAGACAACTTGCAAACAACCAGGCCCCAGAGGGCTCCATCCACTAAACTTACCTCCGTGCAAACAACGGAACAAAGCTCGCCTCAAATATGAAACACATCTCACAAGTCCAAACGATAACACATACAGCTTAACCCTCAAGCTTAGGCTTAATGCACCTTCCCACCGAAACTTCATAACGGAACTCCACTACCACGGTCAACACCAACTACCAAGAACAAGAATACCAACAATGGGTGGCAGAGTGCAAGCTACACTAGCCACAAGGATCCTCGATAAGTCCGGACCTAATCCAGCCACAATGGTGCAACCTCAACCCACAATCGATACAAAGGAGATCTTCCACTACAAAGGTGCAACATCTTCCATGCCAACACACAAAATCTTAACCAACTAGGCCAAACACTCATAAGAGGCGGGACAACCTTTATCTGCAGCCTCTAGAACACCCTCCAAGAATCCGCTTAAGCTGGACAAACGACTACTTCCAAGCGGCCAACAAACTTTTCCTTCAAGCTAGCGCTTCCACCATTAACTCCAAGACCAAGGGAGTAACGACAACTCCCCGAAGGAAACGGCTCCTACAAGCGGACAACCAACGGACAGAGAACTCCACATACGCCACTGCCTTGCTCCACCGAGCAACAACATCTAATCTCACGGGGCACAACAAGGGTCCATCTCGCATGAACCTCCAAATGCCAAGCGGGGCAACTCAACATCTTGGAAACAAAAAAAACAACCAACATGGCACAAACCACTCGCCCCCACGAGCAAAACTAAACTCTAGCAACTTCAATCCACACTTGGTCAACACCAAGCATCAACTTGCCACCACACACGAAACCACTCCGGACTTTACTCCAAATAAACACTAGCTTGCTAGTCTACCAAGATCGCTAGCAACTCCACCGAGGCTACAAACTACACGCCTCCAAACTAGCCAACTGAAACTCACTAGCTGGGCTCGATCGAGCTCAAGAGGCTCTCCACAACCTAGGGTTCTTGGGCAACCCTCGACACACACACCGCTAGGCATACGATCTAATGGACAACCGCTGAACAAACAACTCCAATTTCAAAGATCCCAACCATGTTTGGCCAACTCCAACTCCTTGGGAACCTAGAGGACCCGAAACGCTACTGACGCGTCATCCTCCTACTCAAAGCATCAGCCACAACATAACTTCTACCCAAGGAAGGATCCGAACAACTCTCTTAGCCATGCCGATCGAAACCACGCGACTTAGCTACCATC
Source organism: Sicyos edulis (assembly GCA_036507275.1). Taxonomy (NCBI): domain Eukaryota; kingdom Viridiplantae; phylum Streptophyta; class Magnoliopsida; order Cucurbitales; family Cucurbitaceae; genus Sicyos; species Sicyos edulis. Next base: position 45,300,216 of record CM071846.1, on the reverse strand, counting down.
GCTCTTGCTTGCTCGCCTCCAATCGAACTCCAACCAACGATCAACAAGAAGATCCGCCAACCAAGCTTAGGCCCAACTTAACAAATCTTGCCTAAGCAACAACTTGATACCACGAGCACGGTATCCTTACCACCTCAACCGAAGCCTTACAACAACCACCGAGTCCCACTTCTCAAGGAACCGAGCACGAGATCTCCAAGGCAAACCCTACATGGATCGGAAACTCTCGCCACGGAACGAACCACACAAAACACACTTGTGTGCACAACTCCCAACCTTCCTTTAGAGATCCAAGACTAACAAGCGCTTTTCCACAAAGCAACGATAACTCTGGCAATGATACAAACAATCCAAGGAACACCAAAAGTTCCATCTTCACACGATACTCGAAAAAGTGGCAACCTTGCTCTCGCTAAAACATAACGACGCCAAACCGAACTTACTTTATACCAAGACTCTACCAAGTGCGCTTACACATAAGGCGTCCTACTCTCATCTCATAGGCATCCAACTCATCTCATAAGCATCCAACTCATCTCGAGAGCATCCAACTCATCTCACGGGCATCCAACTCATGGTTCCCCTCTTTGGACCGAACTCGCATCTACAATGCTCACTCAACTCGAGTTTAGGCACCGAAGGTAGTGGACCGCACTACCAACCACAAAGATCTCTTGGCCTTAGCACTAGCGTGAGACTCACACGCACTAACACTTGCCACCGCCAACCTGTGACTTACTCGACCCCCGAAACACCGGGAAGAGGCTCCAGCTCCTCTCGAACATCCTTTCACTTGTGGTCCTTCAACTACCACCGAACTAGCCCTCTTGCACGACCTAAACAAGTGCATTTTCCATAAATGGATCCAATGGCTAAAGAAGTGTCTTTGAACTCCGGACGGCATAGAACCATCGCTATGCCAAGCCAAACTCAAGCTCGAACCAGACTTAGTGCCAAAGTGGCACACCAACCAATGCACCTCAAGTGCTACTACTACCAAATCAACATCCGAGGAAGCGGGTCTGTTAAACAACACAAAGGCTCGCAAGGGGGCAAAGATGACCCTTCATCCGCCTCAAGCCACTAACACGGCAACTTGCCAAAGCAATCGGGCGATGGTGGAGACTCTGCTAGACCACCTCTCACAAGGGATTTCCACCACCATCCGATGAACCAAACAAAGACAGAACGGCACACCTCGGCCTTTGAAGCAGCGGGGCATCCCACACACGGATGCTAAACTCAAACTCGCCAACTACCTTACTACTAGCAAAGAGGACTTACTAAAACATCGAGCTCTACAGGCATCCATTTGCCAACACGGGCGTCTCCAACAACGCCAACAAACTCATCTGAATAAACTGCTGATCATGCCCTCCCGAGAACCTCAGGGGCTACAAGAGCTACTGGGGAAAAATGTCAAACAGACTCTGTCATTTGGGCTAATCTGTGCCGGGACTCCTCACTACGCGCTACAAAGCTGCGCGCTGGGTCTCCGCTCTCGATAGCTAAAGACACCGCCATCGATCTCTCATGGTGGAGCACACTCTGCTCAAGGAGTCTCACTCAGGCGCCGCTAGCCTCTACCCCTCCTCTAGGCAACTCAATCTGCCGGGGCCAAACCGCATGCGGGCCTAACAACCCTGGGACGCGCCTCAACATCAACACGACCGTCCAACTCCTCGGTCGGACATGCCAAGCGTCTGCTCCTGCGGGTGCGATCAACATATCGGGCGATCCGCACGAAGCACCACCACCCTCTCACTAAGGGAAAAGCAGAAAGAATCGGGCCACAAATGGCCAACGGAGTCTAAGCTCGCCTCCTCCGAACGATGTCCCGGGGCATCCGGATCTATCTGGATACCTCAACAAGCCGCTAAACAAACCGCTGCGATCGCTGTGAGAAAGTTGGCATGATGGCTCACTAAGCCCAAACCAACAACGAGTCGAGAACTCGCGCTCGTCTCCGCTCCACAACACTACACAAGGCATACACTAGATGAAAGGTATTGTAAATTCTTAACCCTTTTCTAAAACAGAAAACTTAGGCGCACTGATGATGACCGCTTGAGTGCGGTGATCATGGGAAAGACGACCTACAACAAAAGGTCGGGTCTACAAAGTCTATGACTCGAGCTCGATACCAATCAGTAAAGACCCGACCCAAAAGGGGCTCTAAATAGGCCTTTACCCCAATGCATACATTCAAAGGAAAGGATAATATGCAAATAAGTTTTTAGATTCCCAATTAAAACAAAACAATCAAGGTTCAATCAGAATCAATATAGTTTCTTTGAAAACTGTTTCAAGGCAAATACATTTCCAAAACGTACACTCGATCGAGATTTATTAAAACATTTGAAACATCCTCAAATTCAATAAAGCGGGAATCCACAAAATCATTGAGAAAACATCCTAGGGCTCGTGCCCTGGCACATGCATTCAAGGGAAAATGAAAGACAAGAGTCATAGAAATAAAAAGTCGAGACGACATAAAGACGCGTTCCCATGATCATAGCTCCTCCTTCACCATCCCGCCTCGCGCCATGGTTACTGAAAGATAAGTAAGGGTGAGTAACGAATTACTCAAGAAGAATCCCGATCGGGGTACAATACGATGCACATGGTCATCTAGATGAGTGTATGCAAGTCGTGAACATAAACACATAATAGAGCACATAGCTTAAGTCCACACTTGGACCTCGGATGCCAACTCGTGGTCTTAGTCGGAATAATCCACACCACACAATACGCCCTATACGAGAACCAAGTCTCGGCCACTGCTGTCTCATCGACGATACGAAAGGTACACTAGCTCAAGATCCCGAGGAGCTCTCCGGTCGGCGCCTGTAATGAGCGTAAGCATGCACCGCGCGTGCTACCGCAGACTATGAAGGGGTGCGGGTCTAGTGGCAAAGTCGCCCATGTCCGATCACCACGCCTAACTAAATCTACGGATCGGTGTCACCGACATAGGGGTGTGAGACTGGACACGTGAACTATGTGTCGGCTGAACCACCGCACTTTGAGGCTAAGGAACCGGTCGTGATAGGCTTGCACCGAAGCGGTCCTTGCCCTAACAGTGGCAATCAAGGGCTACGGCCGAACACGCCGAGGACGTGCCGCCATCGTCGGGGACGAGGCAATGCCAAGTCATCATCCCGACCGTTGGGGCATTTAACGACCGCCACCCTCACCCAAGATTGCGGGGCCTACCGGTCGGGTTAGCTAAACCCTAACGGGGTCCGTGGGCGAGAAGCGTCTCGACGTTCCGCCATGGATGCAAGATACTTTATGCATCAGCCGGATGATGCTACCTACCTACACTTTAACCTATCATATCAATAACATACAATCCAATACAATCCAAAACGTGCTCAACAGATACAACGAACCTAGCATGGTACTACGAAGCAAGAACAGATATGAGCATGCTAGAACGGAACAACCTAGCATGGGCTAACATGAGAGAACAACATACGAAGTCATGCTAGTCAGAATTCGTAACAGAGCACCTAAACTATACATGCCGATAATCACAAACAAACATACAAACAACAATCACATAGAACATCGCAGGTCCACACAACTCCGGTAAGAAATCCTTACCTTGGCCGGGGCAACTACACACAAAAATCCTACGCCGCGATCGATCCCGAGCTAGCTAACGAGAACCTAACAAACACAATAGAAATCACAATCATAGCCCTAAAAATATAATAAAACAAGCGTGCTCGGCTCGGGGCACTCACACGGCACGATCGACACGCGGACGGGCAGCAAAGACGGCTGGCGGGCCGGGCTGGCGCCGACGGGCGCAGTAGGGGCTGATGGGCGGCAGGACCGCACATCGGGCTGACGGGCGGCAGGAGGAGGCGGCAGGCTGCGCTGCGCTGGCGGACTGGCTGGGCGCAGCGCACGGGCGCGGCAAGCGGACGACGACGCAGCGCGGCCGGGCGCGAGGCGCGAAAGCGACGCGATGGCGCGCACGCAGCGCGAGCGCGCGCTAGCGCGCGCGACGCGGCGCGCGCGGGCTGCTCGCCAGCGCGCGCGCGCGAGCCGCCGCGACGGCCGGGCGGTCCGGGCGGCCTGGTGCTCTGCTGCTGCCGCGATCCGGGCAGACTGGGCTTGCCGCTAGCGATCTGGCGGCTTTGGGCTTGCTTCTTTGGGCAGATCTGGGCATCTTTGGCGACCACTACAAACACACACACACACAAGCTCTTCTCCTTACCTTCGGCCAACAAGAACACCCAATCGAGAAGATGAAGAGGATGAAGACTTACCGGAATGATGATGAACGATCCAAGGAGCCGCAAGGATGAAGAATCGGCAAGGAGAGCTTGGGAGAAAGCTTGGGCGGCCACAACTCTTTTGGAGAAGAAAACACAACAAACCTAATTTCTATTTCATTTAACCAAATGCACCAAACACCAAAGATCCAAGGTTAACTAAGATGTGATGCAGAAAGAGCAACAAGAGCACCTAATGGCTCAATTGGCACACATCTCTACAAGCTTCCCAGGAGACCCGGGTTCAAACCCCGGCTGCATCACAAATTCCTTTATTTTTACTTTTGCATCTACCCATGCTCAAACCAAACCACAAAGCCTAAAAAACCTTCATAAATCCATCCAATAATTTTAGCAACTGGAAAAAGACATAAACGGCCCTAACGGCCCGACCAAATTACTAAAATACCCCTAGAGCATACCTGGAAGACTGGGACGAAAACCTGGGCCGTTACAGCTTGACACTAGACTCGGCACCCCCATAGTCTACAGTAGCACGCGGTGCGCGCACACGGTCATTATAGCACCGACAGGAGAGCTCCTCGGGATCTTGAGCCAGTGCACCTTTCGTCGACAGTAGCCAGGCTGAGGTCGAGACTTATTTCTCGTATAGGGCGTATTGTGTGATGAGTTATTTCCAGATTAAGACCCTGTGTTGGCATCCGAGGCCCCAGTGTGGGCTAAGCTATGTGCTCTATTCTGTGTTTATATTCATAGCTTGCATACCTTTCTGCTAGATGACCATGCGTATCGTATTGTACCCCGGTTGGGGATTCTTACTGAGTAATTCGTTACTCACCCTTATTATGTGGTTTTTCCACAGGTAACCATGGTGTGAGACAGGATGGCTGGAGGAGGAGCTGTGATCATGGAAACCCGTTGTTCAATTCTGAGTCTTATGTTTATGTTATGATTTAAATGTTCTCTGAATGCATGTAGTTGGGCACGGAGCCCTAGGGTGTTTTCTGAATGTATTTTCGGATTCTAGCATTGTTGTAACTATTGTAAAGTTTGTATGTTTTAAATAAATCTCTGATCAGAGTAAGTTATGTAAATGTATTTGTCTTGGAACAGGTGCTTGGAAACAGGGATAGGTTCCAGGAATTGATGTTTATTTTTAAATGGATGTTTTATGTTTTAGTTTTTACTTAGAATCCGAACACCCTCTTGCAAATTTTATGTAGATTTGTAATGCATGCATTGAGGTAACGACCTAGTTAGAACCCCTTTCGGGTGGGGTCATTACACTGGGACATCGTTCCAGAGGGAGGCAGAGATTAGATTCCCGTAGGCCATTTGTGGCCCAAATGTTGCTTTTCCCCTAGTGAGAGGGTGGAGGTGCTTTGTGCAGATCGCCAGTATGTTGATCGCACTCAGAGGAGTAGGACGCTTGGCATGTCCGACCGAGGAGTTGGACTGATTGTGTTGATGTTGAGGCCGCGTCCCAGGGTTGTTAGGCCCGCAGGCCAGAGTTAGCCCTGGCAGTTGAGTTGCCAAGTGGAGGGGTAGAGGCTTGCACGCCTCAGAGTGAGACTCCTTGAGCAGAGTGTGCTCCAGCCATGAGAGATTTGATGGCAGGTCTTTAGCTATCAGAGAGCGGAGACCCAGGCGCAGTTTGTAGCGCGTAGTGAGGAGTCCAGGGCACAGATAGCCCAGCTGACAGAGCTTTTTTAGCAGACACCCCCTAGTCGCTCTTGTAGCCCCGGAGGTTCCCGGGAGGGCATGATCAGCAGGTTTTGGCCGATGAGATTGTTGGCGTTGATGGTGCCGCGCAGTTTGGCAAGTGGATGCATGTAGAGCTTGATGTTTTAGAAAGTCCTACTGCTAGTAGTAAAGCGGTTGGCCAGGTTTGAGTTTTGCATCTGTGTGTTGGGATGCCCTGCTGTTCAGAGGCCGAGATGTGTCGTTCCTGTGCTGTTTGATACAACAGTTGGTGGTGAAAGTCCCTTGAGAGAGGTGGACTAGCAGAGTCTCCACCAGTCGCCCGATTGATTGGCAAGTTGTCGTGTTAGTGGCTTGAGGAAGATGTAGAGACATCTTTGCTCCCTTGCAAGCCTGCTGTTGTTTTACAGCCAGTTCTCTTAGTACCCTCGTAGCCAGGGTGTAGTATGGAGTTTGCTTGTTAGGGTTTAATCCGTTTGTGGATTTCAGCGGGCTAGTAGAGTGGAGCACTCTTTTTATTTGGATGTTCCAAATGTGGAACTAGTTGTTGCCACCCGAGGAGTTGGCCTGAGCTTTTGCTGAGCATTGAGTGGGATGCAGGAGTTGGCCTGAGCTTTTGCTGAGCATCGAGTGGGATGCAAGAGTTGGCCTGAGCTTTTGTTGAGCATCGAGTGGGATGCAGGAGTAGGCCGTGGCATGTCTGTTAGGTGAGATGCCAGAGATTAGGCTGCTCGAGTATTTGGACTCTTGTGCTGAGTGCCATTGCCCCGTCACTTGGAGTGTGACCTTTCCTTCCCTCAGAGGGGCATAAAGCTCGTTTTGGCTGATTTGTGTTGTAAAGGATGTAGTGCCTGTTGGCACCAAGCTTTGAGAGGAGGCCTAGATTCAGGCCAGTTGGCACTTTTGTGCAGGTGGTTCCATGGCCGCCCAGAGTATAGCATCCCTGCTAGTCTTGTACCCATTTCCTGAGGTTGCACCTGTTTGGGTTGCATAAGAGATCTAGCTCGGTGGTAGTCAGAGGACTACAAATTTGAGGTTTTCGAGGGAAAGTAGGAGCTTTTCAGGGTCACCGAGAGTTGGGTACCAAAGGATGTTGTAGGCTGTTAAAAGCTAACGCTGTTCGAGTTCTCGCGCCTGTGTTGTGAGCCTGTGAGCCAGTTTTATGGTAGAATGATTCGACTACCCTTTGAGTTACCCTAGTATGGGTAGTGTTGGCATCGAGGATGCGTGATTGATCCAGTGTTAGAGCCATGAGTTGGATGGTTGATCGGAGCACGTTTAGTGGGCACATTGGTCTGAGATATGTTAGCTTGGTTGGATATGCTCTTGTAGAGTGAGTTGGCCAATGTGGCTTTCCGTGGTGAGTTGGCCCCGAGTGGGTTTGGACTCTTATTGCTCCCTGATTAGTAGTGGCTCTGTTTGGAGGCAAAAGTTGCCTTGTGTGAGAGCCCTTGTTGGCATTGGATCTTAAGGAATCAAGTTGGAGCTGTACACGCCGGTGTACTATTGTGTAGCTAGTCCCGTGGTGTATGTTTGGAGAACCACGAGGGGTTCGTGTTGAGGAACCAGTTCTCAGTCTTTGAGGTGTCAAGGCTTTAGTTATTGGCAAGTGCCCTAGCTTTGGTTGTAAGGATGCCGTGCTCGTTGCCTGGTTGTTGTTTAAGCAAGTTTTGCTAGTTGGCCTTAGCCTGGTCAGAGTTCAGTTGGAACTGAACAAGAGCGGTGGTAGCAAAGCCGCACAGTTTCTGATCGTTATGGCTAAGAGAGTTGTTCGGATCCTTACCTTGGGCAGAAGGTATGTTGTGGCTGATGCTTTAGTAGGAGGATGACGCATTCTGTAGCGTTTCCGGTCCTCTTGGTTTTCAAGAGTTGGTGTTGGCCAGCGTAGTTGAGTTGCTGGAGAGGATTGTGCCCGTGTAGCCAGTTGTCTGTTAGATTGTTTGACGACCGTGTGTGTCGGAGGGTGATCGGAGGATCCATAGGTTGTGGAGAGCCTCTCTAGAGCTCAGTCGAACCCAGGCAGTGTTCCTTGGGTGAGTTGCTTGCAGATTTGGCAGACTAGCAAGCTAGTGTTTGTTTGGAGTAGAGTCCGGATTGCTTCTGGTGTGGTGGCTAGTTGGTGCTTGGTGTTGACCAAGATGTGGTTCTCTTGTTGTTTCAAGAGCTAGCTCGGTTCGAGCAAGAGGGCATTTCCCTGAGGACCTGTTCCTAGTCAGGAGGTTTTGGGAGTTAACCCCTCCCTCGGTGGTTGAGTAAGTTCTGCTAATTCTGGGTTGGTGGTCCAATCAGTTGAGTTTTCTCTAGGGTGTTGCTTCCAAGAGAGTTGGTTGTTGTTGCCCTTGGGTTTGAGCTAGTCAGCGAGCATGTGTGATGTTCGCTGCCCTTCAGAGTTCGCTTGCTGGGGAAATCGTTCCCGTTTAGAAGGAGTCAGCGTAGCTCCTGAGTTGTGTAGTTGTTCATAGTAGCACAGTGGTTAGCCTAGCGAGAGGGTCCCTGCATTGTTGTAACGGCCCAGTTTTCTATTCCAGTTCTCGAGGTGCTTCCGGTTCAGATTCAGTGGTTCCGTTGGGCCGTTAGAGCTGTTTTGACCCTTAGGGGTATTTTGGTCGTTTTGCTCCCCGGGCAGGATTTGTGGTTTTTCAGGGCTTAGAGGCAGCTCCTGCCTTTGTTGAGGCTTGTATGTTAGTGTCTGCGAGTCTCGAGATGTTTGGGGTATTCGTTTGGGAGTTCGGTTGTGATTTGGGTTTTGGGCAAAGTGATCGCTGTTTGGGTGTTTCCTTTGGGATTCGAGCCCAGGCCCTTAGAGATGATTTGGGAGTTTGTTTAAGCGAGAGTTATTGTTTGGAAAAGGTTGCTTCAGCCGGGTCTCGAAGGAGGAAGCCGGGAAATGGGATTTAAGGACTTTAAGGCTTATTTTAATTAGGAAAAGGGAAGAAAAATCAAGAAAGTCCCTTTCCCCTTGTTTTGCATCTCTCTCTCTCTCTCTCTCTCTCTCTCTCTCCTAGCCGACCTCACCAAGAAGACCCAACCCTAGCCACCCAGCCATGCCCTAGCCGCACCACTCCCTGGCCGCATCAGACCGCTCAGCCCAGTGTAGCCCTGCCCAGCCACGCCGCACCAGACGCGTTGCATCGCCCAGCCCAGGTGCGCCCAGACGCTCTGCATCGCCCAGCCCAGGTGCGCCCAGATGCGTTGCATCGTCCAGCCCATGCCGCGCCGTGCCGAGCCACCCCAGCGCCCGATCGCGTCGCCCTCGCCTTGGTCGCGCCGAGCCCAGATCGGCATCGCCCAGGCCGTCTCCGTGTCACCCAAGTCCGTGTCGAGTCGCCCGAGCCCTGGCCACACCGAGTCGCTCGCCCCTGTAGGTCATCGTGCCTTCCCGAGCGCCCCCGAGCCCGTCGCGTCGCGTCGCCTCGCGCGCGCGCCCGTGCGCCATCCTCTGTCAAGCCGAGCCGTGTGTCGTCGCCCAGCCGAGCTCGAGCCCGCGCCCGTGCGCCCTTGCCGCCCGCGCCAGTAGCGCGCGCGCGCTGCGCGCCGCGCCCCGCCTGCGCCCGGTGCCCAGCGCTGTGCCCCAGCGCCCGGCCAGTGCTGCTCTGCGCCCGGCACACTGTTGTGTCTTTGGTTGGCCCGAGCCTTGTGGCTTCTCGGATGGTATTTCTGAGTCTTTTCTTCGTTGGGCCCCGATTTGTTGGTCTTTGTTTAGGGATTTATTTGGGCTGTTTTATGTATTTGATTTGGGTTTGCTTTATTTTATGTTTAGGTTGTTTGGGTTCGATTAGAGGCTCGAGGATTGCTTGGTTGATTTGTGATTATTTTCTCGCTTGTCCCTGTAAGGATTTCTTACCGTGGTTGTGTGGACCCTGCGATATATCTCGATTGTGCCTTGTATGTTTCTTTGATTGTTATGAGCATGATAATGATAGGCGCTTTGTTTGATCTCTTGCTAGCATGTTTGTTGATTTTACATGTTAGTGCCATGCTAGGTTTGTTCTTCCGGCATGCTTGTGATTCTGTTTAAGTTGTAGTATCATGCTAGGTAAACGTGATTGATGTCGGTCATTGCTTGCTAGCCAGGAATCATTGATTTACTCGGTATTCGTGGATAGAGTAGTAGGGTTTGTCATCATCCGCAGGCCGAGCGGACATAACGCACTTTGTCCCCACCGGCCGTGAGTAGAGCGAAGCATAACGTACATTGCTAACCCCGGCGACCGATGTGGATGTAGCTACCACATCGGCATAAGCCTAGTTTTGTAGCTCGCTAGAGCGGAACCCCGCCAATGGTGCAAGCTTGCCTTGGCCGGTTCTTAGCTTCGTGTCGGTGGTACAGCTGCACAGATGAGTGCCGAGGGCCTCGCACTCATCGTGTTCGGTGACACCGCTTCGAGTCTTTAGGCATGCGCACCGACCCGCGTAGTTTGCCCTTAGGCCCCTGCATTTACGCCGGTTGCGAGATGAGCATGCGGTGTGCGCAACACACACGCGTTAGTAGCCGGTTCGAGAGAGCTCCCGGGCTAATGTTCGTGAGTACACCGATTCCTTCCGATTTAGAGCCGATCGGGTACTCTCCCGATAGTCCAGATTGTTAGCGAGGGTAAGAGGCCCTTGAGGACACCCATTGGGATTGGCTTTTGAGCTAATCAATTGGTCGAGGGAGAAAGACCCTCGAGGGTGTCGGACATCTTTGGGATCGGTTTTTGAGCTGATCAATTGGCCGAGGGAGAAAGACCCTCGGAGATGTCCCGGGATTGGTTATGAGAACCAATCATTAGGCCGGAAGTAGGAGACTTCCGATGATTCCGGAAGTAAGAGACTTCCGATGTTTCCAGATCTCGTTTATGAGCTCGTTGAGTTATGATCTGTGTTGATAGCTGTTTGCTTGCATGTTGAGGTGCTAGATGACTGATGTATCGTATTGTACCCCGGTTGGGGATTCTTACTGAGTATGTTTATACTCACCATTATTTATCTTTCAGGTAACTTGGGACAACACCAGGAGGGCTAGCGGAGGGAGCTGATTGATCATGGGGAACCGCCGGCACTCTGTCCTTTTATTATTGCATTGTTTATTCAGCATGTAGATGGACAGGAGTCCTAGGGGAACATTGTTTAAAACGTTGCTTAAATTGTATTGTACATTTTATTAAACACTGGCCAGGTTGTTTTACTTTGTTGGATTGTTTAAAACGAAAATTATTGGTTATGTTTTAAGGGCTTCCCCTTCTCATATGTTTTGAAAGGTTTTTAAATATAAGCTCTAAACCGCTTGTTATCATATTTAACTTGCATGCTGAGTAAGATCCCAGGTTTAGGACCATGTTTTGGGTCGGGTTCTTACAATTGTGTTGTTAGCAAGTGAAAAGTTGTTTGTCCCCGCAAGGGCGGAGGCCAGCAAGTTTTAGAGTTGAGTTTTTTCTGGGAAGTTGTTGGTTCTTTGGGGATTGAAGTTTTCTCCCCATTAGTTTCTATGGTGGTTGAGTTGAACCATGGATGCCAGCCTCGAGTATTATCTTTGGAGATAGCCTCGTCAGTTCGTATTCCTTGCGATGTTCCGAGTGTGGAGTTTCTAGTCACAAGATGAGATAGGCCTAAGCTAAAAGGAGGAAGTCCTTTGAGTAGCCAGTTGGACTTAAGATGTAACGACTCGACCCGAAAGGGGTTCTAAAATAGGCCGTACCTCAATGCATGCATACAAATCTACAAAAATTTTGCAAAATGGTGTTCGGATTCTAAGTAAAAACTAAAACATAAAACATCCATTTAAAAATCAACATAATTTCCTGAAACCTGTCCCTGTTTCCAAGCACCTGTTCCAAGACAAATTCATTTACAAAACTTACTCTGATCAGAGATTTATTTAAAACATACAAGCTTTACAATAGTTACAACAATGCTATAATCCGGAAATACATTCAGAAAACACCCTAGGGCTCCATGCCCAACTACATGCATTCAGAGGACATTTAAATCATAAACATAATCAGCCCAGGCGCGCCCAGACACGTTGCATCGCTCAGCCCAGGCTCGCCCAGACGCGCCGCGCCGCTCAGCTCGTTGTCGTCCCGACGCGTCGCCCAGCGCCGCTCGCTGCGCCCAGACGCGTCACCCGCGCGCTGTCCTTGCAGACCCGACGTCTCGCCCGCGCGCCCGACACAGCATGTTCGCTCGGCTGCGACAGCCTGCGTCTACACGTCCCCTACCTCGCTAGCGCCAGCGCGCCCTGCTTGTTCTTGCTGACAGACAGCCTGCCCTACCGTGCGGGTTGGGGCGTGACCTTGTGTCTTCTCGGTCGGTAATTCCCTTGTCTTTTCTCCTTTGGGCACTAGGCTGTTGGCTGCTGTTTATTTAATTAGGTTGTTTTTACTAAAATGCTTAGGTTGCTCGGTTTCGCTTTAAAGCTCGAGGGTTATTATTTGATTGTGAAAGTTATTTCTGCTCGTTTCCAGGTAAGGATTTCTTACCGTGGTTGTGTGGACCCTACGATGCTTTCTTGATTGTGCCTTATATGCATGTTTACTTCTATGAACATGATTAGTGGATAGGACAGCTTGTGATTGCACTCTTGCTAGCATGTTTGCTTGTTTGTACATGTTAGTGCCATGCTAGGATTGTTCTTCCAGCATGCTTGAGATTCCTGCTTTAAGTTCGTAGTATCATGCTAGGTTATGTGTGATTGATGTTGATATGTATGTCTAGCCAGGAATCAGTTATTTTGTACTCTTAGCTAGTATAGTAGAGTTTGTCATCATCCAGAGGCTGAGAGCGGACATAATGTACTTTGTCCCCACCGGTCGGGAGTAGAGCGAAGCATAACGTACATTGCTTCCCCCCGGCAGCCGATGTAGATTTAGCTACCACATCGGCATAAGCCTAGTTTGTAGCTCGCTAGAGCGGAACCACGCTTAACGGTGCAAGCCTCGCCTTGGCCGGTTCTTAGCTTCAGTCGATGGTACAGTGCGCAGATGAGTGCCGAGGGCCTCGCACTCATCGTGTTCGGTGACACCGTTTCGAGTCTTTAGGCATGCGTACCTAGCCGCGTAGTTTGTGCCTTAGGCCCCACATTTACGCGGTTGCAAAGCGAAAGATGCGGTGTGCGCGCACACAGCGTTAGTCGCCGGTTCGAGAGCTCCCGGGCTAATGTTCGTGAGTACACCGCCTTCCTTCGGTTTAGAGCCGGACTTGGGTACTCTCCGATAGTCCGGACTTGTTAGCGAGGGTAAGAGGCCCTTGAGGACACCCATTGGGATTGGCTTTTGATCTCGATCATATGGTCGAGGGAGAAAGACCTCGAGGGTGTCGGACATCTTTGGGATCGGTTTTTGAGTGATCAATTGGCCGAGGAGAAAGACCCTCGGAGATGTCCCGGGATTGGTTATGAGAGTCAATCATTAGGCGGAAGTAGGAGACTTCGAGGATTCCAGATTCTCGCCTTGTAAGCTCGTTGAGCTATGATCCTGTGTTGGTAATTTTTGCATGTATACTAGGGTGCGGATAATTGATGTATCGTATTGTACCCGGTTGGGGATTCTTACCGAGTATGTTTATACTCACCCTTATTTTTGTGGTTTTCCACTGTGTAACTTGGGGGACAAAGACCGGACGGCTAAGCGGAGGGAGCTGATTGATCATGGGAGCCGCCGACACTCTGTCTTTTATTGTTTGCATAATTTGTTCAGCATGTAGACGGACAGGAGTCCTAGGGGGATGTTTTTAACAGTTGTTTAAATTGTATTGTATGATTTCATAAACACTGGCCAGGCTTGTTTTACTTTGTTGGTTTGCTTAAATGAAGGTTGTTGTTTATGTTTTAAGTGTCCCCGCTTTTAAATGTTTTGAAAGGTTTTAAATATGAGCACTAAATCGCTTGATGAAGTATTTAACTTGCATGCTGAGTGAGAACCTAGGTTTAGGACCGCATTTTGGGTCGGGTTCTTACATGTTAGTCCATGCTAGGTTGTTCTGTTCTGGCATGCTCGTTATCCGTTCTTGCTTCGTAGTATCATGCTAGGTTCGTTGTATCTGTTCAGCACGTATTGGATTGTATTGGATTGTTTGCTATTGATATGATAGGTTAGAGTTCAGGTAGATAGCATCATACGGGCCAGTATGCATAAAGTATCTTGCATCCATGGTAGGGATGCACGAGGTAATACTCCGTCCCTGGACCCCGTTAGGGTTTAGCTAACCCTACCGGTAGGCCCTGCAATCTTGGGTGAGGGTGGTAGTCTGCGCGATGCCCCAACTGTTTGGATGATGACTTGGCAATGCCTAGTCCTCGGCAGCCGGCACGTCCTCAGCGTGTTCGGCAGTAGCCCTTGATTGCCACCTGTTAGGGCAAGGACGGCTTCCTGGTGTAAGCCTACCACGAGCGATTCCTTAGCATCAGGTGCGGTGGTTCAGGCTGACATAGTTCACGTGTCCGGTCTCACACCCTATGTCGGTGACACCGATCCGGAGATTTTGTTAGGCATGGTGGATCGGATCTCGGGCACTAGACCCAGAAGCACCCTAGGAGTCTGCGCAGAGCATGCGGTGCGCGCTTACGCTCATTACAGCCGATCGAGAGCTCCTCGGGATTGTGAGCGATGCACCTTTCGTATCGGCGATGAGCAGTGTGAGGTCGAGGACTTGTTTCTCGTATAGGGCGTTACGTGTGATGGATTTTCGGGACTAAGACCACGAGTTGGCATCCGAGGATTATTTGTGGATTTAAGCTATGTGCTCTATTTCGTGTTTATATTCATAACTTGCATACATTCATCTAGATGACCATGTATATCGTATTGTACCCCGGTTGGGGATTCTTCTTGAGTAATTCGTTACTCACCCTTATTTTGTGGTTTTCCACAGTAACCAAGGTGCGAGACAGGATGGGTGAACGAGGAGTGTGATCATGGGAACCTCTTTGTCATCTCGACTTCTTTTATATTATGACTCTTGTCTTTTATTTCCCCGAATGCATGTAGTTGGGCACGGAGCCCTAGGATGTTTTTCTCAATGTTTCGTGGATTCGGCATTGTTGTATCTCGAGAAGGTTTTGAATGATTTTAATAAATCTCGATCGAGTAAACTTTTGGAAATGTATTTGTCTTGAAAACAGTGCTTGGAGACATGGACGAGTTTGATAAGAACTGTATTGATTTTGATTGAATTTGAATGTTTTAATTTTAATTGGAATCCGAAATCATATTTGTATATTGTCTTTACTTTGAATGCATGCATTGGGGTAAAGGCCCACTTAGAGCCCCTTTTGGGTCGGGTCTTTACAGTTGGTATCAGAGCTCAGAGTCATAGATTCTATAGACTGACCTTTTGTTGTAGGTCGTTTTCCCCATGATCACCAGCACTCCGACAGTCATCAGGTACGCCTAAGTTTTCTATTTTTAGAAAAGGGTTAAGAATTTACAATACCTTTCATCTAGTGTATGCCTTGTTTAGTGTTGTGGAGCGGAAACGAGCAGGTTCTGACTCGTTGTGGTTTGGGTCCTGAGCACCATCATGCCAACTTCCCGCAGTGTAAGATGTATGTTTGCAGCTTGTCAAGGTATCCAGATAGATTCAGATACCGCTGGGACACCGTTCCAGAGAGAGGCAGAGATTAGGCTCCCGTAGGCCCTTGCGGTGTGGCCCAGCTGTTAATTTCCCCTAGTGAGAGGGTGGAAGTGTTTTGCCCTGGAGTACCACTCTAGGAGAGGAGTTAGCTTTGGCTTTGCTCGTGTTGATGTTTGTGGAGCAGGTCCCAGTGGGGACTAGCCTGGGTAGTTCAGGTATGGATCTTGAACCTTAGCAGATTGTTTGATTGCCCAAGTGAGTAGCTGCAGAGTTCGTAGCCTTCGAGGAGGTTGCTTAGACATCTTTGTTCTCTTGTAAGTGTTTTTGTTTTGCAGCCAGTAAGTCGGAACCCTGTGGTTAAGGGTGCAGTGAGCAGTGCCCCCTTCAGACTTGATCCGTTGGTGGTTTCCTCAGTTGTTTTGTAGAGTTGAGCACTCTTCTTTTGGTGAGCCCTAGAGTAGAGCTAGCTGCTGCATGTTGAGAGAGCCGGCCAGGGTTTTGTTGAGCATCATGTGGAGATGCAAGAGTAGGCCGTGAGCCTTCAGTTTGATGAGATGCCATAGTCTGATTGTTTGAGTTTTGAGCCCTTGTATGCCTAGCCATAGTTTTTGTCACTTGAGGTTGTGACCTTGCGGGCCCCATTTGTAGTAAGATGTGGATTTGGTAGTAGTGGCACTTGAGGTGCATTGGTTAGTGTGCTGCTTTGGCTCTAAGTCTGGTTCAGGCCTGAGTTTGGCATGGGTATAGCAGATGGTTCTATGACCCGTCTGGAGTTCAGCCCATTCCTTTAGCCTTTGGATCTGTTGTGGCAGTTGCACCTGTTTAGGTCGTGCAAGAGGGCTAGTTCAGTGGTAGTCGAAGGACTACAAGCGAAAGGATGTTTGAGAGGAGCCGGTGCCTCTTCCTAGTGTTACTGGGGGTTGAGTAAGTCAGCAGGTTGTCGGTTGGTAAGAGTTAGTGCGTGTGAGTCTCACGCTAGTGTTAAGTCCAAGAGATCTTTGTGGTTGGTAGTGCGGTCAGCTACCTTAGAGTGCCTAAATCTAAGGAGAGTTGAGCATTGTAGATGCGAGTTTGGTTCAACAGAGGGGCCATGAGTTGGATGCTTATGAGATGAGTTGGATGCTTATGAGATGAGCAGGATGCCTTATGAGAGGAGTTGGACGCCTTATGGGTATGCTCCTGTAAAGACCCGACCCAAAAGGGGCTCTAAATGGGCCTTTACCCCAATGCATGTAGTGAAAATAAAAGACATTATGAAAAGTACATTTCGGATTCCAAGTAAAAACAGAAACATTCAACAACCAAAACATACATTTCTAAAAGCACACTCTGATCAGAGATTTAATTAAAACATTAAAACAATCCACAAGTACCAATATGCTGGAATCCATAAAACGTAAGAAAACATCCTGGGGCTCTGTGCCCGTCTACATGCATTCAGGGGAAATAATAAAAAGTGAAGAGTCATGATAATTAAAATAAAACAATCGGAGATGACAAAGAGTCCCATGATCATAGCTCCTCCTTGACCATCCTGTCTCCCGCCTTGATTACCTGTGGAAAACCACGAGAATAAGGGTGAGTAACGAATTACCAGTAAGAATCCCGACCGGGGTACAATACGATATACATGATCATCTAGAAGAATGTATGCAAGCTATGAGTACAAACACAGAGCGGAGCACATAGCTAAGTCCACACTTGGACCTCGGATGCCAACTCGGGGTCTTAGTCCGGAAATACCACAACACACTAAACGCACTATACGGGAACAAGTCCGGCCTCACTGCCTACTATCGATACGAAAGGTGCACTGGCTCAAGATCCCGAGGAGCTCTCCAGTCGGCGCTGTAATGAGCGAAAGGATGCACCGCGTGCTTCTACAGACTATGGGGGGTGCCGGGTCTAGTGGCAAGCTGCCCATATCCGGATACCACGCCTAACTAAATCTCTGGATCGGTGTCACTGACATAGGGGTGTGAGACACGGACACGTGAACTATGTCACTGTACCACCGCACTTTGAGGCTAAGGAGCGGGTCATGGTAGGCTTACACCAGAAGCCGCCCTTACCTTATCGGTGGCAATCAAGGGCTCTTTGCCGAACACCGAGGGGCGCGTGGCCGCGGGGACTAGGCATTGCCAAGTCATCATCCCGACCATTGGGGCATCGCTTAGACTACCACCCTCACCCAAGATTGCGGGGCCTACCGGTTGGGATAGCTAATCCCTCACGGGGTCCAAGGGCGGAGAATCTGTCTCGATCGTCCTTGCCATAGATGCAAGATACTTTATGCATCGGGCCGGATGATGCTATCTACGAATTCTAAACCTTAACAATAATAACGATTCAATCAATGCAGTCCAATACGTGCTCATCGGATACAAAGAACCTAGCATGATACTACGAAGCAAGAAACAGATATCGAACATGCTAGAAACAGAACAACCTAGCATGGGCTAACATGAGAAACAATACAAGAGATCATGCGATCGAGAATTGAGCAGAGCACCTAGAGATAAACATGCTAGTAATCATACACGAGCATACAAAACAACAATCACAAATATACCGCAGGTCCACACAACCCGGTAAGAAATCCTTACCTTGGTCGGAAGACTTTTACACACAAATCCTAAGTGCGGAACAATCCCGAGCTAGCGGCGGGAACCTAGCAAACCAACAATAATCGAGTATCTAAATATCTAAACAACAATAGAACAGACAAGCTCGGCTCAAAGGGAACTCACGCGCGCGCGACGACACGAGCTTGGGGTCTGGCCGGCAAGTCGGCTCGGCAAGGCCGGGCGCTGGCCGCTTGTACCGGCACAGCGGACACGCTACCGGTTGTTGCGCTACCGCGCAGGACGGACACGCGCTGTGGTTGCGCTACCGCACGGCAGCGAGGACACGACGCGCGCTGCGGCGCAGCGTCGACGGCGGCGCGCGCGCGCCGCGCGTCGGGCGCGAAGGCGCGCGGCGTCGGGGGGCGTCTTGGGCGCTGGCGAGGACCTCTGGCGTCGAGCGATCGGGATCTCGCTGGCTTGGGCGAACAGCGAGGCTGCTTGCGAGCAGATCTGGGCGTGCAAGCGATCGGCTGGACGCACGGGCGCTGGCGAGCGAGGACAGATCTGGGCGTCGCGGCAGCGAGGGGCGGTCTGTTGACGGAGGTGGCCGATGCGACGAGCTTCAGTCTTTGGACTCCTGGGTGTTGCACAACACACACACACACAACTCCTTTTTCTTACATTCGGCCAGCAAAACACCCAAATGAGAAGATGAAGAAGACGAAGACTTACCCGGAATGATGATGATCGAACCCAAGGAGATGCAAGGATGAAGAACTCGGCAAGGCTATGGAGATGGAGAGCTTGGGCGGCCAAGAGATGTTTTGGAGAAGGAGATGAAATAACCTATTTCTATTTCATTTAACCAAATGCACCAAAACTCCAAAATCCAAGGTTAACTAAGATGTGATGCGAGAAAGAGCAACAAGAGCACCTAATGGCTCAATTGGCACACCTCTCTACAAGCTTCCCGGGAGACCGGGTTCAAACCCTGCTGCAAAAGACAAATCCCTTTATTTTTACTTTTGCAACAAACCTTGCTCAAACCAAACCACAAACCCCTCCAAAACCTACAAAAACCATCCAATAATTTTAGTAAGCTGGAAAAGACACAAACGACACGACGGCCCGACCAAATTACCAAATTACCCCTAGGGCATACGGAAGACCGGGAAGAAAAACACAGGTCGTTACAATATTCCTCCTTTTTATGACTTTCGTCCTCGAAAGTCCTTAAGACAGCTTACTCAGGGTAATGCAACCTCATCTCGTCTTCCCGCTCCCAAGTGGCCTCCTCGAATCCCGACTCCTCCATCGAACCTTTACCAAACGAATCTCGCGATTCACATAGCGTCTTGGTCTCAAAGGCAAGGATCCTCACCGGCTTTTCCTCGAAGTTCAAATCCTCATTGGTTGCAAAGGCTCAAAGTCCACAATGTGCGACGGGTCCCGCACATATCTTGCCTCAACATCGATACATGAAAAACACTATGCACCACCGATAGTGACGGAGGTAGGGCTAACCGGTAAGCAACTCTCGCCAATCCTCTCTAGGATCTCAAATGGACCAACAAATCGGGGACTCAACTTCCCACGCTTACCAAACCTCGAACACCTCGCATCGGAGCAACCTTAAGGAACACATGTTGACCAACCTCAAACTCAAATCTCGGCGCCGAACATCGGCGTAACTCTTCTCGCTCGCTCTGAGTTTGTCAACATACGAGCTCTAATCTTCTCGTGATCGCACCATTGGTCAAGCTGCAGAACTCGGGACCCAAAACACGTCTATCACCAACCTCTTCCCGAACACGGGGGACCGATAACGCTTACCATACAATGCCTCGAATGGAGCCATCCAGATCGCCGATGTGGTAACTATTGTTATAGGCAAACTCCATCAAATCTGAATCTGGTCCCAAGCTGCTCGGGAAATCCAACACACAAGCCCTCAACATATCCTCGAGAATCGATTCACTCTCTCGGTCGACCATCCGTCTGCGAGGGTGAAAAGTCTGTCTTTAAAGCGCACTCTGTGCCCAAACCCTTCGGGCGCTCTCGAAACGAGAAGTGAACCGCGAGTCACGATCGGACACAATCCTCACCGGTACACCATGATAACGGATGATCTCGCTCCAAAAAGCAATTGCGCCCACTGTTCCCACGGTATAAGTGTCTCTACAGGGAATGAAGTGTGCGCTCTTGGTCAAACGGTCGACAATCACCCAAATCGAGAGAACTTCCTCGGAGTCCTTGGCAAACCGGATATAAAGTCCATAGAGATCTCTTCCCATTTCCACTGGGTACACTCGGTGGTTGCAACAAACCGGTGGCCTCTGCGCTGGGTGCCTTCACTTGGCGACACGTGAGACACTACGGTGACAAACTCGCCACATCTCTCTTCATTCCCATCCACCGAGAAAGTCCGCTTAAGGTCTGATACATCTTGGTACCCCGGGTGCCAAGCAAAAAGAAACAGTGGGCCTCGAGAGCAACTCGGCTCATAAACTGCAATGTCCGGAACACACAACCGGCCTCTATAAGTCAACCCACCTGTCTGGGAATACACAAAGTCAAAGTCACCGTCGGCACTAACTCATCAACCAATCTCTTAAGTGCGGGGTCGCCCAACTGGTTGTCTATAATCCATTTGCTTAGAATCGGACGGTGAGCAGATCCAATCGAGCTACCACTGGCGGTAACCTCTCCCAACAACATCGCAACCTCGGCCCGCTCGAACTCTCTCGCAAACTGGGGCTGGGAACTCAACAACGCCGCAGAGTGCGACGTCTTTTCGCTCAAAGCATCGGCCACTACATTGGCTTTACCGGATGGTACAAAATCTCGCGATCATAATCCTTTACCAACTCTAACCATCTCCTCTCGCCTCATATTCAACTCCTTACGAGTAAGCAGATACTTGAGGCTCACGGTGATCGGTAAACATCTCGAATCCGCTCACCATACGGGTAATGCCTCCAAATCTTGATTGCAAACACCATCGCTGCGCCAACTCCATATCATGAGTCGGGTAGTTCGCTCATACGGCTTGGTGACGGGAAGCATAGGCAATGACCTTCCGTCTTTGCATCAACACACAACCTAATCCAAACTTGGAAGCATCATTTGTAGACCACGAAACCACTGTCCCCTCCGGATCGCCAACACCAGTCTTTGAAGTCAAACTACGCTTGAGCACGGCAAAGCTCTCATCACACTGCTTGTCCCAAACAAACTCGACACCCTTCCTCGTCGGACGAGTGAGGGGCGAGGCTAAAGCGAGAAAAGTCTGACGAACCGAGCGGTAGTAACTCGCCAAAACCGGAAAGCTGCGAATCTCGGCAATGAAGTCGGCTTGGCCCATGAACTCACGGCCTCAATCTTCGCGGGGTCCACGGCTATACCATCTCTCGAAACCACGTGGCCTAGGAAGGCCACTGCTCCAACCAGAAGTCACATTTGGAAAACTTCGCATAAAGTGGTTTTCCTCAAAGCCGCCAATACTCGCCTCAAATGCTCTGCATGGTCTTCTTTAGACCTCGAATAAATCAGAATATCGTCAATGAACACGATGACGGTTGTCCAAAAATGATTTGAACACCCTATCCATCATGTCCATGAACGCGGTGGGGCATTGGTCAATCCAAACGACATGACCACAAACTCGTAGTGACCATATCTAGACTGAAAGTCGTCTTAGGAATGTCGGCATCCACGATCCGCATGGCCCGATGGTAACCGGATCTCGAGATCTATCTTGGAGAACACAGAAGCTCCACAAGGTGATCGAACAAATCATCGATCACGGGGCAGCGGATACTTATTCTTCATTGTCACCTTATTAAGCTCGCGGTAATCAATACATAAGCGCATAGATCCATCCTTCTTTTTCACAAACAGAATCGTGCTCTCCCACGGGGACACACTTGGGCGGATGAACCCTCGGTCTAACATCTCCCGCAATCGAATCTTGGTTCCTTTAACTCACTGGCATTGGCGCCATGCATCACGGAGCCTTCGAGATAGGGAGGGTCCGGCTCGAGCTCAATAATGAAGTCGACCTCTCTCTTTGGGGCAACCCCAGTAACTCCTCGGAAACACATCCGCGAACTCTTGCACGGCCGGCACTGATCGATGATGGGCGACGAGGGCGGCTCTTCCCGAGATAACTTGGCTAGATAGCCCCAAGCTCCATGAGCTAGCAAACGACGAGCTTTCACGGTGACACCATCGGCGGGCAAACTCCACCCTGGACTCCACGAAACTTAAAAGTGGGACGACTGGCGGCTGAACACTACTTCTTTCGGTGGCGATCAATCAACGCGTGGTTAGTGACTAACCACTCCATACCAAGAATCACATCAAAACCACTCATAGGCAGAACTATGAGTGTGGCTACAAGCAACTCTCCGGATATCTCGATCCGGCCATCCTTAATCTTATCTCTAGCCAACATACTAACTCCCGAAGGAGTTGCAACCGATAACTCAAAACCTAGAGGCTCTAGTCTTAACTTAGCATGCTCAGCAAACAACACAGATACAAATGAATGCGTAGAACCAGAATCAAACAAGACAAATGCGCAGTGATCTAAAACAAGAAGCGTGCACTGCCGCGGCGGCATCCGTCACGCTCGGCCTCTGACGACGGTCGTAGCAAACACTCGACCTGCTGCTGCTATTGCATTTTTGAGCCGCCATAGTTGGTGAGGACGTAAACGGATCATATGTCCTCTTTACCACAACGAAAACACACTGGGCCCCGCTCGCAAGCTCGGTGTGGGTCCTCCCAAGAAGCACAAGCAGGAACTCGCTCGGGACGCCGCTTGGCGAGGTGAAAACGGATCGGGGCCCTATCGCCGATCCGGCTTTGAACCGCCCTTGGCGAGCGGCGGCCGCCACCCCGAAAGTCAAACTTCCTCTTCGCCCTACAGTGCCGGACGGACGCTGAACAGAGCGAGGCAACAACCCGCTCAAGCAGGATACTTCCCATTATAGATCGTGGCTAAGCTAATCCCGGACGGCCCTAGCATAAGTGTCGTGGGCACGAGCCACGACATCTCGGGAAACACCCGCCTCAATCCGGATATGAACTTCCGAATCTTGACTCACGGGGTGGCAATCAAGCGAGGAGCAAAATATCCATACTCACGAGAACTTGCGCTCATATTCCTCAATGGAATCGAACCCCGCGCCGAGTTACGGAAGAGCTCCACCATCTTCTCCCGAGCCTCATCACCGATGAACTTTACCTTGAACTCGGCCTTGAAGAACTCCCAAGTAGCGGGTGGAGACCCGGTGGTCTCTCGCTCAAGGTGGACTCCCACCACCATCTCATTGTGCCTCCTAGCACATGAGCCGCACATCTCGGCCTCTGAATATCGGGGCACACCATGATCGGGAAGGTGTACTCCAAATGGGCAATCCACACGGCTGCCGATAACGCATCACCGGTGGCATCAAACTTCTCGAAGCTTCCACTTCACAAAATCCTTGACCACATACCCAATTCCTCGGCACCCTCGCCATATCCGCCTCGGGGCTACTTGCTCTGTGGAGTGGAGGTGCTCTTGAGCTCTCTTTGAACCAATCGAGTCCACCGCTCGATCTGGGCTCGGGACTCTTCCCGCTTGCTTGCCGCCAACAAGGCACAGGTCTCGCCCTCTGGTCACTCAACATGCTGACCATAAAAGCCCTCATAGACTCGGCAAACTCTGCTCCCGGGAGCGGCTCTCGGCGCTCGATCGCCTCAACGCCCGCTCTAGGCGTAACGGGAGGAGCTGCTGGTGGAATGCCATCGGTGTCGGCTTGGGACGATGTCCCTGCGAGATCGATCCGATCCCGATACCTCGACACGCTCTCGAACCTCCTCTCCGATGCGGGTGGTAGCATCTTTGGCGATCTACATCCAAACCAACAACGAATCAAAAACACTTTGTCACCATTCCACAACACCAAACAAGGCATACACTAGATGATAGGTATTGTAAATTCTTAACCCTTTTCCTTTCTAAAACAATAAATCTAGCGTGCACTGATGACCGCTTGAGATCTTGATGATCATGGAAAACGACCTACAACAAAGGTCGGGTCTCACAGAATCTATGACTCGAGCTCGATACCAATCAGTAAAGACCCGACCCAAAAGGGGCTCTAAATGGGCCTTTACCCCAATGCATGTAGTGAAAATAAAAGACATTATGAAAAGTACATTTCGGATTCCAAGTAAAAGCAGAAACATTCAACAACCAAAACATACATTTCTAAAAGCACACTCGATCGAGAGATTTAATTAAAACATTAAAACAATCCACAAGTACCAATATCTTGGAATCCATAAAACGTAAGAAAACATCACAGGGCTCTCTGCCCGTCTACATGCATTCAGTGGGAAATAATAAAAAGTGAAGAGTCATGATAATTAAAATAAAACAATCAGAGATGACAAAGAGGTCCCATGATCATAGCTCCTCCTTGACCATCCTGTCTCCCGCCTTGATTACCTGTGGAAAACCACGAGAATAAGGGTGAGTAACGAATTACCCAGTAAGAATCCCGACCAGGGGTACAATACGATATACATGATCATCTAGAAGAATGTATGCAAGCTATGAGTACAAACACAGAGCGGAGCACATAGCTAAGTCCACACTTGGACCTCGGATGCCAACTCGGGGTCTTAGTCGGAAATACCACAACACACTAAACGCACTATACGGGAACAAGTCCCGGCCTCACCGCCTACTATCGATACGAAAGGTGCGGCTCAAGATCGAGGAGCTCTCGATCGGCGTTTGTAATGAGCGAAAGGATGCACCGCGTGCTTCTACAGACTATGGGAAGTGCCGGGTCCAGTGGCAAGCCGCCCATATCCGGATACCACGCCTAACTAAATCTCTCGGATCGGTGTCACGCGACATAGGGTGTGAGACACTGGACACGTGAACTATGTCGGCCTTTACCACCGCTTTGAGGCTAAGGAACGGGTCATGGTAGGCTTACACCAGAAGCCGTCCTTACCTTATCGGTGGCAATCAGGGCTCTTGCCGAACACGCCGAGGCGCGTGCGCCGTGCGGGGACTAGGCATTGCCAAGTCATCATCCCGACCATTGGGGCATCGCTTAGACTACCACCCTCACCCAAGATTGCGGGGCCTACCGGTTGGGATAGCTAATCCCTCACGGGTCCAAGGGCGGAGAAGCGTCTCGATCGTCCTTGCCATAGATGCAAGATACTTTATGCATCGGGCCGGATGATGCTATCTACACCGAATTCTAAACCTTAACAATAATAACGATTCAATCAATGCGGTCCAATACGTGCTCATCGGATACAAAGAACCTAGCATGATACTACGAAGCAAGAACAGATATCGAACATGCTAGAACAGAACAACCTAGCATGGGCTAACATGAGAAACAATACAAGAGATCATGCGATCGAGAATCGAGAGCAGAGCACCTAGAGATAAACATGCTAGTAATCATACACAGCATACAAAACAACAATCACAAATATACGCAGAGGTCCACACAACCCCGGTAAGAAATCCTTACCTTGGTCGGAAGACTTTACACACAAATCCTAAGGCTGCGGAACAATCCCGAGCTAGCGGCGGGAACCTAGCAAACCAACAATAATCAGTATCTAAATATCTAAACAACAATAGAACAAGCAAGCTCGGCTCAAAGGGAACTCACGGGCGCGACGACCACGAGCTTAGAACAGCTGGCAAGCCGCAAGCTCGGCAAAAGGTGCGTATTGCGCTTGTGCATTGCACGGCAGAGGACACGCTAGTTCTTTGCGCTACTGCACGGACGGACACGCTGGCTGCCGCGCTGGCCTGGCACGGCAGAGTGGGGACGCGCGCTGCGCGCGGCGCGTCGACGGCGAAGGCGCGCGGCGCCTGGCGTCTCGGGGCGCGCGCGCGATCGTCGGACGTGGGCGTCTGGCGCTGGCGAGAGACCTCTCGGCGTCGGCGGCGATCGGGCGATCTCTTCTTTGGGCGAACGGCGAGGTTGCGCTGCCGACAGATCTGGCGTGTAAGCGATCGGCTGGACGCACGGCGCTGGCGAGGACAGATCCGGGGGCGCGACGGCAGCGGGCGGTCTGTTGACGGAGGTGGCCGATGCGACGAGCTCGGTCTTTGGACTCCCTACCGGTGTTGCACAACACACACACACACAACTCCTTTTTCTTACATTCGGCCAACCAAAACACCCAAATGAGAAGATGAAGAAGACGAAGACTTACCGGAATGATGATGATCGAACCCAAGGAGATGCAAGGATGAAGAACTCGGCAAGGCTATGGAGATGGAGAGCTTGGGCGGCCAAGAGATGTTTTGGAGAAGGAGATGAAATAACCTATTTCTATTTCATTTAACCAAATGCACCAAAACTCCAAAATCCAAGGTTAACTAAGATGTGATGCGAGAAAGAGCAACAAGAGCACCTAATGGCTCAATTGGCACACCTCTCTACAAGCTTCCCAGAGACCCGGGTTCAAACCCCTACTGCAAAGACAAATCCCTTTATTTTTACTTTTGCAACAAACCTTGCTCAAACCAAACCACAAACCCCTCCAAAACCTACAAAAACCATCCAATAATTTTAGTAACTGGAAAAGACACAAACGACCCTGACGGCCCGACCAAATTACCAAATTACCCCTAGGGCATACCTGGAAGACCGGGAAGAAAAACCTGGGTCGTTACAGCTCCCTTGGTAGAGCCTTGGTATAAAGTAAGTTCGGTTTGGCATTGTTATGCTTTAGTGGAGCAAGGTTGCCACAGCTTCAAGTATCGTGTGGAGATGGAACTTTTGGTGTTCCTTTAGTTGATGGTATCTCTGCCAGAAGTTAGTGTTGCCTTTTGGGAAGCACCTGTTAGTCTTGGATCTCTGAAGGAAGCTTGAGAGTTGTGCGCGCAAGTGTGTTTCGTGTAGTTCGTTCTGGTGGCGAGAGTTTCAGAACCATGTAGGGTTTGCATTGGAGAACTGGTGCTCAGTTCTTGGAGAAGTTGGACTCCAGGTGGATGTTGTAAGGCTTTAGTTGAGGTTGTAAGGATACCGTGCTCGTAGTTGGGTTGTTGCTTAGGCAAGTTATTTGAGTTGAACCTAAACTTTGTTGGTGGAACCTCTTGTGTTCATGGTTGGAGTTCAGATGGTACTGAACAAATGGTGGTTGTAGTGAAGTCGCGTGGTTCCTGACTGTAGTTGCTAATGGTGTTGCTCGAAATCCTTACCCTGGGTGGAAGCTACGATGTGGCTGATGCTTTGAGTAGGAGGATGACACATTCTAAAGCATTTCTGGTCTTTTTGGTTTCGAGGTTCGGAGCAGGCCAGCATGGTTGTGATGCTGGAAAAAGGAGTTGTTGGTTCAGGCAATTGGATGTTAGACCGTTAGACGACAGTGTGTGTCGAGGGTTGTCGAAGAACCCTAGTTGTGGAGAGCCTCATCAGAGCTCAGTCAGGCCCAGGTAGTGAGTTTCAGTTGGCAAGCCGGAGTCGTGTAGGTTGTAGACCTCGGGTGAGTTACTGGCAGATTTGGTAGGCTAGCAAGCTGGAATTTGTTTGGAGTAGATTCCAGATTGGTTCTGGTGTGGTGGCAAGTTGGTGCTTGGTGTTGACCAAGGTGTGGTTTTTGAGTTGCTAGAAGTTAGCCTTGCTCGTGGGGCAAGTGGTTTTGCTCTGGCGGATGTCCTTCCTGTTTCTAGAGTTTGAGAGTTGCCCTTATTTGGTGTTTGGGGTGAGTCTTCTCTTGCCCATGGTTGGCGGTCCAGTCTGTGGTGGACCCCTTGTTGTTGCCTCTGGGAGAGTTGGATGTTG
Organism: Sicyos edulis; assembly: GCA_036507275.1. NCBI lineage: Eukaryota > Viridiplantae > Streptophyta > Magnoliopsida > Cucurbitales > Cucurbitaceae > Sicyos > Sicyos edulis. Next base: position 45,272,319 of record CM071846.1, on the reverse strand, counting down.
TGCTTAGCTGAGCAAGACAGCGAGCGGTTGTGAAGCTCTCTGTCCTTCGGATGTTCGCTTGTAAGGATCTGTTTCTCCTTGGGAGTTGTCAGGTTATTCCTTGGTCGTGGAATTGGTGGTAGTGGTGCTAGTAGAAGGAAAAGTTTGTTGGCTGCTTGGAAGCAGTTGTTTGTCCAAGTTAAGCGGACTCTTGAGTGGTGTTCTGGAAGTTGCGGTAAGGGTTGTTCTGCCTCCTATGAGTGTTTGGCCTAGTTGGTTAAGGTTTTTGTGTGTTGGCATGGAAGATGTTGCACCATTGTAGTTGAAGAACTCCTTTGTATCAGTTGTGGGTTGAGGTTGCACCATTGTGGTTGGATTAGGGTCTTGACCTTTCGAGGGATCCTTGCTGGTTAGTGTGGCTTGTGCTCTTCCAGCCATTATTAGTAATCTGGTTCTTGGTAGTTGGTGTTAACCGAGTAGTGGAGTTCCGTTTATGAAGTTTCAGTGGGAAGGTGCAATAAGCTTAAGCTAGAGGGTTAAGCCTGTATGTGTTATCGTTTGGACTTGTGAGATATGTTTCATATTTGAGGCTAGCTTCGTTCCGTTGCTTGCATGGAGGTAAGTTTGGTGGAGGGAGCCCTCTAGGGCCCGGTTGTGGGCAGGCTGACTTGTCCAGCCAGTGATTTGAGTCGAGCTAGAGTTGAGTGGATTCGCATAGCTATGCAGTTTGTAGTTGTTTGGGCATCCGAGTCCGTAGCACTCAAGTTGTTGGATTGTAAGTTTTCCGTGTGGGAGCTGTCAGCTGGTTGAGGTTGTTGTGTGAGTTCGGATTTGGAGGATTGGTTTCAGTAGCTAGAGCTCGCACCTCGTTTCGTGTACAGAGGCCATTTCTATGGAGTAGAGGCATGTCAGTTTCAGGCCGGAGTTGTTGTCACCAGGGTGTGGCAACAAAGGTTTATTTTAAGCAGTACGTTGAAGAACCGTGGTTCTGGAGAGCGTTGTTAAGAGGCTTATGAGCCGAGTGCAGTCCTGTAGTGTTTTCACCTTCTGACCGATGGTCTTTTGGGAAGAGTGAGCCAGATCCTTCAGAACTTGTTGTGAGTTGGTGTTTCCGTGATTAAGCAGCGGGGGACTAGTGTGGTTTTATGAGGTTGCCTTGGGTTGCAGTTCTCAGCGGTCAGTTCTTGTGGTTCCATTGAGGCATTGCAAGGTAAGTATTGCAGAATTCCAGTGTTCTGGGAAAAGGTTGGTGGCCCAACTCCGCACCGTGTCGAGCCGCCCTACACCGCTCGACACCGGTCACTACCGCCCAGTTCCGTATCCTGCGCCGCGCGCTGCCCTGCGGTCCAGACGCCTCGCCCGCGCGCCTTTTCCAAAGCATCTGCACGCGTCGGCCCGAGTAGCTGCCACGCCAGCCCGTGTCTGCTCGCCCAGCGCCCAACGCCCTTCCTGCCCCCTTGCTGCTGAGACCTTGTGTCTTCTCGGTTGGTAATTGCCGAACCTTTTCTTCTTTGGGGGTAAAGAACCGACTAAAAAGGGGTTCTAAATGGGCCTTTACCTCAATGCATGCATACAAAAGTTTCAGACAATATGTAGGGATGGCTTTCGGATGCCAATTAAAACTAAATCATGCAAACATTCAATTCAAAGTCAAGAGAATTTTCCTGGAACCTGTCCCTGTCTCCAAGCACCTGTTCCAAGATTAATACATTTCCAAAAGTTTACTCAGATCAGAGATTTATTAAAGCATTCAAAACTTTAAACAGTTACAACCGTGCTGGAATCCATAAAAACATTCAGAAAACAACCTTGGGTTCCGTGCCCAGCTACATGCATTCAGAGGAAATAGAACGATAAAGAGTCATAACATAAAAATGAGAGATGGACAGCTGGTTCCCATGATCACAGCTCCTCCTTCAGCCATACTGTATCGCCCCTTGGTTACCTGTGGAAGACCACAAAAGTAAGGGTGACTAACGAATTACTCAGTAAGAATCCCCAACCGGGGTACAATACGATATACATGGTCATCTAGCTGGAAGATATGCAAGCTATGAATATTAACACAGAATAGAGCACATAGCTTAAATCCACATATAAACCTCGGATGCCAACTCAGGGTCTTACTCCAGAAAATCCACCACACAATACGCCCTATACGAGAAACAAGTCTCGGCCTCAGCCTGTCTACTATCGATATGAAAGGTTCACTGGCTCACAATCCCGAGGAGCTCTCCAGTCGGCGCTATAATGAGCGTATGAGCGCACCGCATGCTACTGCAAACTCTGAGAGGTGCCGGGTCTAGTGGCAAGCTGCCTAGGTCCAGTCACCATGCCTAACTAAATCTCTGGATCGGTGTCACTGACATAGGGGTGTGAGACCTGGACACGTGAACTATGTCAGCCTGAACCACCACACCTGAGGCTAATGAACCAGTCGTGGTAGGCTTACACCAGGAAGTCTTCCTTGCCCTATCAGGTCGCAATCAAGAGCTACTGTCGAACACGCTGAGGACGTGTCGGCTGCCGGAGACGAGGCAATGCCAAGTCCTCATCCCGACCGTTGGGGCATTTAACAGTTTGCCACCCTCACCCAAGATTGCAGGGCCTACCGGTAGGGTTAGCTAAACCCTAACGGGGTCTAGGGACGGAGTACTACCTCATAAGTCCCTGCCGTGGATGCAAGGTACTTTATGCATTCTGGCCCGGATGATGCTACCTACCATATCTCAAACCTATAAACAGATACAACAAACAATCCAAAACGTGCTCAACAGATACAACGAACCTAGCATGATACTACGAAGCAAGAACAGATAACGAGCATGCCAGAACGGAACAACCTAGCATGGACTAACATGAGAAACAACATAAGAAATCATGCCAGTCGGGAATTCAGAACAGAGAACCTATCACTAAACATGCTGATAATCACAAACAAGCATACAAACAACAATCACATATAATATCGCAGGGCCCACACAACTTCGGTAAGAAATCCTTACCTGGCCGGGAGGCAACTACACACAAAATCCTAAGCTGCGATCGAACCCGAGCTAGCTACCGAGAACCTAACAAACACAATAATAATCACGATCCATAGGCCTAAATATAATAAAATAAATAAGGCTCGGCTCAAGAGCAACTCACGCGGCGCGGCTGACAGGCAGACGGGCAGGCAAAGCACGGCGAGGCTGCTGGTGGGCGCTGATGGGCGGCAGGGGCCGCACGCTGGCGCTGACGGCTGGCTGGGCGAGGGCAAGCGGACGGGCGAGGCGCGCTGGCGCTGGGACGGCGCGCGGATGGGGCGCGCTGGAACGAGGTAGGCAACGCGATGCGGCGCACGTGCGCAGACGCTGAGCGGGCGCGAGCTCGGTTGGGCAACCTGGTGCATGCGACGGACCTGCAGCGATCTAGGCGACGCTGGGGCGATTTAGCGCTATTCTTTGGGCGATCCGGGAGTCTTTGGGCGATGTCAGCTCGGTGCTGGGACAGATCTGGGCTTCTTTGGCGGTGCAGCTCGGCTGGAGGGTAGATCTGAGCGTGCTGCAACAAAACACACACACACACCACCTCCTCCTTTACACTTGGTCAACAAGGACACCAAATGGAGAAGATGAAGAGGATGAAGACTTACCCGGAATGACGATCTAACCACGGAGCTGCTAAGGAGATGAAAAACGGCTTGAGGCTTGGGAGAGATTGGCTTGGGCGGCCAAGAGACTTTTGGAGAAGAAGACCCAAAACCCTACATTTCTTTTCTTTTAATTAAATGCACCAAAACTCCAAAGATCCAAGGTTAACCAAGATATGTCGCGAAAAGAGTAACAAGAGCTCCCAATAGCTCAAGTGGCACACATCCCAATAGGCTTTCCCAGAGACCCGGGTTTGAATCCCAACTGCAACACAATTTACTAACATTTTTACTTTTGCATCTAACCATGCCCAAACACATCCACAAAGCCTCAAAAACTTACAATAACCCATCCAATAATTTTAGCAACTGGAAAAAGACATAAACGGCCCTGACGGCCCGACCAAATTACCAAAATACCCCTAGAGCATACCTGGAAGACCGGGATGAAAACCTGGGCCGTTACAATACTCCCTCCTTTTTATGACTTTCGTCCTCGAAAGTTCTTAAGACTGAAACAGCACAGGATATTGCAATCTCATCCCGTCTTCCCCGCTCACGAGCGACCTCTTCTGAACTCTGACTCCTCCACTGAACTTTTACCAAACGGATCTCACGATTACGCAACGTCTTCGTCTCAAAGACCAGAATACTTACAGGCTTCCCCTCGAAGCCCAAATCCTCAATCAGCTGCAAAGGCTCAAAGTCCACAATGAGCGATGGGCCCGGCACATACTGCCTCAACATCGATACATGAAAACACTATGCACATCTGACATCAACGGAGGAAAGGCTAACCAATATGCAACTCTGCCAATCCTCTCGAGAATCTCAAATGATCCAACAAACAGGGACTCCACTTCTCTCGCTTACCAAACCTCAATACACCTCACATCGGTGCAACCTTAAAAACACGCACTGTCCAACCTCAAACTCTAAAACTCGATACCATACATCGGGGTAACACTTCTGCCTGCTCTGGGCTACCAACATATGAGCTCTACTGTAAAGACCCGACCCGAGAAATGGTCTCTAACCTAGATCCTTACTTAACATGCATGATTAAGAATGTAAAACATCATTCAGAGTTCCAAATTTAAATCTTTGCAACCAACACCTTTAAAACAAAAACCGTAATTCCAATAAATAAAACCAACAAGTAAGTGACTGATCAGTACTTTTTTAAAACAAATCAAAGGGAACGGTTCGAGAAACATAAAATAGTCTTTGAGTGCTTTCCTAGGGACTCAAGTCCCACTACATGCTAATTCATGAAAAAAATAAAAGAACGTGCAACTCAGAGTCAGCCATCCATGATCATCCAGCAGCCTCCTCCTAGCCATCCAACCTCTGTCCCAAGTTACCTGGTGGAAAACCACAAAAAATAAGGGTGAGCAACAAGTTACTCAGTAAGAATCCCCAACCGGGGTACAATACGAAAACATCTCATTTATCACAAGAACATGCAACCATACAATGACTTAGAGCAAACAGTTGGGTTAAACCATACGCCCCTCCTGGAGCTTGCCTATTCGAAGGCTTACAGCTATAAACTACCCTAGGTTCTACACCTGGATGCCCTTCGGGCCTTACTCAACCTAGGACTCAGTGCTGCCCATCGGGGACTTACACACCTAGGATGCCCATCGGGGTCTTACACCTCCAACTCAGTGATGCCCATCGGGGACTTACACACATAGGATGCCCATCGGGGTCTTACACCTCCAACTCAGTGATGCTCATCGGGGACTTATACACCTAGGATGCCCATCGGGGTCTTACACCTCCAACTTAGTGATGCCCATCGAGGACTTATACACCTATGATGCCCATCGGGGTCTTACACCTCCAACTCAGTGATGCCCATCGGGGACTTATACACCTAGGATGCCCATCGGGGTCTTACACCTCTGGATGTCCATCGGGGTCGTACCCGAGCGGGACCTAAACTAGTTACCCCTACAATCTTCTGCACCTTACATCACCTGTCTAACCCTAGCATGGATCTAACAGCATACAACGGGGAACATGGATATGCCAGGATGGAAGTACCTAGCATGGAATTAATAGAATACAACATAAAGTAAGGATATGTCAGGATAGGAGAACCCTAGCATGGAACTAACGGAACGCAAACATAACACGAACACGAAATCAAAAGCAAGCATGAATCCTATCCACTAGAAACTCATACAGTTACAAAAATCAATATGCTATCAAGTATTCGCAGGGTCCACACAACCCTGGGTAAGAAATCCTTACCTGGAAACAAGTGGGAAATAACTATCACGAATCAATTAACGACCCTCGAGCTTAAAGCGAACACGAGCAACCTAGGCATACAATAAAACATCTTGAATAAATAAACAACAGCCAGCAACTTTAAGTCTAAAAGGGGACAGGCTCGGGAATTACCAACCAAGAAGACACGCGGTCTCGGCAGCAAGGGGGCAGAAATGGGCGCTGCTGGTGCGGAGGGGGCGCTGGGCGCTGGCGCTGGCTCGGGCGCCCGGCAAGACGAGCAGACGCGCTGGGGCAGAAGCGCGGCAAGGCGACGGGACGGCAGGGCAACGTGCGGTCTCGCTGGGACGGCGCGCGGGCAAGCGGAACGAGGCGGCCGGTGCGCTGGGGAGCGGGCGATGCAGATGTGACGGCGCTGGGCGCTGTCGTGCGGGAGCGGCGACGGGCGGCAGTGGGCGATGCAGGGCGTGCGACCTGGTGCGGGCGGCCTTGGTTGGGTGACCTGGTGCGGCGCAGAGGCTGGGCTGGTGTGGTGCGGCTTGGTGCGACGGCGGCGAGGGCGTGGATGGGGTGCGGCTGGGGTGATGGTTTGCGTGAGAGTGGAGCTTTTCTTTTTCTTTTTCTTTTTCCTTCCTTCCCTAAGTTAACTAGGCTTTGGGAATCTCAAATTCCCTTCCCAAGGTTTCCCCCTTTCGGGCCCTGGCTGACGCACTATTTTTTCCTTATTTAAATCCAAGCTTCCAAACCTCTTTTTATGCCAAGGGTTCGGGTCCTCCAAATAACACTCTTAAAAAAAAAATATATATATATATATATATATAAAACCCTATTTTTCATTTAGCTGAAAATCGGGCTGTTACATATACACTTTTGCACTGCACTTCTGGCCAACCGCAGCAACTCAGGACCCAAAACAAAACTGACGACCACCAACCTTTTCCCAGAACACTGGAATCCTGCAACACTTACAATACAACGCCTCAACGGAACTATATGAACTAACAGTTGGGAACTGCTACCCAAGGAAAACTCATAAAACCAACACTGGTCTCCCGCTGCCTAACCACGGAAACACCAACTCGCAACAAGCTCTGAAGGATCTGGTTCACTCCTCCCAAAAGACCATCGGTCACAGGGTGAAAACACTACAAGAACTGCACTCGACTCAGAAGCCTATACGAACGCTCTCCAAAAACACGATTCTTCAACTCACAGCCTAGAATAACCTTTGTTGCCACACCCAGGTGCCAACAACTCTAGCCTGAAACTGCCATGCCACTACTCCACAGTAATGACATCTCCACCTGGGCGAGGTGTGAGCTCTAGCTACTACAACTAATCCGCCAAACATCCGAACTCACACAACAACCTCAACCAGCTGCCAACTTCCACACGGACTCCTACCACCAACAACTTGAGTGCTACGAACTAGGTAGCCTAACCAACCGCACACTGCATAACCACGCCAATCTACTCAACTCCAACTCGATCTAGATCACTGTCTGGAAAAGTCAACCTGCTATCAACAGGGCCCTAGAGGGCTCCCTCCACCAAACTTACCTCCATGCAAGCAATGGAACCAAGCTTGCCTCAAATATGAAACACATCTCACAAGTCCAAACGATAACACATACAGGCTTAACCCTCTAGCTTAGGCTTATTGCACCTTTCCACCGAAACCTCACAAACGGGACGCCACTACCCGGTTAACACAAACTACCAAGAACAAGAAAACCAACAATGGCTGGCAGAGCACAAGCTACACTAACCAGCAAGGATCCCTCAATAGGTCAAGACGCTAATCCAGCCACAATGGTGCAACCTCAACCCACAACTGATACAAAGGGGTTCTTCAACTACAAAGGTGCAACAGCTCCCAGGCCAAACACACAAAGAACCTTAACCGACGAGGCCCAACACTCACAAGAGCAGAACAACCCTTACTGCAACCTCCAGAACACCACTCAAGAGTCCGCTTAACTGGACAAACAACTGCTTCCAAGCAGCCAACAAACGGTTCCCTCTTGCTAGCACCACTACCATCAACTCCAAGACCAAGGAATAATCTGGCAACTCCCAAGGAGAAACAGTTCCTTACAAGCGGACAACCGAAGGACAGAGAGCTCCACACACGCTCTCTGTCTTGCTCAGCTAAAGCAACAGCACCTAAGTCTCACGGGGCAACAATAGGGGGTCTACCACAGATTGAACCTCCAACCACACACTAGCCAAGACACGCCTCCAAACACCAAAGGAGGGCAACTCTCAACATCCTGGAAACAGAAAAAAAACAACCGATAGGGCACGAACCACTCGCCCCACGAGCAAAACTAACTTCTAGCAACGCCAATCCACACCTTGGTCAACACCAAGCACCAACCTGCCACCACACCGGAACCAATCCGGACTCTAGCTTGCTAGCCTACCAAATCTGCAAGCAACTCACCCGAGGTCAACAGCCTACACGTGTAAAGACCAGTCCCAAAAGGGGCTCTAAATGGGCCTTTACCCCAATGCATGTATTCAAAATAAAAGACATTATGAAAAATACATTTCGGATCCCAAGTAAAAACAGAAACATTCAACAATCAAAACATACATTTCTAAAAGCATACTCTGATCAGAGATTTATTTAAACCATTTAAACATTCCACAAGTACAAATATGCTGGAATCCATAAAACGTAAGAAAACATCCTAGGGCTCCGTGCCCGTCTACATGCATTCAGGGGAATAACAAAAGTTAAGAGTCATGATATAAAAAAATGGTTCAGAGATGACAGCAGGATTCCATGATCACAGCTCCTCCTTCAACCATCCCTGTCTCCCGCTTGGTTACACGTGGAAAACCACAGAATAAGGGTGAGTAACGAATTACTCAAGTAAGAATCCCGTAGGGGTACAATACGATATACATGATCATCTAGAAGAATGTATGCAAGCTATGAATATAAACACAGAGCGGAGCACATAGCTAAGTCCACACTTGGACCTCGGATGCCAACTCAGGGTCTTAGTTCGGAAATACCACAACACACTATACGCCCTATACGGGAACAAGTCCCGGCCTCGGCTATCTCTTATCGTCTGAAAGGTGCACTCGCTCAAGATCCCGAGGAGCTCTCGATCGGTGTAATGAGCGTAAGCGCGCACCGCATGCTCGCGCAAACTTTGGGGGTGCCGGGTCTAGTGGCAAGCTGCCCGAGTTCGATCACCATGCCTAACTAAATCTCCGGATCGGTGTCACCGACATAGGGTGTGAGACACGGACACGTGAACTATGTCACTGTACCACCGCACTTTGAGGCTAAGGAACCGGTCGTGGTAGGCTTACACCAGAAGCGGTCCTTGCCCTAACAGTGGCAATCAAGGGCTACGACCGAACACGCCGAGGGCGTGCCGATCTGCCGAGGGGACGAGGCAATGCCAAGTCATCATCCCGACCGTTGGGGCATTTAACGATCTACCACCCTCACCCAAGATTGCGGGGCCACCGTTAGGGTTAGCTAAACCCTAACGGGATCGTGGACGAGTACCATCTCGTACATCCACATCGGGGATGCAAGTTACGTTATGCATCGGCCCGGATGATGCTACCTACGAACTCTAAACCATAGCAATAATAACAATTCATTCAATGCAGTCCAATACGTGCTCAACAGATACAAGGAAACTAGCATGATACTACAAAGCAAGAACAGATATCGAACATGCCAGAATGGAACAACCTAGCATGGGCTAACATGAGAAACAATACAAGAGTTCATGCGATCCAGAATTCAGAGCAGAGCACCTAGGGCTAAACATGCTAATAATCATACACAGCATACAAAACAACAATCACAAATATACCGCAGAGGCGCACAACTCCGGTAAGAAATCCTTACCTTGGTGGGAGGCTTCTACACACAAATCCTAAGGCTGCGGAACAATCCCGGGCTAGCGAGTGGGACCTAGCAAACCAATAATAATCAGCATCTAAAACGTCTAAAGAACAATAGAACGCAAGCTCGGCTCGGGGCACTCGCGCGCACGCGCGAACGAACTTGAGTCGCTGGCAGGCGGTGGCACGGCAGGTGGGCGCTGGCGCGCGCGCCGCGCAAGCAAGGCACGGCACTGACGCACGGTAGGGGAGCGCGCGCGCGCGCGCGGCGTCGCGTCTGGCGCGAGCGTCTTGAGCAGCGGCTCGAAGCGCGGCGCTGGCGCTGGCGTCGCGATAGGCGGCGCGACGCGGCGGGCGCGCGTATGGCGGGCGAGGGCCTCTGGCGTCGCAGCGATCAGCGAGGATGAAGCAGCGTCGAGGCTGCTTGGGCGCGATCCTGGCGTCGCGCGAGGATGCTTCGGCGATCTGGGCGTGGGATCTGGCCGCCGACGACAAGGCTAGCTTGTTCTTTGGACGAACGGCAAGGTCGCTAGGCGGATCTGGCGTCGGCGAGTGGCGGTGGGCCGACGCGCGACGATTCTTCTTGGTTTGGGCTTCTCTCGGTTGGTTGCAATCAACACAAACACACTTGGCCAAACAAAGACACCAAACGGATGAGAAGAAGAAGAGGGAGATCGATACCTACCGGAATGATGATGAACGATCCAAGGCTGCAAGGATGAAGAATTCGGCAAGGCAATGGAGAGCAAAGCTTGGCGGCCACACACTTTGGAGAAGAAGATGGACAAACCTAATTTCTATTTCATTTAACCAAATGCACCAAACACCAAAGATCCAAGGTTAACTAAGATGTGATGCAGAAAGAGCAACAAGAGCAACTAATGGCTCAAATGGCACACATCCCCACAAGCTTTCCAAGAGACACAGGTTCAAACCCCACTGCAGTGCGACACAATTTCCTTTATTTTTACTTTTGCAACAAACCTTGCTCAAACCAAACCACAAATCCTTCCAAAAACCTACATAAATCCATCCAATAATTTTAGTAATCTGGAAAGACAAACGGCTACGACGGCCCGACCAAATTACCAAATTACCCCTAGGGCATACGGAAGACCGGGATGAAAAACTGGTCGTTACAATATTCCCTCCTTTTTATGACTTTCGTCCTCGAAAGTCCTTAAGACTCAAAATATTTCGGGATAATGCAATCTCATCTCGTCTTCCCGCTCCCAAGTGGCTTCCTCGAGAACCCCGATTCTTCCATCGAACCTTTACTAAACGAATCTCGCGATTACGCAACGTCTTGGTCTCAAAGGCAAGGATCCTCACCGGCTTCTCCTCGAAGTTCAAATCCTCATTCATTTGCAAAGGCTCAAAGTCCACAATGTGCGACGGTCCAGCATATCGCCTCAACATCGATACATGAAAAACACTATGCACCACCGATAGTGACGGAGGTAGGGCTAACAGGTAAGCAACTCTCGCCAATCCTCTCTAGGTTCTCAAATGGACCAACAAAGCGGGGACTCAACTTCCCACGCTTACCAAACCTCAAAACACCTCGCATCGGAGCAACCTTAAGGAACACATGCTCGACCAACCTCAAACTCCAAATCCCGGCGCCGAACATCGGCGTAACTCATCTGCTCGCTCACGAAGTGTCAACATACGAGCTCTAATCTTTTCTGACTTTGCACCATTGGTCAAGCTGCAGTAACTCGGGACCCAAACTCGTCTATCACCAACCTCTTCCCGAAACACGGGGACCGACAACGCTTACCATACAAAGCCTCGAATGGAGCCATCTCAATCGTCGATCGATAAGCGTTGTTATAGGCAAACTCCATCAAGCATCTGAATCTGGTCCCAACCGCACGGGAAATCCAACACACAAGCCCTCTTCGAGAACCAAAACTCTCTTGGGTTCTCAAAACTCAAGGCCACAATGCCATCCAGGTCGGGCATACATCGAACTACAAGGGAGCAGACGGAAACCACGTCCTCAACTCGCACCAACTCTAAAGCGGTGCTACTCACAGCAAACTCGAGGACTGGCCAAAAGCTCTGAAACTTCACACCACGCTCTGGCTAAACTCCTCTAGAAGCTCACAGCTGACAACAAACAAACTCAGCCCTTCAACAAACTTGCCAAACAACTGAACCTTCCAGATTCCAGAAACCAAACGGCCGAAAGCAAACTTTTCCATGCAAATCTACTAGGCGGCCAAAGAAAACATCGCCAGCAAGGAAACCACCAAAATTCCTCTCAAGGAAGACTCGGGCTGCAAGGACTAAACCATCACGCAGACTCTCACGGCACAACACCTTGAGGAAAACAGCTCAATGGCTTTACCAACCAAAGCCATGGCACCTCTGTGCCAACCCACTCAAACGGCTCTGCTACTCCAACTGCGAGCGCACAACAAGGAGCAAAGCCCGAGAAGGGCTTGCTCAGCAGAACTCAACCCAAACTTATAACGAGCGACACTCGCCTCCAAGCTACCTCTCAACTCTTAAAATCCAACTGACTACTCAAAGGACTTCTCCTTTAAGCTTAAGCCTAACTCAACTTCCAACCAGAAGCTCCACTCCCGAAACCTCACGAGGAAAAACGGATAACGACAACCTCAAAGCTAACTCTCGAGGCTGACATCCAGGGAGCAACTCAACCACCACAGAGACTAGGGGAAAGGGAAATCTTCAATCCCCAAAGAACCAACAACTTGCCAGAAACAACTCTTACTGGCAGGCCACCGCCCTTGCGGGGACAAACAACTCTTGCTTGCTAACAACACAAAGCAGGGACCCTCTCGCTGGGCTGACCGCTGCGCTACTCTGATCAAATACACAACTCTGGAGCTAAGCTGACTCCTACAAAAACAGGAAACGAATTCCCCAGCAAGCAAACTCTGAAGGGCAACGGACTTCACACAAGCTCGCTGACTTGCTCAAACCCAAGGCAACAACAACCAACTCTCTTGGAAGCCACACCCAAGGGATATCTCAACCAATCGGATCTCCAATCCGAAACAAACAGCACTTGCTCAACTGCTGAGGGAGGGGTCAACTCCCACAACTTACTGACTAAGAACACGACCTCAGGGCAACGCCTTCCAGCTAGAACCGAACTAGCACTCGAAACTACAAGAGAACCCAATCTTAGCCAAACACTCACAAGAGGCAGAACAACCCTTACTGCAGCCTCTAGAACACCATCCAAGAGTCTGCTTAACTGGACAAACAACTGCTTCCAAGCAGCCAACAAACTTTTCCTTCAAGCTAACACCTCTACCATTAACTCATGGCTACGGAGGAATCGACAACTCCCGTAAGGAAACGGCTCTTACAAGCGGACAACCGAAGGACAGAGAGCTCCACAAACGCTCACTGTCTTGCCCCACTAAAGCAACAACATCTAAATCTCATGGGGCAACAACAAGGGCAACTCAACATCCTGGAAACAGGAAAACAACCAACAGGGCACAAACCACTCGCCCCACGAGCAAAACTAATCTCTAGCAACTCCAATCCACACCTTGATCAACACCAAGCATCAACTTGCCACCACACCGGAACCAATCCGGACTCTACTCCAAACAACCACTGGCCTGCTAGCCTACCAAGACTGCTAGCAACTCAACCGAGGCTACGAACCACACGGCTCCATCTTGCCAACTGAAACTCACTACACAGGCTCGACCGAGCTGCGGAGGCTCTCCACAACCTAGGGTTCTTGGCAGCCCTCGACACACACCGCCGACAAACGAGCTAACGACCAACCGCACGAGCAGGCACAACTCTCTCAAACATCTCAACCATGCGGGCCAACTCCAATACCTTGGAAACCAAGAGGACCCGGAAACGCTACCGAATGCGTCGTCCTCCTACTCAAACATCAGCCTCTCAACAAGGCTTCTACCCAAGGAAAGGATCCAAACAACTCTCTTAGCCAAGGCGAACAAAAAAAGCTGCGGCTTTTTTATCGCCGCTCTTGTTCGGTTTCCAACTGAACTCCAACCGAAGGAACACCAAAAGTTCCAACTCCACACGATGCTCAAAGTCGAGGCAACCTTGCTTTATCAAGGCATAACCATGCCAAACCGAACTCACTTTATACCAAGCCTCTACCAAGGGTGCTTACCCATAAGGCATCCAAATCCTCTCGCAAGGCATCAGCTCATCTCGCCTCAAAAGCATTCAACTCGCCTCATAGGCATCCAACTCATCTCATGAGCATCCAACTTAGGGTCCTCATTTGGACCAAACTCGCATCTACAATGCTCAACTCTCCTCAGTTAAGGCACTCGAAGGTAGTTGACCGCACTACCAACCACAAAGAAAATCTCTTGGCCTTAACACTAGCGCGAGAATCACGCCCACAACCAATTACCAACCGCCATCCTGTGACTTACTCAACCTCCGGTAACACCGGAAAAGGCTCGGCCCGGCTCCTCTCGAGCATCCTTTCGCTTGTAGTCCATCGACTACCACCGAACTAGCCCTCGGCACGACCTAAAGCGGGTGCAAGCGCCATAAGCAGATCCAAGGCTAAAGGAGTACGCTGAACTCCGAACGGCATAGAACCATCTGCTATGCCCAAGCCAAACTCAAGCCTGAACCAGACTTAGTGCCAAAGTGGCACACCAACCAATGCACCTCAAGTGCTACTACTACCAAATCCACATCTGAGGAAGCTGGGCTGTTAAACAACAGCAGGCTCGAAAGGGGGCAAAGATGACCCTTCATCTGCCTCAAGCCACTAACACGGCAACTTGCCAAACAATGAGGCGACTAGTGGAGACTCTGCTAGTCCACCCCTCACAAGGGACTTCCACCACCATCTGATGAACCAAACAGCACAGGGACGGCACACCTCGGCCTCTGAACAGTAGGGCATCCCACACACGGATGCTAAACTCAAACCTGGCCAACTACTATACTACTAGCAGTAGGACTTACTAAAACATCGAGCTCTACAGGCATCCATTTGCCAAACTGGGCGTCTCCATCAACGCCAACAACTCCTCTGAGTAAACCTGCTGATCATGCCCTCCCGGGAACCTCCGGGGCTACAAGAGCTACTGGGGAAAAATCTTTGAAACAAACTCGACAATTTGGGCTATCTGTGCCGGGACTCCTCATTACGCGCTACAAACTGCGCCTGGGCCTCCGCTCTCTGATAGCTAAAGACCTGCCATCAAATCTCACATGGCTGGAGCACACTCTGCTCAAAGAGACTCACTCTGAGGCGCTGCTAGCCTCTACCCCCTCTTCTAGGCAACTCAACTGTCGGGGCCAAATCTGGCATGCGGGCCTAACAACCCTGGACGCGGCCTCAACATCAACACGAACGGTCCAACTCCTCGGTCGGACATGCCAAACGTCCCGGTCCTCTCAGGTGCGATCAACATACTTGGCGACCGCACGAAGCACCTCCACCCTCTCACTAGGGGAAAGCGAAGAATCGGGCCACAAATGGCCAACGGAGTCTAAGCTCGCCTCCCTCGGAACGACGTCCCGGGGGCATCCGAATCTATCTGGATACCTCAACAAGTCGCTAAACAACCTGCTCGCGATCATGAGAAAGTTGGCATGATGACTCACTAAGCCCAAACCAACAACGAGTGAGAACACGCGCTCGTCTCGCTACACAACACCAAAGCAGGCATACACTAGATGAAAGGTATTGTAAACTCTTAACTTTTTTTTTTTTCTTTCTAAAACAATAAACCTAGGCGCACTGATGACAGATCTGAGTTGGTGATCATGGAAGGACGACCTACAACAAAAGGTCGAGTCTCTGAGAATCTATGACTCGAGCTCGATACCAATCTGTAAAGACCGGACCCAAAAGGGGCTCTAAATGGGCCTTTACCCCAATGCATGTATTCAAAATAAAAGACATTATGAAAAATACATTTGGATCCCAAGTAAAAACAGAAACATTCAACAATCAAAACATACATTTCTAAAAGCATACACGATCGAGATTTATTTAAACCATTTAAACATTCCACAAGTACAAATATCTTTGGAATCCATAAAACGTAAGAAAACATCCTAGGGCTCCGTGTGCCGTCTACATGCATTCAGTGGGAAATAACAAAAGTCAAGAGTCATGATATAATAAAATGGTCGAGAGATGACAAAGAGAATTCCATGATCACGCCCCCCTCCTTCACCATCCTGTCTCCCGCTTGGTTACCCGTGGAAAACCACAGAATAAGGGTGAGTAACGAATTACTCGGTAAGAATCCCCAACGGGGTACAATACGATATACATGATCATCTAGAAGAATGTATGCAAGCTATGAATATAAACACGAGAGCGGAGCACATAGCTAAGTTCGCACTTGGACCTCGGATGCCAACTCGTGGTCTTAGTCAGGAAATACCACAACACACTATACGCCCTATACGGGAACAAGTCCGGCCTCGCTTTGTCTCATCTGTCGATACGAAAGGTGCACTCGGCTCAAGATCCCGAGGAGCTCTTCGGGCGGCTTTGTAATGAGCGTAAGTAAGCGCGCACCGCATGCTACCGCAAACTCGGGGTGCCGGATCTAGTGGCAAGCTACCCGAGTTCGATCCACCATGCCTAACTAAATCTACGGATCGGTGTCACCGACATAGGGGTGTGAGACACGGACACGTGAACTATGTCACTGTACCACCGCTTTGAGGCTAAGGAACCGGTCGTGGTAGGCTTACACCGAGAAGCGGTCCTTGCCCTAACAGTGGCAATCAAGGGCTACGGCCGAACACGCCGAGGACGTGCCGATCGCCGAGGACTAGGCAATGCCAAGTCATCATCCCGACCGTTGGGGCATTTAACGATCCGCCACCCTCACCCAAGATTGCGGGGCGGCCGTTAGGGTTAGCTAAACCCTAACGGGATCGGGACGGAGTACCATCTCGCACGTCCCGTCGGGGATGCAAGTTACGTTATGCATCGGCCGGATGATGCTACCTACGAACTCTAAACCATAGCAATAATAACAATTCATTCAATGCAGTCCAATACGTGCTCAACAGATACAAGGAAACTAGCATGATACTACAAAGCAAGAACAGATATCGAACATGCCAGAATGGAACAACCTAGCATGGGCTAACATGAGAAACAATACAAGAGTTCATGCCAGTCAGGAATTCAGAGCAGAGCACCTAGGGCTAAACATGCTAATAATCATACACAGGCATACAAAACAACAATCACAAATATACCGCAGGGCCCACACAACTCCGGTAAGAAATCCTTACCTTGGTCGGGAGGCTTCTACACACAAATCCTAAGCTGCGGAACAATCCCGAGCTAGCGAGCGGGACCTAGCAAACCAATAATAATCAGCATCTAAAACGTCTAAAGAACAATAGAACAGCAAGCTCGGCTCGGGGCACTCACGCGGCACGGCGAACGAACTTGGAGCTGCTGGCAGGCTGGCACGGCAGGGCTGGGCGCTGGCTGCGCGCGCGGATGGGCGCTGGGGCGCGGCTGCGCGCACGGCAAGCAAGGCAACACGCAGACGCAGAGACGCAGAGACGCAGCGCGCCGCGGCGAGCGCGCTCGGGCAAGCGGTCGAGCAGCTTCGGAGCGGCGGGCGCGCGGGCGCGCGGGCGTGGCGTCGATCGACGCGCGACGCGGGCCGGGCGCTGGCGCTGGCGAGGGCCTCCTGGCGTGTGAGCGATCGGCGAGGACGAACGCGATCTGGCCGCCGCGCGATCCGGGCGCGGCGGTGGCCGCGCCGGCAGATCTGGGCGTGGGGCCCGGCCGCCGACGACAAGGCTAGCTGTTTCGGCTGGACGACGAACGGCAAGGCCGCTAGGCGGATCTGGCGCGGCGAGCCGGTTTGGCCGGACGCGCGACGATTGCTGCTGGCTGGGCTTCTCTCGGCTGGCTGCAATCAACACAAACACACTTGGCCAAATAGCACACCAAACGAATGAGAAGAAGAAGAGGGAGATCGATACCTACCCGGAATGATGATGAACGATCCAAGGGAGCTGCAAGGATGAAGAATTCGGCAAGGCAATGGAGAGCAAAGCTTGGGCGGCCACACACTTTGGAGAAGAAGATGGACAAACCTAATTTCTATTTCATTTAACCAAATGCACCAAACACCAAAGATCCAAGGTTAACTAAGATGTGATGTAGAAAGAGCAACAAGAGCAACTAATGGTTCAAATGGCACACATCCCCACAAGCTTTCCAGGAGACCCGGGTTCAAACCCCAGCTGCAGCACAATTTCCTTTATTTTTACTTTTGCAACAAACCTTGCTCAAACCAAACCACAAATCCTTCCAAAAACCTACATAAATCCATCCAATAATTTTAGTAACTGGAAAAGACACAAACGACCCTGAAAGCCCGACCAAATTTCCCCTAGGGCATACTTGGAAGACCGGGATGAAAAACCTGGGTCGTTACAACACGACTCCGGCTTGCCAACTGAAACTCACTACCTGGGTCTGACTGAGCTCTGGTGAGGCTCTCCACAACTAGGGTTCTTCGGCAACCCTCGACACACACTGTCGACTAACGGTCCTAATGACCAATTGCTGAACAAACAACTCCTTTTTCCAAAGATCACAACCATCTTTGGCTCGCTCTGAACCTCGAAACCAAAAAGACCAGAAACGCTTCAGAATGTATCATCCTCCTACTCCAAGCATCAGCCACATCGTAGCTTCCACCCAGGGTAAGGACTCCGAGCAACACCCTTAGCAACTATGGTCAGGAACTACGTGGCTTCGCTACAACCACCATTTGTTTAGTACCATCTGAACTCCAACCATGAACACAAGAGGTTCCACCAACCAAGCTTAGGTCCAACCTAACAAAACTTGCCTAAGCAACAACCCGACTACGAGCACGGTATCCTTACAACAACAACTAAAGCCTTACAACATCCACCTGGAATCCAACTTCTCCAAGAACTGGGCACCAGTTCTCCAATGCAAACCCTACATGGTTCCGAAACTCTCGCCACCAGAACGAACTACACAAAACACACTTGTGTGCACAACTCTCAACCTTCCTTCAGAGATCAAAGACTAACAGGTGCTTTCCAAAAGGCAACACTAACTTCTGGCAGAGATACAATCAACCAAAGGAACACCAAAAGTTCCATCTCCACACGATACTCGGAGCTGCGGCAACCTTGCTCTACTAAAGCATAACAATGCCAAACCGAACTTACTTTATACCAAGTCTCTACCAAGTGTGCTTACACATAAGGCGTCCAACTCCTCTCATAAGGCATCCTACTCATCTCATAGGCATCCAACTCGCCTCATAGGCATCCAACTCATGGCCCCTCTGTTGGACCAAATTCGCATCTACGATGCTCAACTCACCTCAGATTTATGCACTCGAAGGTAGTTGACCGCACTACCCACCACAAAGATCTTTTGGCCTTAACACTAGCGTGAGACTCACGCGCACTAACACTACCTACCGTCAACCTGCTGACTTACTCAACCCCCGGTAACTTTGGGAAGAGGCTTCGGCTCCTCGCGAACATCCTTTCGCTTGTAGTCCTACGACTACCACTGAACTAGCTCTCTTGCGTGACTTAAACAGGTGCAACTGCCACAAACGGATCCAAAGGCTAAAGGAGTGTGCTGAACTCTGGACGGGTCATAGAACCATCTGCTATACCCATGCCAAACTCAGGCCTGAACCAGACTTAGTGCCCAAGCGGCACACCAACCAATGCACCTCAAGTGCCACTACTACCAAATCCACATCTTACTACAAATGGGGCCAGCAAGGTCACAACCTCAAGTGACAAAAACTATGGCTAGGCATACAAGGGCTCAAAACTCAAACAACCCTGCCTATGGCATCTCATCTAACTGAAGTCTCACGGCCTACTCTTGCATCTCCACATGATGCTCAACAAAACTCCGACCGGCTCTCTCAACATGCAGTAGCTAGCTCTGCTCTAGGAGCTAACCATAAGAAGAGTGCTCAACTCTACAAGACAACTGAGGAAACCACCAACGGATCAAGTCCGATGGGAACACTGCTTGCTGCACCCTTAACCACAGGGTTCCGACTTACTAGCTGCAAAACAACAACAAATTACAAGAGCACAAAGATGACTCTACTTCCTCCACGAAGGCTACTAACTCCGCAGCTACTCTCTGAGCAACCAAACAATCTGCTAAGGTTCAAGATCAACACTTGAACTACCCAGACTAGACCACACTGGAACCTGCTCCGCAAGCATCAACATGAGCAAAGCCAAAGCTAACTCCTCTCCTGGAGTGGTACTCCAGGGAAAAACACCTCCACCCTCTTTCTAGGGGAAAAACTAACAGCTGGGCCACAAGTGGCCTACAGGAGTCTGATCTCTGCCTCCCTCTAGGACGATGCCCCAGCGGTATCTGAATCTATCTGGATACCCTGACTAGCTGCTAACATACTTCTTACACTGCGGGAAGTTGGCATGATGGTACTCTGGACCCAAACCAACAACGAGTCAGAACCTGCTCGTCTCCGCTCGTCAACACTAAACAAGGCATACACTAGATGAAAAGTATTGTAAATTTTTAACCCTTTTCTAAAACTGTAAACTTAGGCGTACCTGATGACTGTCGGAGTGTTGGTGATCATGGAAAAATGACCTACAACAAAAGGTCAGTCTATAGAATCTATGACTCTGAGCTCTGATACCAACTGTAAAGACCCGACCCAAAAGGGGTTCTAAATGGGCCTTTACCTCAATGCATGCATACAAAAGTTAAAGACAATATGTAGGGATGGCTTTCAGATTCCAATTAAAACTAAATCATGCAAACATTCAATTCAAAGTCAAGAGAATTTTCCTGAAACCTGTCCCTGTCTCCAAACACCTGTTCCAAGATAAATACATTTCCAAAAGTTTACTCTGATGAGAGATTTATTAAAGCATTCAAAACTTTAAACAGTTACAACCGTGATGGAATCCGTAAAAACATTCAGAAAATAACCTAGGGCTCCGTGCCCAGCTACATGCATTAAGAGGAAATCAAACGATAAAGAGTCATAACATAAAAATCAGAGATGGACAGCTGGTTCCCATGATCACAGCTCCTCCTTCAGCCATACTGTCTCGCACCTTGGTTACCTGTAGAAGACCACAAAAATAAGGGTGAGTAATGAATTACTCAGTAAGAATCCCCAACCGGGGTACAATACGATATACATGGTCATCTAGCTGGAAGATATGCAAGCTATGAATATAAACACAGAATAGAGCACATCGCTTAAATCCACATATAAACCTCGGATGCCAACTCAGGGTCTTACTCCAGAAAATCCACCACACAATACGCCCTATACGAGAAACAAGTCCCGGCCTCAGCCTGTCTACTGTCGATACGAAAGGTGCACTGGCTCACAATCCCAAGGAGCTCTCCAGTCGGCGCTATAATGAGCGTATGCGTGCACCGCATGCTACTGCAAACTCTGAGAGGTGCCGGGTCTAGTGGCAAGCTGCCTAGGTCCAGTCACCATGCCTAACTAAATCTACGGATGCGTGTCAGCGACATAGGGTGTGAGACACGGCACGTGAACTATGTCAGCCTGAACCACCGCACATGAGGCTAAGGAACCGTTCGTGGTAGGCTTACACCAGGAAGCCGTCCTTGCCCTATCAGGTCGAAATAAAGGGCTACTGTCGAACACGCTGAGGACGTGTCGGCTGCTGGGGACGAGGCAATGCCAAGTCATCATCCCGACCGTTGGGGCATTTAACAGTCTGCCACCCTTACCCAAGATTGCAGAGCCTACCGGTAGGGTTAGCTAAACCCTAACAGGGTCTAGGGACGGAGTACTGCCTCGTACGTCCCTGCCGTGGATGCAAGGTACTTTATGCATTGCCTACCATATCTCAAACCTATAAACAGATAACGAGCATGCCAGAACCTATCACTACGAAGCAAGAACAGATAACGAGCATGCCAGAACGAAACAACCTAGCATGGACTAACATGAGAATCAACATAAGAAATCATGCCAGTCGGGAATTCAGAACAGAGAACCTATCACTAAACATGCTGATAATCACAAACAAGCATACAAACAACAATCACATATAATATCGCAGGGCCCACACAACTCCGGTAAGAAATCCTTACCTGGCCGGGAGGCAACTACACATAAAATCCTTTGCTGCGATCGAACCCGAGCTAGCTACAGAGAACCTAACAAACAAAATAATAATCACAATGTATAGGCCTAAATATAATAAAATAAACAAGGCTCAGCTCGGGAGCAACTCACGCGGCTCGGCTGACACGCGGACGGGCAGCAAAGACGGCGAGGAAATTTCTTCTTGGCGCTGGCCGGGCGCAGAAGCGCGGCAGGGTTTCGCGCGACGTGGCGCGGATGGTCGGGCGGTGGCGCAGCACATGGGCGCCGCAAGCGACAGGCGACTCGTTTGGAAGTTTGGAAGTGATTTGGGTTTTGGCAAAATTATTATTATTGAGTGCTTCCATTGGGATTTGAACCTTTGCCTTAGTGATTGGTTTGGGAGTTTGAATTAAGTGAGTTTTATGATTGGAAAAGATTTGCTTCAGCCGGGTCTCGAAGAGGAAGCCGTGGAATGGGATTTTTAGGGATTTTTTTTAAGGATTTCTAAGGCTTTTTAAATAGGATAAGGATGGAAAAAAAATATAGAAAATCCCATTTTATTTTTTCCCTTTTTTTTGTTTTATCTTTCTTTCTTTCTCTCTCTCTCTCTCTCTCTCTCTCTCTCTCTCTCACCAAACCCGAGAGCCGAGCCCTACGCCCGCCCCTACCGCCTAGCCCGACTTTGCACTATGCCGAGCCACCCTATGCCAGCGCCATCCAGGTCCGCCCCAGCTCGCCCAACCCCACCTACATCAGGCCGAAGTCGCGCGCGGCCGCCGGCGACCGCTCTCGCATCGGTCGACCGACCTCAGCTGCGCGCCGAGTCGCGCGCGCGTTCCTCGTAGCCAGTGTGCGCGCGCGTCGCGTTCTCTGTAGCTTATCGCTCCTATGCCTAGCGCCCCAGCGCGCCCATGTCTCTGTTGCACCCGCACCCGCGCGCCCTCGCCTTCCTGCAGCTCGCCCGCTGTAACAACCCGACCCGAAAGGGGTTCTAAAATAGGCCGTTACCTCAATGCATCCATTCAAATCTACATAAAATTTGCAAGATGGTGTTCAGATTCTAAGTAAAAACTAAAACATAAAACATCCATTTAAAAAGTCAACATAATTTCCTGAAACCTGTCCCTGTTTCCAAGCACCTGTTCCAAGACAAATACATTTAAAAAACTCACTCTCATCAGAGATTTATTTAAAACATACAAGCTTTGCAATAGTTACAACAATGCTAGAATCCGGAAATACATTCAGAAAACACCCTAGGGTTCTGTGCCCAACTACATGCATTCAGAGAACATTTAAATCATAGCAACATAAACAAGACTCAGAGCTGAACAACAGGTTTTCCATGATCACAGCTCCTCCTCCAGCCATCCTGTCTCGCACCATGGTTACCTGTGGAAAAACCACAAAAATAAGGGTGAGTAACGAATTACTCAGTAAGAATCCCCAACTGGGGACAATACGATATAATCAGTCATCTAGTACCCAAGCATGCAATCAAACAGCTACCAACACAGATCATAGCTCAACGAGCTTACAAGGAAAGATCTGGAATCATCAGAAGTCTCCTACTTTCGGCCTAATGATTGGTTATCCTGACCAATCCTGGGACATCACCGAGGTCTCTTTCACTCGGGGGATTGTTCAGCTCAAAAAATGATCCCAAGGATGTCCTCAAGGGCCTCTTGCCCTTGCCACCAATCTGGACTTACGGGAGAGTACCCGAAGTCTGGCTCTAAACTGGAAGGAATGGTGTACTCACGACATTAGCCTGGGGGAGCTCACCAAACCGGCAACTAACGCGTGTGCGCGCACACCGCATGCTGCTGCAACTGGATTAAATGTGGGGGCCTAAGGACAAACTACGTGGGCCAGGTACGCATGCCTAAGACTCGGAAGCGGTGTCACTGATCACAGTAGCGCGAGGCCCTCGGCGCTCATCATGCGGCTGAACCACCGACACGAAGCTAAGAACCGGCCAAGGTAGGCTTACACCGTTGGCAGGGTTCCGCTCTAGCAGGCTACAAACTAGGCTTATGCCGATGTGGGTAGCTAAATCCACATCGGCGGTCGGGGGGAAGAAATGTACGTTATGCTGCGCGCACTTTACTCCCGACCAGTGGGGACAAAGTACGTTATGTCCGCTCTCAGCCTCTGGATGATGACAAACCCTACAACTCTATCTAAGAGTACAGAGTAATTAAATGATTCCTGGCTAGCAAACAATGACTGACATCAATCACATTTACCTAGCATGATACTACGAACTTAAGCAGGAATCACAAGCATGCTGGAAGAACAAACCTAGCATGGCACTAACATGTAAAATCAGGCAAACATGCTAGCAAGAAATCAATCAAAGCTGCTCTATCTCTAACATGCTCATAATAGTCAACAAGCATACAAGACATATCATGAAAATATCGCAGGGCCCACACAACTCCGGTAAGAAATCCTTACCTGGTCGGAAGGCAAAAAAACACAATAAACTTAACTGCGATCGAACCCGAGCAACCTATAGCGAACCAAGCAAACACATCAATAATCACAAAATAGGCCTAAATATAATAAAATAAACAGCGCTCGGCTAGGAAGCAACTCACGAGGCGCGGCTGACACGCGAACGAGCCGGCTGCACGGGCGAGGCAGTTGCTGGGCGCAGATGGGCGCAGGGGCTGGGCGCTGAGGCGCTGGGCTACGCGCGGACGAGCACCGGGGCGACACAGGGGTGCACGGGCGAGGGCGTAAGCTTGGCTGGGCAACGGCGCGCGGCGCGGCTTGGCACAGGGACACGCGACACGGCACAGGGTGGCTCGGATCTGGGCAACACGAGGGCAGGCGGGACGGCCTGGCGCTGGGACTAGCAATGCGGCACTGTGCGGGGCGAGTCGGGCGCGGACGAGACGCGACACTGTGCGGCTGGGCTCGGTGAGCAGGGGCTCGGTGTAAGAACCCGACCCAAAACATGGTCCTAAACCTGGGATCTTACTCAGCATGCAAGTTAAATATGATAACAAGCGGTTTAGAGCTTATATTTAAAAACCTTTCAAAACATATGAGAAGGGGGAGCCCTTAAAACATAACCAACAATTTTCATTTTAAACAATCCAACAAAGTAAAACAACCTGGCCAGTGTTTAATAAAATGTACAATACAATTTAAGCAACGTTTTAAACAATGTTCCCCTAGGACTCTGTCCATCTACATTTGAATAAACAATGCAATAATAAAAGATAGAGTGCTTGGCGGTTCCCCATGATCAATCGGCTCCCTCCGCTAGCCCTCCCGGTGTTGTCCCAAGTTACACGAAAGATAAATAAGGGTGAGTATAAACATACTCAGTAAGAATCCCCAACAGGGGTACAATACGATACATCGGTCATCTAGCACCTCAACATGCAAGCAAGCGACTATCAACACGGATCATAGCTCAACGAGCTCATAAAACAAGATCTGGAAACATCGGAAGTCTCTTACTTAGGAATCATCGGAAGTCTCCTACTTACGCCTAATGATTGGTTCTCATAACCAATCCGGGACATCTCCGAGGGTCTTTCTCCTCGGCCAATTGATCAGTTCAAAACCGATCCCAAGATGTCCGACACCCTCGAGGGTCTTTCTCCCCGACCAATTGATTAGCTCAAAAGCCAATCCCAATGGGTGTCCTCAAGGGCCTCTTACCCTCGCTAACAACGGACTATCACGAGAGTACCCGCACCGGCTCTAAACTGGAAGGAATCGGTGTACTCACGAACATTAGCCCGGGAGCTCTCGAGGCGGCTACTACGCGTGTGTGTGCGCGCACACCGCATGCTCTTCTCTCGCAACCGGCGTAAATGCGGGGCCTAAGGGCAAACTACGTGGGCGTGCACGCATGCCTAAGACTCGGAAAGCGGTGTCACCGAACACGTGAGCGCGAGGCCCTCGGCACTCATCTGTGCGGCGGCTGTACCACCGACACGAAGCTAAGAACCGCCAAGGCGGGCTTGCACCGTTGGCGGGGTTCCGCTCTAGCGAGCTACAAACTAGGCTTATGCCGATGTGGTAGCTACATCCACATCATTTCTTTGGGGGAAGCAATGTACGTTATGCTTCGCTCTACTCCCGACCGGTGGGGACAAAGCACGTTATGTCCGCTCTCTCACCTCACGGATGATGACAAACCCTACTACGCTAAGAATACCGAATAAAACAATGATTCCTGGCTAGCAAGCAATGACCGACATCAATCACGTTTACCTAGCATGATACTACAACTTAAACAGAATCACAAGCATGCTTTGGAAGAACAAACCTAGCATGGCACTAACATGTAAAATCAACAATCATGCTAGCAAGAGATCAAACAAAGCCGCCTATCACTATCATGCTCATAACAATCAAAGCAAACATACAAGGCACAATCGAGACATATCGCAGGTCCACACAACCACGGTAAGAAATCCTTACAGGACAAGCGAGAAAATAATCACAAATCAACCAAGCAATCCTCGAGCCTCTAATCGAACCCAAACAACCTAAACGTAAATAAAAAGCGACCTTCAAATCAAATACATAAAACAGCCCAAATAAATCCCTAAGCAAATAGCGGCTCGAGCTCTACGGTGGCGACAACACTGCGCGCGGCTTGGCAGAGGGCGGCGGCGCGACGCGCGCGCGAGCGCGGCGCGACGCGACGCGATGGCTCGGGGCGCTCGGGAAGGCACGACGACCTACGAGGGGCAAGCGACTTCGGTGCGGCGCGGGCTCGGGCGACTCGACACCGGACTGGCGACACGGAGGCGGCACGGGACGATGCGATCTGGGCTCGGCGCGACTAGGGCGAGGGCGATGCAGATCTGGACTCGGCACGACCAAGGCGACACGAAGATGGCCTGGGCGATGCAGATCTGGGCTCGGCGCGACTAGGGCGAGGGCGATGCAGATCTAGACTCGGCGCGACCAAGGCGACACGAAGATGGCCTGGGCGATGCAGATCTGGGCTCGGCGCGACTAGGGCGAGGGCGATGAGATCGGGCGCTGGGGTGGCTCGACACGGGGCGGCATGGTTGAGCTGGGCGGCTGGAGCGAGGGCGGCTAGGGTGGACATGGGCGACCAAGGGGCCGTGCTCGGGTGGAGAGAAAAAGGAGAGAAAAAGGAATTTTGGGGATTTTGGAAAATAAAAGGGAAAAATAAAAGGAAAAAGGGAATTAAAAGGAAAAATGGGATTTTATCCTCCTTTCCATCCTTAACCAATTTTCTTTCCAAATTTAAATAAGTCTTAAAGTCCTTAAATCCCATTTCCCGCTTCCTCCTTGAGACCCTTTGAAGCAACCTTTTCCAAACAATAACTCTCACTTAAACAAACTCTCAAATCATCTCTAAGGGCATGGGCTCGAATCCCAAAGGAAACACCCAAACAACGATCACTTGCCCAAAACCCAAATCACAACCGAACTCCCAAACGAATACCCCAAACATCTCGGGACTCGCAAACACCAACATACAAGCCTCAACAAAGCGGGAGGCGCCTCAAGCCACGAAAACCACAAATCCTGCCCGGGAGCAAAAGACCAAAAAATACCCCTAAGGGTCAAAAGCAGCTCTAACGGCCCATGAACCATGAATCGAAGGCAAGCACCTCGAGAACTGGAATAGAAAATCGGGCGTTACAATACTCCCTCCTTTTAAGACTTTCGTCCTCGAAAGTCCTAAAACGAAATGACTCTATGAATACTCCACCGATTCTTAGCCAACCTGAACTTCTCGGCTAAAACAACACTAGCCCTTCTCTCGATAACCAAACCCTCTTGGGTTCTCAAAGGCTCAAAGCCACAATGCTCACGATGCGCCACATACTATCTCAACAAAGAGACGAGGAACACAAAACTTGCATCTTTGTCAAAGACGGGGCAAAGCTAACCACCTTTGCTCCAATCCGCTCAAGGATCTCAAAAGCCCTACAAACTTGGGGCTCGGCCAAAACCCGCTAAACCAACACGGAACACCTCTCAGCGGTGTTACTCTCGAGAAAAATCGCAGCGGTGGGCACAAGCTCCAAAACTCAACGCCACGCGACTTTGGCGTAACTTCTCTAAATGCCCACAATCGATAACAATCGCCTCAACACAACGCCAAGGTGGCCAAACAACTGAACCTCTCGGGTTCCAGAAATCAAACGGCCTACTCTTTCTTCACAAGAGACCAAATGAACCACAAGGCTTGCCTAAAGCCTTAACGAAAAACAATCGAACCACCAACCAAGCGATTGATCCAAAAGGCAAACTCTTCCCACTAGCACAAGTGAAACATCAGCACTCACGGCCAACCCTAAATGGCCAAAAAACCGAGCTGAGCTCCACTCGGCCAAGCCAACAAGCTGGAGCCTCACAACGGCCGAACACAAACTTTTCCATGCAAACCTACTAGCAATCGGCCAAAGAGAACATTGCCGGCAAGGAAACACCCAACATTCCTCTCATGGAAAATCTCGGCAACAAGGACCAAACCCTCGTTGGGGCTACCAAAGCAACTCACAGCGGCTTGAGGAAAAGCGGCCCAAAGGCTAACCAACCAATGCCACGGCACCTCTGTGTGCCAACACACTCAATCGAGGCTCGGCTATTCGCCAAGCGCGAAAGCTCAACAACTAGAAACAAAGCCCGTGCTCGCAGAAACTCAACTCAAGCTCAACTCTTAAATCTGGCTGCCACCGCTCTTGCGGGGACAAACAACTTTTCGATTGCTAAGAACACAATGCGAGGACCTCTCGTTGGGCTAACCGCTGCGCTACTCGATCAACTACCCAACTCAGAGCTACGCCGACTCCTCAACGGGAACGATTTCCCGAGCAAGCAAAACTCCAAAGGGCGTGAACATCACACACGCCGCTGACTTGCTCAAACCCAAGGGCAACATCAACCAACTCTCTTGGAAGCAACACCCAAGGGAAACTCAACCGATTGGACCACCAATCCGAACTAGCCGAACTTATTCAACCACCGAGGAGGAATCAACTCCCAAAACAACCGGACTAGGAACAAATCCTCGTGGCAACGCCCTGCAGCTCGAACCGAGCAAGCTCTTGAAACATCAAGAGAACCAAATCTTGGTCAACACCAAGCACCAACTAGCCTCCAAAACCAAACAAGCACTAGCTTGCTAGATCGCCAAATTTGCAAGCAACTCACCCAAGGAACACCGCACGGGTCTAATCGAGCTCTAGAGAGGCTCTCCACAACTAGAGATCCTCGATCACCCTCCGACACACACGGTCGACAACGATCTAACAAACAACCGGCCACGCGGGCACAACCCTCTCCAAAGCATCTCAACTATTTGGCCAACTCCAACTTGGAAACCAAGGGAACCGGAACGCCACAGAGGCGTCATCCTCCTACTCAAAGCAACAACCTCAACATACCCTCTGCCCATGGTAAGGATCCGAACGACTTTCTTAGCCAAAGCGATCGTAAAGCGCGCGCGGCTTGCCACTCATCGCTCTTGTTCGGTTCAAATGAAGTCTAACCGAGGCAAGGACCAACTAGCAAAACTTGCTTAACCAACGCCCGACACGAGCACGGCATCCTTACGACCAAAGCTAGGGCACTTGCCAAGAACTAAAGCCTTGACACCTCAAAGATCGAAGCACTGGCTCCTCAACACGAACCTCTCGTGGTTTTCCAAACATAAACCACGGAACGAGCTACGCAAAAGTGCACCGGGAGTCTGGCTCCAACTTGATCCCTTAAGATCCAAAGCCAACAAGGGCTCTCACACGGGGCAACTTTTGCCTCCAAACAGAGCCACAACAAACAAGGGAGCAACAAGAGTTCAAACCCACTCGGGGCCAACTCACCACGAAAAGCCACATTGGCCAACTTACTCTTACAAGCGCAAAACCACACCAAGCTAACATTCCTCAAAACAATGTGCTCACCAAACGCGCTCATCGATCGGCCATCCAACTCATGGCTCTAACCTCTGGATCAACCACGCATCCACGATGCCAACACTAACCATACTAGGGCAACTCAAAGGGTAGGCGAATCATGCTACCATCAAGGTGGCTCACAGCTCACAACACAGCGCGAGAACTCGAACGCGCTAGCTCTTAATGACCTATAACATCCTTTACACCCAACTCTCGAGAGATCCTGAACAGCTCCTACTTTCCTCGAAAACCTCAAACTTGTAGTCCCTCGACTACCACCGAGCTAGATCTCTTAAGCAACCCAAACAGTGCAACCTCGGGAAAAGGGTACAAGACAAGCGGGGATGCTATACTGGGCGACCATGGAACCACCGCACGAAAAGTGCCAACCGGCTGAAACTAGGCCTCCTCTCAAAGCTTGGTGCCAACAGCACTACATCTATTACAACACGAATCAACCTCAAACGAGCTTTATGCCCCTCTCGAGAATAGGGAAAGTCACTCTCAAGTGACGGGGCAATGGAACTCAAAGACAGAGTCCAAACACTCGAGAAGCCTAATCTCTCGGCATCTCGACCAACAGACTTGCCACGGCCTACTCACGCATCCCACTCGATGCTCAACAAAAGCTCGAGGCCAACTCCTCGGGTGGCAACAACTAGGTCCACACTGGGAACATCCAAATAAAAGAGTGTTCCACTCTACTAGCCCTTGAAATCCACAGATGGATAAAACCCGGCAAGCAAACTCCACACTACACCACAGCTACGAGGGTACAAGAGAACTGGTTGCAAAACAACGCGGAAGCTTGCAAGGGGGCGAGATGTCTCTACATCCGCCTCAAGCCACTAACACGGCAACTTGCCAATCAATCGGGCGATGGTGGAGACTCGCTAGTCCACCTCTCTCAAGGGACTACCACCACCAAGCTGCGGAACCAACAAAGACAGAACGGCTCACCTGCGCCTCGAGCAGCGGGGCATCCCAACACACGGATGCTAAACTCAAACTGGCCAACCGCTTTACTACTAGCGGTAGGACTTTCTAATACATCAAGCTCTACAGGCATCCACTTGCCAAACCGGGCGGCTCCATCAACGCCAACAAACTCAACTCCATAAAACTGCTTGATCAAGCCCTTCCGGAACCTCCGGCTACGAGAGCTACCGGGGAAAAAATTTGAAACAAACTCGTCATTTGGGCTATCTATGCAGGGACTCCTCGCTCACGCGCTACTAAAGCGCGCACTGGTCTTTGCTCTCTCGATAGCTAAAGACACGCCATCAAATCTCACATGGTGGAGCACACTCTGCTCAAGGAGTCAAACTCGAGGCGAGCTAGCCTCTACCCCCTCCTCTAGGCAACTTAAGCGCCGGGGCCAACTTTGGCCTACGGGCCTAACAACCCCGGACGCGCGCCTTAACATCAACACGATCGGTCCGGCTCCTCGGTCGGACATGCCAAGCGCCCTGCTCCTGCGAGTGTGATCAACACACCGGGCGATCCGCACAAGGCACCTCCACCCTCTCACTGGGGAGAAACCAACAAGCCCGGGCCACAAATGGCCTATGGGAGTCTAATCTCGCCTCTCTCGAGTGCGATCGACACACTGGCGACCGCACAAAGCACCTCCACCCTCTCACTAGGGGAGAAACCAACAACCGGGCCACAAATGGCCTATGGGAGTCTAATCTCGCCTCCCTGCGAGTGCGATCGACACTTTGGCGACCGCACAAAGCATAATCTTTGCCCCACTGGGGCTCTCAGCGCTCAACAAAGCGCGCCAGATGCTGGAAGTTGGCATGATGGCTCTCTAAGCCCAAACCAACAACGAGTCGAACTCGCTCGTCTCCGCTCCACAACTCTACACATGCATAAAAGCTAGAAGAAAAGTATTGTAAATTCTTACCCCTTAAGTTAATTGAACTCGGAAAAACCAAGCGGCCGTGGAGTGCCGATGATCATGGGAACAACAACCTACAAAGCGAGGTTAGTCTACGAGAATCTATGACTCGTGCTCGATACCAACCAGCTATAAGAACCCGACCCAAAACATGGTCCTAAACACAGGATCTTACTCAAAGCATGCAAGTTAAATATGATAACAAGCGGTTTAGAGCTTATATTTAAAAACCTTTCAAAACATATGAGAAGGGGAGCCCTTAAAACATAACCAACAATTTTCATTTTAAACAATCCAACAAAGTAAAACAACTTTGGCAGTGTTTAATAAAATGTACAATACAATTTAAGCAACGTTTTAAACAATGTTCCCCTAGGACTCTGTCCATCTACATCTTTGAATAAACAATGCAATAATAAAAACAGCAGTGCTGGCGGTTCCCCATGATCAATCGGCTCCTCCGCTAGCCCTCCCGGTGTTGTCCCAAGTTACACGAAAGATAAATAAGGGTGAGTATAAACATACTCGGTAAGAATCCCAACAGGGGTACAATACGATACATCAGTCATCTAGCACCTCAACATGCAAGCAAACAACTATCAACACAGATCATAGCTCAACGAGCTCATAAAACAAGATCCGGAAACATCGGAAGTCTCTTACTTTCGGAATCATCGGAAGTCTCCTACTTAGGCCTAATGATTGGTTCTCATAACCAATCCGGGACATCTCCGAGGGTCTTTCTCCTCGGCCAATTGATCAGTTCAAAACCAATCCCAAGAAGTCCGACACCCTCGAGGGTCTTTCTCCCCGACCAATTGATTAGCTCAAAAGCCAATCCCAATGGGTGTCCTCAAGGGCCTCTTACCCTCGCTAACAAACTGGACTATCGGGAGAGTACCCATGATCGGCTCTAAAGCTGGAAGGAGGCGGTGTACTCACGAACATTAGCCCGGGGAGCTCTCGAAGGCCGGCTACTAACGCGTGTCCGCGCACACCGCATGCTCTTCTTCGCAACCGGGCGTAAATGCGGGGCCTAAGGGCAAACTACGTGGGCGGTAAGCATGCCTAAGACTCGGAAGCGGTGTCACCGAACACGATGAGTGCGAGGCCCTCGGCGGCACTCATCCATGCGCACTGTACCACCGACACGAAGCTAAGAACCGGCCAAGGCGAGGCTTGCACCGTTGGCGTGGTTCCGCTCTAGCGAGCTACAAACTAGGCTTATGCCGATGTGGTAGCTACATCCACATCGGTGCGGGGAAGCAATGTACGTTATGCTTCGCTCTACTCCCGACCGGTGGGGACAAAGTACGTTATGTCCGCTCTCAGCCTCTGGATGATGACAAACCCTACTACGCTAAGAATACCGAATAAAACAATGATTCCTGGCTAGCAAGCAATGACCGACATCAATCACGTTTACCTAGCATGATACTACAACTTAAACATGAATCACAAGCATGCTGGAAGAACAAACCTAGCATGGCACTAACATGTAAAATCAACAATCATGCTAGCAAGAGATCAAACAAAGCTGCCTATCACTATCATGCTCATAACAATCAGCAAACATACAAGGCACAATCGAGACATATCGCAGGGTCCACACAACCACGGTAAGAAATCCTTTACAGGACAAGCGAGAAAATAATCACAAATCAACCAAGCAATCCTCGAGCCTCTAATCGAACCCAAACAACCTAAACATAAAATAAAGCAAAACCCAAATCAAATACATAAAAACAGCCCAAATAAATCCCTAAACAAAGACCAACAAATCGGGGCCCAACGAAGAAAAGATTAGGAAATACCATCCGAGAAGCCACAAGGCTCAAAGCAACCAAAGACACAACAGTGTGGTGGCGGGCGCAAGAGTAGGTTGGCCGGCGGCCGGCCTGACGCGCTGGGCACCGGGCGCAGGCAGGGGCGCGCGGCAGCGCTTGGCGCGCGCTAGGGCGAGGCAAGGGCGCCGCAGCGCGGCTCGAGCTCGGCTGGCGACGGCACACACGCGCGCTTGGCAGAGGACGGCGAACGGCGCGCGCGCGCGAGGCGGACGCGACGCGATGGGCTCTCGGGCGCTCGGGAAGGCACGACGACCTACTGAGGGCAAGCGACTTCGGTGCGGCGGCGTGGCTCGGGCGACTCGACACGGACACGGGCGACACGAGACGGCACGGACGATGCGAATCTGGGCTCGGCGCGACTAGGGCGAGGGCGATGCAGATCTGGACTCAGCGCGACCAAGGCGACACGAAGATGGCCTGGGCGATGCAGATCTGGGCTCGGCGCGACTAGGGCGAGGGCGATGCAGATCTGGACTCGGCGCGACCAAGGCCACACGAAGATGGCACGGGCGATGCAGATCTTGGCTCGGGCGCGACTAGGGCGAGGCGTCGCGATCGGGCGCTGGGTGGCTCGACACACAGCGCGGCATGGGTGAGTGGGCGGCTGGAGCGAGGCGCGGCTAGGGTGGACATGGGCGACCAAGGGGCTGCGCTCGGGTGGAGGAGAGAGAAAAGGGAGAGAAAAAGGAATTTTGGGGATTTTGGAAAATAAAAGGGAAAAATAAAAGGAAAAAGGGAATTAAAAGGAAAAATGGGATTTTATCCTCCTTTCCATCCTTAACCAATTTTCTTTCCAAATTTAAATAAGTCTTAAAGTCCTTAAATCCCATTTCGGCTTCCTCCTTCGAGACCTAGTGAAGCAACCTTTTCCAAACAATAACTCTCACTTAAACAAACTCCCAAATCATCTCTAAGGGCCTGGGCTCGAATCCCAAAGGAAACACCCAAACAACGATCACTTGCCCAAAACCCAAATCACAACCGAACTCCCAAACGAATACCCCAAACATCTCGGGACTCGCAAACACCAACATACAAGCCTCAACAAAGGCAGGAGCTGCCTCGAAGCCCTGAAAACCACAAATCCTGCCCGGGGAGCAAAAAGACCAAAATACCCCTAAGGGTCAAAACAGCTCTAACGGCCAACCGAACCACTGAATCCGAACCGGAAGCACCTCGAGAACTGGAATAGAAAACTGGGCCGTTACACTCGGGCTCGGGCAACGCGAGCTAGGCGACGCGACACAGATCTGGGCGAGGGCTGCTCGGCATAGTGCGGGCGGCCTCGGGACTGGGCGACGCGACTTGGGCAAGCTGGGGCTCGGGCTGGGCAAGGCTCGGGCTGGCGAGCTGAAGCTAGGCTCGGGCTGGGCGACCTGGGAGAGCAGGGGCTGGGCTAGGCTCGGGGAGAGAGAGAGAGAGAGAGAGAGAGAGAGAAAAAAAAAGGGAAAAATGGGAAAATAAAAGGAAAAATGGGATTTTAATCCTATTTTCCATCCTTATCCAAATTAAAACCTTAAAATCCCATTTCCCAGCTTCCTCCTTCGAGACCCGACTGAAGCAACCTTTTCCAATAAATAAAACTCACTTAATTCCAACTCCCAAAGCAACACTAAGGGCCCAAGCTCGAATCCCAAAGGAAGCACACAACCAACCATCACTTTTCCAAAGCCCAAACCACAACCGATCTTCCAACTGACTAGCCCAAACACCTCAGGACTCGCAACCAACAACAAAAAAGCCTCGACAAAGGCATTAGCGACCTCGAAGCCCTGAAAAACCACAAATCCTGCCCAGAGAGCCAAAAGACCAAAATACCCCCAAGGGTCAAAACAGCTCTAAGACCCAACCAAACAACCGAATCTTGACCCGAAGGCACTTCGAAAACTGGAATAGAAAAGCGGGGGCACATTACACCGCGCCTGACTCGCGCCCAGCGCCCACCACCTCTGCGAGCCCCTGCGCGCGCCTTGTACGCCCAACCAGCTCCTTTTTGCGGCACACTGACTGCCATTTGTGTTGGTTTGGCCAAGCCTTGTGTCTTCTCGGTTGGTAATTCCTGAGTCTTTTCCCTCTTTGGGCCCTGAGTTGTTGGCTGCTGATTATGTATTTAATTAGGGTGTTTTATTGAAATGTTTAGGTTGTGTGGACCTTGCGATGCTTTCTTGATTATGACTTGTATGCCTGTTTACTTTTATGAGCATGTTAGTGGATAAGACAGCTTGTGATTAAATTCTTGCTAGCATGTTTGCCTGTTTCTCCATGTTAGTGCCATGCTAGGTTTGTTCTTCCAGCATGCTTGAGATTCCTGCTTTAAGTTCGTAGTATCATGCTAGGATATGTATGATTGATGTCTATTATGTATGTTAGGAAGGAATCTTTCACTCTGTACTCTTAGCTAGTGTAGTAGGGTTTGTCATCATCCAGAGGCTGAGAGCAGACATAACGTACTTTGTCCCCACCGGTCGGGAGTAGAGCGAAGCATAACGTACCTTGCTTCCCCCCGACAGCCGTTGTGGATTTAGCTACCACATCGGCATAAGCCTTGTTTGTAGCCTGCTAGAGCGGAACCCTGCCAACGGTGAAAGCCTATCTTGGCCGGTTCTTAGCAGTCAGTCGTGGTACAGTGCACAGATGAGTGCCGAGGGCCTCGCACTACTGTGTTCGGTGACACCACTTCCGAGTCTTAGGCATGCGTACCTGGCCCGCGT
Organism: Sicyos edulis; assembly: GCA_036507275.1. Lineage (NCBI taxonomy): Eukaryota > Viridiplantae > Streptophyta > Magnoliopsida > Cucurbitales > Cucurbitaceae > Sicyos > Sicyos edulis. The sequence goes on along the minus strand of CM071846.1, from coordinate 45,236,084 downwards.
AGTTTGTACTTAGGCCCCCACATTTACGCCAATTGCAGCAGCATGCGGTGTGTGCGCACACGCGTTAGTTGCCGGTTCGGAGAGCTCTCCCGGGCTAATGTTCGTGAGTACACCAGTTCCTTCCAGTTTAGAGCCAGACTTCGGGTACTCTCCCGATAGTCCAGATTTCTAGCGAGGGTAAGAGGCCCTTGAGGACACAGTCATTCGGTCGAGGGAGAAAGACCCTCTAGGGTGTCAGACATCTTTGGGATCAGTTTTTGAGCTGATCAATTGGCCGAGGGAGAAAGACCCTCTGAGATGTCCCGGGATTGGTTATGAGAACCAATCATTAGGCCGGAAGTAGGAGACTTCCGAAAACTCTGGATTTTGCCTTATAAGCTCGTTGAGCTAAGATCCGTGTTGATATCTGTTTGCATGTGTACTAGGTTGCTAGATGATTGATTGCACCGTATCGTACCCCGGTTGAGGATTCTTTCTGAGTAATTCGTTACTCACCCTTATTTTTTGTGGTTTTCCACAGGTAACCTGGGACAGCATCGTGACGGCTAGCGGAGGTAGCTGGGAGATCATGGATGCTGCTGACACTCTGTCGTGTCTTATTTTTCTGTTTTGAATTCAGCCTGTAACTTGACTTTGGTCTGTAGGGAAAACTTATGATTTGAACTATTTTGAAGTTTTTAAGAAAAGTACTGATCAGTCACTGTTTTGTTTTGAATGGAATGTTTAATGAATGTTTAGTTTGTTTTTAATGGTTTTCCACTCTTATGTTTGAAAAAAAAAATTCAATCCGACCCTGGCCGGGTCCTTTTCTGCTTTTCACTTACATGCTGAGTAAAGACCTAGGTTTAGCACTGTTTTCGAGTTGGGTCTATATAGTTGCCCTGAGGACTTGTTCCTGTTAGGAAAGTTTCTGGAGTTGACCCCTCCTTCGACGTTTTGGTGAATACTACTAGTTCTGAGTTGGTGGTTCAGTCTATTGTGAAATCCCTCTGTGGTTGCTTCCGAGAGAGTTGGTTGTTGTTACCTTTGTTTGAGCAAGACAGCCAGCGTGTGTGGATTTCGCTGTCCTTCAGAAGTCCGCTTGCTAGGGAATCGTTCCCGTTTAGGAGGAGTCAGCTTAGCTTCTGTGTTGTGGAGTTGATCAGAGTGGCGTAGCGGTCAACCCTGTTAGAGGTTTCCTTCGTTGTGTAGATAGCGAGTGGTAAGTTATTTGACCCCTCGACGGCGGTGGTCAGCCAGTTCAAGAGTTTGAGTTGTTGCAGGAAAGTTGTTGGATCTTTGGAGTTTGAGAAACCCCTAGTTTCTGTGGTTGTTGAGTTGCACCGTGGATGCCAGCCTCGAGTTTTAACCTTTGAGGTAGCCTTGCCAGTTAGTATTTCTTGCGATGTTCCGGGTGTGGAGTTTCTAGTTGGAAGATGAGTTAGGCCTAAGCTAAAAGGAGGAAGTCCTTAGAGTAGCAAGTTGGACTTCGAGGCGAGCTCCGCCCATTGTAAGCTCGGGTTAAGTTTTGGCAGAGCAAGCCCTTCTCAGGCTTTGTTCCTAGCTGTTGTGCGTTCTCAGTTGGCGTTATAGCTGAGCTAGAGTTTTGTGGTTGGCATAGTTATTTTGTCGCCTTGGTTGGTCGAGACCTTTAAGTCGGTTTCCCCTATGTTGATGTGTTTGCAAGTAGCCTCGTGGTGTTATCTTCCTGGCTTCCAGGGTTTCCATGAGAGGATTTTTGGTTGATTCCTTGACTGTCGAGGTTTCTCTTAGGCAGGTTACTGGTAGAGTTTGCGTTGGAGCGAGTCGGAGCATGTGAGGGGCCCCAGTTTGTTGGTTTGGTCAAGTGGAGCCTGTGACGTGACCTTAGTACGAAGATTTCTCTTTAAGATGGTGGCTTAGTTGTTTTGGACCTGTACCAATTGGTGAAATGTGCCTTTAGGATCAGTTGCCAGATGGTGGTTCAGAAGGATTCTGTTGAGATTTGTAGGCAAACATTGGAGTTCGCTGGTCTCCTGTGAAGCGAGAGGAGGCTGACTGGTTTCTGGAACCCAAGAGCTTTAGCTGTTTGTCGACGTGATGTAGGGTTGAGGCTATTTGTTAACAGTTGCTAGCATTCATGGTAGTTACGCTGGTGCGTGGCGTAGTGTTTTCGAGCTTGTGATCAGTCAGCGTTATTATCGAAAGTAGCGCCGTGGTGAGGCATTTGGGTTTTGGTAAGTGGGGATAGGTAAGCCCAAGGGTTGTAAGACCGTTTGTGAGTTGGAGCGAGTCGGAGCATGTGGCTTACCGATTAGCACTGTCACGTCTCTTTCTTCGGAGCACAGTGTATATCTAACTTTGGTTGAGGTAGTTTGTGGCAGACTCGTTGGCATTTTGGCTTTGAGCCTTTGGGAACCCAAGAGGGTTTTGAGTTTCGAGGGAGACCTGGTGCAGTTTTAACCAGAAGTTCAGTTGGTTAAAGTTCAGTGGAGTTTTCCTAGAGCTGTATTAGTCTTAGGACTTTCGATGACGAAATTTTTAAAAGGAGAGAGTATTGTAACGGCCGAGATTTCCGTTCCAGTTTCCCATGGACGTTCGGTTCATGATTCGGATGTTCGGTTGGGCCATTAAGGCTTTTTAACCCTGAAGAGCATTTTGGTCATTTTGCTCTTAGGGCTGGCCTTGTAGAATCATAGGGTTCCGAGGCTATTTCTGTCTTTTGTTGAGCTTGGAGATTTTATTCAGTTCAGGTTCTTAGAATTGGAGTCTATTCTGGTGTTTTGGTGGTTTGGTTTGGAAAAGGAAAATTTAAAAGAAAAGTGCTCGTGCCAGGATTCGAACCTAGGTGGCTGAGAGTGGGAGTTGGATGTGGTTTAAATTATAAATTTAAAAGAGCGTTTGTTGGGATTCGATCCTGGGTGGATTTGGGAAGCTCTTGTTTAAGTGTTTTGTTTAGTAGAAAATAAAAGTGCTCTTGCCAAGGCTCGAATGTAACGGCCCAGATTTTCATCCTGATCTTCCAGGTATGTCACAAGGGTATTTTGTAATTTGTTCGGGCCGTTAGGGCTGTTTCTGTCTTCTCAACTGTTTATGTTCTTGGATGTTCAAATTGGGGTTTGGATGCATTCTGGTTGAGTTTGGGTGTTGAAGGCTGCAAAAATAAAAAAAATGAGTTTTGCCATAATAAAAATACATTAGCTAGGGTTTGAACCAGGGTGGCCTGGCTAGTTAGCTGAGGGGCCTTTCCAGATGAGCTTCATGCAGTTGTTGATACTCATTCCGCAGGCTATCTTGGTTTGCCTTAGTTTTCGGGACTTAAGTGAGTTTGATTAAAAAATAGGTTTTTCTCTTTTCTCCTTTCCAAATCCCTTTGCTGCATCCTCTTCTCTAGAGCTTCTTCTTGCCGTACGATTCCCATCCCCGGAAGCTTCGTCGCTTCGTTCGTTCTGGGTAAGCGTTCCTCGTTCCTCGATTTCTACTTCTTGTTGTTGGTTGCCGATGCATTGGCTAAGGGGTTGTTGTTTGTCTTTTTGGTTGCGTTGTCATGGTGTAGTGTGTACCGAGAGCAGCCCTTTGCAAAGACTGATCGCGCCCGACCAAGCGGACCGTCGCGTCGCAGCCCTTGCTCCGATAGCCAGCCCTGCCTCTAGCCCATCGCCCTCATGCACGCGAGCACAACCCCTATCACCCGAGAAGCCCGCCGACGCTGCGGCCCTTAGCACGCCAGCCGACCGAAAGCCAAGACGCCTGGCGCCGGCGATGGCGAGGCGACGCACGCCTCAACGCCGCTACTTTGCCGGCCCGCCACGCACGCGCCGCGCCTGCAGCGCCCGATCGCAGCCCTTGCTTCATGCACAGCGAGCAGCTCGTCCACACGACGTCGCCGAGCCGTGGACTTGCAGCCTGTCCATCTGTGTGCCATCCCCGAGCAGTGTGAGTTGCTTCTAACCGAGCCGAGTTCTGGATGTATTTTACCTAAGGCCTATAGATTGTGATGTTAGTTGTTTGTTTGTTGTTTGTTTGTTAGGTTCTCGATAGCTAGCTCGGGTTCGATTGCAGCTTAAGGTCTTTTGTGTGACGTTGCCTTCTGATTCAGGTAAGGATTTCTTACCGGAGTTGTGTGGGCGCTGCGATATTTTCTATGATTGTTGATTGTATGTATTTTATGTGTATCAGCATGTTAGTGGATAGGTGCTCTATTCTGAATTCCGACTAGCATGATTCTCGTGTTATTTCTCATGTTAGTTCCATGCTAGGTTATTCTGTTCTGGCATGTTCGTTATCTGTTCTTGCTTCATAGTATCATGCTAGGTTCATTGTTTCTGCTGACCATGTGTTAGTATGTTTGTTGTTAGCTGTTTATAGCTTAGAGTTCTGATAGGTAGCATCATCCAGGCGAGGTTGCATAATGTAACTTGCATCCGTGGCAGGCACGTGCGAGGCAGTACTCTGTCCCTGATCCGTCGTTAGGGTTTAGCTAACCTTCATAGTAGCCCAATGCAATCTTGGGTGAGGGTGGCAGACTGTTAAATTCCCCAACGATCGGGGGAATGACGAGGCATTGCCTTGTCCCTGGCAGTCGACACTACCTCAACGTGTCGGCAGTAGCCCTTGATTGCCACCTGATAGGGCAAGGACCGGTTCCTGGTGTAAGCTTACCACGGCCGGTTTCTTAGCCTTAGGTGCGGTGGTACAGGCTGACATAGTCATAGTGTCCTAGTCTCACACCACTATGTTCAGTGACACCGATCCAGAGATTCTTTTAGGCACGCGTACTGGACCAGGGCAGCATGCTCTAGACCGAGCACCTCCCTGGTTTGCAGCAACATACGGTGCGCGCACACGCTCATTACAACGCTAACTGGAGAGCTCCTCGGGATCTTGAGTTCAGTGCACCTTTCGTATCGACAGTAGTAGGAAAGTTGAGGCCGAGATTAGTTTTTTGTAGAGTATCGAGATGCGTTGTAGTTTTTCAGAGTGAGACCGTAAGATGGCATCCGTGGTATTTATGTATGGATTAAAGTGATATGCTCTCTTCTGTGTTGTATTCATAGCTTGCATATTTTCTGCTAGATGACCAGTTATATCGTATTATATCCCGGTTTGGGATTCTTACTAGGTAATTCATTACTCACCCTTATTTTGTGGTTTTCCACAGGTAATTATGGCGCGAGACAGGATGGTCATGAAACGACCAGTTTTTCTTCGGTCTTCGGTATGCCCTAGGGTAATTTGGTAATTTGGTCGGGCCGTGTGGTCGTTTGTGTCTTTTCGATTACTAAAATTATTGGATGGTTTTTGTAGGTTTTGGAGGGGTTTGTGGTTTGGTTTGAGCAAGGTTTGTTGCAAAAGTAAAAATAAAGGGATTTGTCTTTGCTGCAATGGGGTTTGAACCGGGTCTCTCTGGGAAGCTTGTAGAGAGGTGTGCCAATTGAGCCATTAGGTGCTCTTGTTGCTCTTTCTCGCATCACATCTTAGTTAACCTTGGATTTTGGAGTTTTGGTGCATTTGGTTAAATGAAATAGAAATAGGTTATTTCATCTCCTTCTCCAAAACATCTCTTGGCCGCCCAAGCTCTCCATCTCCATAGCCTTGCCGAGTTCTTCATCCTTGCATCTCCTTGGGTTCGATCATCATCATTCCGGGTAAGTCTTCGTCTTCTTCATCTTCTCATTTGGGTGTTTCTTTGGCCGAATGTAAGAAAAAGGAGTTGTGTGTGTGTGTGTTGTGCGGCCACCGAGGAGTCCAAAGACCGAGCTCGTCGCATCGGCCCGGCTCCGTCATCAGACCGCCCTCGCCCGTCATGACGCCCAGATCTGTCCTCGCCCGGCGCCGTGCGTCCAGCCGATCGCTTGCACGCCAGATCTGTCGAAGCAGCGAGCCTCGCCCGTTCGCTCAAAGAGATCGATCGCCGATCGCTCGCGACGCCGAGGGTCGCCAGCGCAAAGACGTCCCAGCCGATCGCTCGCGCGCCTTCGCCAGACGCGGCGCCGCGCGCCGCCGTCGAGCGCTTCGCCGCGCGCGCGCGTGTCCTCGCTTGTTGCGTGCCGGTAGCGCAGCCAGCGTGTCCGTCCGTGCCGGTAGCGCAACAACAGCGTGTCCCTGCGTGCGGCCAGCGCAGCCAGCGCCCGACCTTGCAGAGCGAGCTTGCCGCAAAGAGCCCCAAGCTCGTGGTCGTCGCGCGCGTGAGTTCCCGAGCCGAGCTTGTTGTTCTCTATTGTTGTTTAGATATTTAGATCGATTATTGTTGGTTTGCTAGGTTCCGCTCGCTAGCTCGGGATTGTTCCGCGACTTAGGATTTGTGTGTAAAAGTCTTCCGACCAAGGTAAGGATTTCTTACAGGGGTTGTGTGGACCACTATGTATATTTGTGATTGTTGTTTTGTATGCACTGTGTATGATTACTAGCATGTTTATCTCTAGGTGCTCTGTTCAATTCGATGGCATGATCTCTTGTATTGTTTCTCATGTTAGCCCATGCTAGGTTGTTCTGTTCTAGCATGTTCGATATCTGTTCTTGCTTCGTAGTATCATGCTAGGTTCTTTGTATCGATGAGCACGTATTTGGTGCATTGATTGAATCGTTATTATTGTTAAGGTTTAGAATTCGGGTAGATAGCATCATCGGGCCCGATGCATAAAGTATCTTGCATCTATGGCAAGGACGATCGAGACAGATTCTCCGTCCTTGGACCCCGTGAGGGATTAGCTATCCCAACCGGTAGGCCCTGCAATCTTGGGTGAGGGTGGTAGTCTAAGCGATGCCCCAATGGTCGGGATGATGACTTGGCAATGCCTAGTCCCGGCGGCACGCACGTCCTCGGCGTGTTGGCAAGGTAGCCCTTGATTGCCACCGATAAGGTAAGGGCGGCTTCACGGTGTAAGCCTACCATGACCCGTTCCTTAGCCTCAAAGTGCGGTGGTACAGGTGACATAGTTCACGTGTCCAGTCTCACACCCTATGTCGGTGACACCGATCCGGAGATTTAGTTAGGCGTGGTATCCGGATATGGGCGACTTGCCACTAGACCCGGCACCCCATAGTGCCGTAGAAGCACGCGGTGCATCCTTTCGCTCATTACACATGCCGATCGGAGAGCTCCTCGGGATCTTGAGCGATTGCACCTTTCGTATCGATAGTAGGCGGTGAGGCGGGACTTGTTCCCGTATAGTGCGTTTAGTGTGTTGTGGTATTTCCGGACTAAGACCCGAGTTGGCATCCGAGGTCCAAGTGTGGACTTAGCTATGTGCTCCGGGCTCGTGTTTGTACTCATAGCTTGCATACATTCTTCTAGATGATCATGTATATCGTATTGTACCCCGGTCGGGGATTCTTACTGGGTAATTCGTTACTCACCCTTATTCTCGTGGTTTTCCAAGGGTAATCAAGCGGGAGACAGGATGGTGAAGGAGGAGCTATGATCATGGGACTGCTTTGTCATCTCACGATTGTTTTATTTTAATTATCATGACTCTTCACTTTTTATTATTTCCCCGAATGCATGTAGGCGGGCACAGAGCCCCGAGGATGTTTTCTTACGTTTTATGGATTCCGGCATATTGGTACTTGTGGATTGTTTTAATGTTTTAATTAAATCTCACGATCGAGTGTGCTTTTAGAAATGTATGTTTTGGTTGTTGAATGTTTCATTTTTACTTGGAATCGAAATGTACTTTTCATAATGTCTTTTATTTTCACTACATGCATTGGGGTAAAGGCCCATTTAGAGCCCCTTTTGGGTCGGGTCTTTCTGATTGGTATCAAAGCTCGAGTCATAGATTCTGTAGATCGACCTTTGTTGTAGGTCGTTTTCCATGATCATCAAGACTCCAGACGGTCATCAGTACGCCTAGATTTATTGTTTTAGAAAGGAAAAGGGTTAAGAATTTACAATACCTATCATCTAGTGTATGCCTTGTTTGGTGTTGTGGAATGGTGACAGCGGAGTTTTGATTCGTTGTTGGTTTGGATGTAGATCGCCAAAGATGCTACCACCCGCATCGGGAGAGGAGGTTCGAGAGCGGTCGAGGTATCGGGATCGGATCGTCATCGCAGGACATCGTCCCCAAGCCGACATCGATGGCATTCCACCAAAGCAGCTCCTCTGTTACGCCTAGAGCGGGCGTTGAGGCGATCGAAGCGCCGAGAGAGGCGCTCCTGGAGCAGAGTTTCTTTGAGTCTATGAGGGCTTTTATGGTCAGCATGTTGAGTGACCAGAGGCGAGAGACCAGTGCCTTGTTGGCGTGGCAATGGGAAGAGTCCCGAGCCCGGATCGAGCGGTGACTCGATTGGTTCAAGAGAGCTCGATAGCACCTCCGGCTCCACAGAGCAAGTAGCCCCGAGGCGGATATGGCGAGAGGGTGCCGAGGAATTGGGTAGGTGGTGAAGGATTTTGTGAAGTGGAAGCTTCGAGAAGTTTGATGCCACCCGGTGATGCGTTATCGGCAGCCGTGTGGATTGCCCATTTGGAGTACACCTTCCCGATCATGGTGTGCCCCGATATTCGTGAGGCCGAGATGTGCGGCTCATGTGCTAGGAGGCACAAGCGAGATGGTGGTGGGAGTCCACCTTGAGCGAGAGACCAGTGGGTCTCCACCCGCTACTTGGGAGTTCTTCAAGGTGAGTTCAAGGTAAAGTTCATCGGTGATGAGGCTCGAGGAGAAGATGGTGGAGCTCTTCCGTAAACCTGAAGCGTGGTTCGATTCCATTGAGGAATATGAGCGCAAGTTCTCGCAGTATGGATATTTTGCTCCTCGGTTGATTGCCACCCCGAGTGAAGATTCGGAAGTTCATATCCGGATTGAGCGGTGGTGTTTCCCAGATGTCGTGGCTCGGGCCCCCGACACTTATGCTAGGGCTGTCGATTAGCCACGATCTATAATGGGAAGTATCTGCCTTGGCGGGTTGTTGCCGCTCTGCTTCGTCCGTCCCGGCGGTGTGGGGCGTAAGAGGAAGTTTGACTTTCGGGGTGGCGGCGGCCGCCAAGGGCGATTCCAAAGCCGGGATCGCATAGGGCCCCGATCCGTTTTCGGCCTCGCCAAAGAGGCGGTCGAGCGAGTTCCCGCTTGTGCTTCTTGCGGGAGGACCCTGCGAGAGCTTGCGATGCAGGCCCGAGTGTGTTTTCGTTGTGGTAAAGAGGGACATATGATCCGTTTCGTCCTCCTCGGCCCACTATGGCGGCAAATTTCGGCCAGTAGCGGCGGCGAGGTCGAGTGTTTGCTACGACCCGTCAGAGGCCGAGCGTCACGGATGATTGTGCTGTGGCGTGTACGCTTCTTGTTTTAGATCCGCTGCGCATTTGTCTTGTTTGATTCTCGGTTCTACGCATTCATTTGTATCGTGTTGTTTGTTGAGCATGCTAAGTTAAGACTAGAGCCTCTAGGTTTTGAGTTATCGGTTGCAACTCCTTCGGGAGTTAGTATGTTGGCTAGAGATAAGATTAAGGATGGCCGGATCGAGATATCAGGAGAGTTGCTTGTAGCCACACTCATAGTTACGCCTATGAGTGGTTTTGATGTGATTCTTGGTATGGAGTGGTTAGTCGCTAACCACGCGTTGATTGACCGCCACCGGAAAGAAGTAGTGTTCAGCCGCCGTGTCGCCCACTTTAAGTTTCGTGGAGTCCAGGTGGAGTTTGCCCGCCGATGGTGTCACCGTGAAAGCTCGTCGTTTGCTAGCTCATGGAGCTTGGGGCTATCTAGCCAAGTTGTGCGGGAAGAGCCGCCCTCGCCGTGTCTGGTCGATCAGTGCGGTCGTGCAAGAGTTCGCGGATGTGTTTCTGAGGAGTTACTGGGGTTGCCCCAAAGAGAGAGGTCGACTTCATTATTGAGCTCGAGCCGAGGACCCTCCCTATCTCGAAGGCTCCGTATCGCATGGCGCCAGTGAGTTAAAGGAATCAAGATTCGATTCACGGGAGATGTTAGACCGAGGGTTCATCCAGTCCAAGTGTGTCCCCGTGGGGAGCACGATTCTGTTTGTGAAAAAGAAGGATGGATCTATGCGCTTATGTATTGATTACCGCGAGCTTAATAAGGTGACGATGAAGAATAAGTATCCGTTGCCCGTATCGATGATTTGTTCGATCGGCTTCAGGAGCTTCGTGTTCTCCAAGATAGATCTCGAGATCCGGTTACCATCGATTGCGGATCGGGGATGCCGACATTCCTAAGATGACTTTCGAGTCTAGATATGGTCACTACGAGTTTGTGGTCATGTCGTTTGGATTGACCAATGCCCCGGACGCGTTCATGGACATGATGGATAGGGTGTTCAAATCATTTTTGGACAACCGTCATCGTGTTCATTGGCGATATTCTCGATTTATTCGAGGTCTAAAGAAGACCATGCAGAGCATTTGAGGCGAGTATTGGCGGCTTTGAGGGAAAACCGGCTTTATGCGAAGTTTTCCAAATGTGACTTCTGGTTGGAGCGGTGGCCTTCCTAGGCCACGTGGTTTCGAGAGATGGTATAGCCGTGGACCCCGCGAAGATTGAGGCCGTGAGTTCATGGGCCAAGCCGACTTCGGCTTGCCGAGATTCGCGACTTTGCAGGTTTGGCGAGTTACTACCGTCGGTTCGTCAAGGACTTTTTCGCTTTAGCCTCGCCCTCTCACTCGTCGGCGAGGAAGGGTGTCGAGTTTGTTTGGGACAAGCAGTGTGATGAGAGCTTTGCGGGCTCAAGCGTAGTTTGACTTCAAGACTGTGTTGGCGATCCGGAGGGGACAGTGGTTTCGTGGTCTCTGATGATGCTTCCAAGTTTGGATTAGGTTGTGTGTTGATGCAAAGACGGAAGGTCATTGCCTATGCTTCCCGTCATTTGGCCGTATGAGCAGAACTACCCGACTCATGATATGGAGTTAGCGCAGATGGTGTTTGCAACTTTGAAGATTTGGAGGCATTACTGTATGGTGAGCGGATTCGAGATGTTTACCGATCACGAGCCTCAAGTATCTGTTTACTCGAAGGAGTTGAATATGAGGCAGAGGAGATGGTTAGAGTTGGTAAAGGATTATGACTGCGAGATTTTGTACCATCCGGTAAAGCCAATGTAGTGGCCGATGCTTTGAGCGAGAAAAGACGTCGCACTCTGCGGCGTTGTTGAGTTCAGCCAGTTTGCGAGAGAGAGTTCGAGCGGGCCGAGGTTGCGATGTTGTTGGGAGAGGTTACCGCCGTGGTAGCTCGATTGGACTGCTCACCGTCGATTCGGCGTGGATTATAGACGACCGGTTGGGCGACCCGCACTTAAGAGATTGGTTGTGAGTTAGTCTTGACGGTGACTTTGACTTTGTGTATTCCCAGCATGTGGGTTGACTTATAGAGGCCGGTTGTGTGTTCCGGACATTGCAGGTTTCATGAGCCGAGTTGCTCTCTGAGGCCCACTATTCCCCTTTTGCTTGGCACCGGGGTACCAAGATGTATCGAGACCTTAAGCGGACTTTACGGTGGATGGGAATGAAGAGAGATGTGGCAGAGTTTGTCGGTAGGTGTCTCACGTGTCGGCAAGTGAAGGCACCAGTGAGGCCGGTGGTTTGTTGCAAACCATCGAGTGTACCCAGTGGAAATGGGAAGAGATCTCTATGGACTTTATATCCGGTTTGCCAAGGACTCAGGAAGTTCTCTCAGATTTGGGTGATTGTCGACCGTTTGACCAAGAGCGCACACTTCATTCCCGGTAGAGACACTTATACCGTGGAAGAGAAAGGGGCGCATTGGTTTTGGAGCGAGATCATCCGTTATCATGGTGTACCGGTGAGGATTGTGTCCGATCGTGACTCATGGTTCACTTCGTTTCGAGAGCGCTCGAGAAGGGTTTGGGCACAGTGCGATTTCAAAGATGACTTTTCACCCTCGAGCGGATGGTCGACCGAGAGAGTGAATCGATTCTCGAGGATATGTTGAGGGCTTGTGTGTTGGATTTCCCGAGCGATTGGGACGATGATCACATACTTGATGGAGTTTGCCTATAACAATAGTTACGATCGGCGATTGGATGGCTCCATTCGAGGCATTGTATGGTAAGCGTTATCGGTCCCCACGTGTTCGGGAAGAGGTTGGTGATAGAGCGAGGTTTTGGGTCCCGAGTTCTGCAGATTGACCAATGGTGCAGTCACGAGAAGATTAGAGCTCGTATGTTGACAGCTCAGGCGAGCAGCGAGAAGAGTTACGCCGATGTTGGCGTCGAGATTTGGAGTTTGAGGTTGGTCGGCATGTGTTCCTTAAGGTTGCTCCGATGCGAGGTGTTACGAGGTTTGGTAAGCGTGGGAAGTTGAGTCCCCGATTTGTTGGTCCATTTGAGATCCTAGAGAGGATTGGCGAGTTGCTTACCGGTTAGCCCTACCTCCGTCACTGCTCGGTGGTGCATAGTGTTTTTCATGTATCGATGTTGAGCGGTATGTGCCGGACCGTCGCACATTGTGGACTTTGAGCCTTTGCGGTGAATGAGGATTTGAACTTCGAGGAAAAGCGGTGAGGATCCTTGCCTTTGAGACCAAGGCGTTGCATGTAATCGCGAGATTCGTTTAGTAAAGGTTCGATGGAGGAGTCGGGATTCGAGGAGGCCACTTGGGAGCGGGAAGGCGAGATGAGGTTGCATTACCCCGAGTGTTTTGTCTTAAGGACTTTCGAGGACGAAAGTCATAAAAAGGAGGGAATATTGTAACGACCCGAGTTTTTCTTCCGGTCTTCCGTGTATGCCCTAGGGGTAATTTGGTAATTTGGTGGGCCGTCGAGTCGTTTGTGTCTTTTCGATTACTAAAATTATTGGATGGTTTTTGTAGGTTTTGGAGGGGTTTGTGGTTTGGTTTGAGCAAGGTTTGTTGCAAAAGTAAAAATAAAGGGATTTGTCTTTGCCAGAGGGGTTTGAACCCGGGTCTCCTGGGAAGCTTGTAGAGAGGTGTGCCAATTGAGCCATTAGGTGCTCTTGTTGCTCTTTCTGCATCACATCTTAGTTAACCTTGGATTTTGGAGTTTTGGTGCATTTGGTTAAATGAAATAGAAATAGGTTATTTCATCTCCTTCTCCAAAACATCTCTTGGCCGCCCAAGCTCTCCATCTCCATAGCCTTGCCGAGTTCTTCATCCTTGCATCTCCTTGGGTTCGATCATCATCATTCCGGGTAAGTCTTCGTCTTCTTCATCTTCTCATTTGGGTGTTTTCTTTGGCCGAATGTAAGAAAAAGGAGTTGTGTGTGTGTGTGTGTTGTGCGGCCGGTAGAGGAGTCAAAGACCGAGCTCGTCGCATCGCCCGGCTCCGTCAACAGAACCGCGCCCGTATCGTCGCGACGCCCGATCTGTCCCCTCGCCTTGCGCCGTCGCGTCGGCCCGATCGCTTGCACGCCCGATCTGCTCAGGCGGCAACCTCGCCGTTCGCCCCGGCGAATCGATCGTCGATCGCCGCGACGCCAGAGTCCTCGCAAGCGCAAAGCCGCGTCACCGTCGTCGCCGCGCGCGCGCCGCCCGACGCCCGCGCGCGCGCGCCGTCGAGCGCGCTTCGCCGCGCGCGTGCGTGTCGCTCACTGTTGCCGTGCGGTAGCGCGGCGGTAGCGTGTGTCGTCCGTGCCGGTAGCGCAACGGCCAGCGTGTCCTGCCGTGCGGTAGCGCGGCCAGCGCCCGACCTTGCCGAGCTTGCTGCGGCAGCAAGCAAGCTCGTGTCGTCGCGCGCGTGAGTTCCCGAGCCGAGCTTGTTGTTCTATTGTTGTTTAGATATTTAGATCGATTATTGTTGGTTTGCTAGGTTCCCGCTCGCTAGCTCGGGATTGTTCATGACTTAGGATTTGTGTGTAAAAGTCTTCCGACCAAGGTAAGGATTTCTTACAGGGGTTGTGTGGACCTCTGCGGTATATTTGTGATTGTTGTTTTGTATGCTGTGTATGATTACTAGCATGTTTATCTCTAGGTGCTCTGTTTTCAATTCTCGATGGCATGATCTCTTGTATTGTTTCTCATGTTAGCCCATGCTAGGTTGTTCTGTTTCTAGCATGTTCGATATCTGTTCTTGCTTCGTAGTATCATGCTAGGTTCTTTGTATCTCGATGAGCACGTATTGGGTGCATTGATTGAATCGTTATTATTGTTAAGGTTTAGAATTGGGTAGATAGCATCATCAGGCCCGATGCATAAAGTATCTTGCATCTATGGCAAGGACGATCGAGACGATTCTCGATCCTTGGACCCCGTGAGGGATTAGCTATCCCAACCGGTAGGCCCCGCAATCTTGGGTGAGGGTGGTAGTCTAAGCGATGCCCCAATGGTCGGGATGATGACTTGGCAATGCCTAGTCCGGTGGCGGCACGTCCTCGGCGTGTTGGCGAAGAGCCCTTGATTGCCACCGATAAGGTAAGGGCGGCTTCTACGGTGTAAGCCTACCATGACCCGTTCCTTAGCCTCAAAGTGCGGTGGTACGGTGACATAGTTCACGTGTCGTGTCTCACACCCCTATGTCGGTGACACCGATCCAGATTTAGTTAGGCGTGGTATCCGGATATGGGCGCTTTGCCACTAGACCGGCACCCCCATAGTGCGTAGAAGCACGCGGTGCATCCTTTCGCTCATTACGGCGCCGATCGAGAGCTCCTCGGGATCTTGAGCGATTGCACCTTTCGTATCGATAGTAGGCGGCCGAGGCCGGGACTTGTTCCCCGTATAGTGCGTTTAGTGTGTTGTGGTATTTCGGACTAAGACCCCGAGTTGGCATCCGAGGTCCAAGTGTGGACTTAGCTATGTGCTCCGCTCTGTGTTTGTACTCATAGCTTGCATACATTCTTCTAGATGATCATGTATATCGTATTGTACCCGGTCGGGGATTCTTACTGGTAATTCGTTACTCACCCTTATTCGTGGTTTTCCACAGGTAATCAAAGCGGGAGACAGGATGGTGAAGGAGGAGCTATGATCATGGGACTGCTTTGTCATCTCACGATTGTTTTATTTTAATTATCATGACTCTTCACTTTTTATTATTTCCCCTGAATGCATGTAGGCGGACACAGAGCCCCGGATGTTTTCTTACGTTTTATGGATTCCAGCATATTGGTACTTGTGGATTGTTTTAATGTTTTAATTAAATCTCTGATCAGAGTGTGCTTTTAGAAATGTATGTTTTGGTTGTTGAATGTTTCTGTTTTTACTTGGAATCCGAAATGTACTTTTCATAATGTCTTTTATTTTCACTACATGCATTGGGGTAAAGGCCCATTTAGAGCCCCTTTTGGGTCGGGTCTTTACAATGGCTGAAAGAGGAGCTGCTGATCATGGAAACCTGTTGTCCTTAACTCTGAGTTTATGTTTAATTAAGAAGAAATTTGGAGGCTTGGATTAAAAAGGATTATTTAAGAAGAAATTTGTGTTGCAGCTGGGACTCGAAGGGGAGATGCCCATGGCTTCAATCGATTAAAAAGAAAAAGTATTTGTATTTCACTCCTTCCCTTTGCCGCACGACTTCTATCATCTTCTCCATCTTCATCTTGCCGTTTCTCCAAGAATCGAGACCAAGAATCGAGAGGTAAGCCTTCTTATCCTTCTTTTTTTCTAGCCGAAACCCTTTTCCTTGATTCTTGGACAAGCCCTAACCAAGCAAGCTTTTTTTTTCCCTTGTAACCAAGGACCCTATTGGTGTTTCTTGGGATTGCAGAGCCTTGTTTCCCTTTTCTTGTGAGTGCTGGACATCCTTCTTGTTCTTCTCCTTATGTAGCTGCAAGCCCTAGTTTAAGAAGCATGGCCGAGAGGAGTTCTTCGCAAGCCCTAGTTGGAGAGTTGTTTCAGAATCACACCAAACAACCAGCCCTTGTTGCCGCACCCTTTCTCAAGCACAATCTTGAAGCCGATTCTTGTGTGGTGAGTTCTCTTCCTTTGGTCGAGAGCCTTGGTTGCTGGTTGGGTGTGCCTTAACTTTGTTTTCTTGTTGTTTTGTGTAACAGCCCAAGACTTTCCTTCCGGTTTTCCAGGTCGTTGGTTGTTTCTCCAGTGAGTTGGTTGGGCTGTTAGGGCTGTTGTGCTTCCAGGGGTATTTTGGTCATTTTGTCCTCTAGGGGTATTTCGGTCATTTTGTCCTCTAGGGGTATTTTGGTCATTTTGCCTTTCCGAGATAGTTTTACAGTAAGTCAGAGTATCAGGCTTGTTTCTGTCATTGTGGACTCTAGTTATTCTTCGGTTCCATGTTCCAGATCAAGAATTCCATTTATAGTAAGTTTGGAGCCCTCCCAGGTAATAGAAGGAAAATGAAAATACAAGTGTTGGAGTTAGGATTCGAACCATGGTTCCTTGGGAGTTAAGTTTGTGTAAGAACCCGACCCAAAATGCGGTCCTAAACCTAGGTTCTCACTCAGCATGCAAGTTAAATACTTCATCAAGCGGTTTAGTGCTCATATTTAAAACCTTTCAAAACATTTAAAAGCGGGGACACTTAAAACATGAACAACAACCTTCATTTAAGCAAAGCCAACAAAGTAAAACAAGCCTGGCCAGTGTTTATAAAATCATACAATACAATTTAAACAACTTTTAAAAACGTCCCCTAGGACTCTGTCCGTCTACATCTTTGAACAAATTATGCAAACAAATAAAGATGGCAGTGCGGCGGCTCCCATGATCAATCGGCTCCTCTCGTTAGCCGCCCCTTGATGTTGTCCCAAGTTACAGTGGAAAACCGGAGAAATAAGGGTGAGTATAAACATACTCGGTAAGAATCCCAACAGGGGTACAACACGATACATCAATCATCGGCACCCTAGTATACATGCAAGCGATTACCAACACGGATCATAGCTCAACGAGCTTACAAGGAAGAATGCGGAATCCTCGGAAGTCTCTTACTTCCGGCCTAATGATTGGCTCTCATAACCAATCCCAGGACATCTCTCGAGGTCTCTCTCCTCACCCAATTGATCAGCTCAAAACCGATCCCAAAGATGTCAGACACCCTCGAGGGTCTTTCTCCCTCGACCATATGATCGACTCAAAAGCCAATCCCAATGGGTGTCCTCAAGGGCCTCTTACCTCGCTAACAAATCCGGACTATCGGGAGAGTACCCGAAGTCCGGCTCTAAATCGAACAAATGGTGTACTCACGAACATTGGCAGGGAGCTCGAGCCGGCGACTAACGCGTGTGCACGCACACCGCATTTCGCCGCAACCGGCGTAAATGTGGGGCCTAAGTACAAACTACGCGAGCAGTGCACGCATGCCTAAAGACTCGGAAAGCGGT
This sequence comes from Sicyos edulis, assembly GCA_036507275.1. Classification (NCBI taxonomy): domain Eukaryota; kingdom Viridiplantae; phylum Streptophyta; class Magnoliopsida; order Cucurbitales; family Cucurbitaceae; genus Sicyos; species Sicyos edulis. The sequence continues at coordinate 45,218,924 of CM071846.1, read as the reverse complement.
GTCACCGAACACGTGAGTGCGAGGCCCTCGGCACTCATCTATGCGACTGTACCGACGACACAGAAGCTAAGAACCGGCCAAGGCGAGCTTGCACCGCTGGCGGGGTTCCGCTCTAGCGAGCTACAAACTAGGCTTATGCCGATGTGGTAGCTAATCCACACATCGGTATCGGGGAAGCAATGTACATTATGCTTCGCTCTACACCCGACCGGTGGGGACAAACTACGTTATGTCCGCTCTCAGCCTCTGGATGATGACAAACCCTACTATACTAGTTAGGAGTACAAAATAACTGATTCATGGCTAGACATACATATCAAGATCAATCACACATAACCTAGCATGATACTACGAACTTAAAGTAGGAATCTCAAGCATGCTGGAAGAACAATCCTAGCATGGCACTAACATGTATAAACAGGCAAACATGCTAGCAAGAGTGCAATCACAAGCTGTCCTATCCACTAATCATGTTCATACAAGTAAACATGCATATAAGGCACAATCAAGAAAGCATCGCAGGGTCCACACAACCACGGTAAGAAATCCTTACCTGGAAACGAGCAGAAACAACTTTCACAATCAAATAATGACCCTCGAGCTTTAAAGCGAAACCGAGCAACCTAAGCATTTTAGTAAAAACAACCTAATTAAATAAACAACAGCCAACAGCCTAGTGCCCAAAGGAGAAAAGACTCGGGAAATACCAACTGAGAAGACACAAGGTCACGCCCCAACCGCCTTGCGGCGGGCAGGCGTTTCTTCGCCAGGACAAGCGGGCGCGTTAGCGCTGGCACTGGCGTTGGCGGCTGGCGCTAGCGAGGCGGGGATGTACTGACGCGGTATCGCGCAGCAGCGAACACGCTGGGTCGGCGCGCGAGGCGAGACGTCGGGTCGCGAGGGCGGTAGCGTGGGCGACTGTCTCTGGCGGCAGCCGAAGCGCGCTGGGCAACGCGTCGGGGCGCGAGGGAGAGGAGCGGCGGCGGCGCGCGCTGGGCGGCTGGTGCGGAGCAGCGCTTGCAGCGTGCTCGGGCGCGCTGGGATGGGCGATGCAACGTGTCTGGGGCACCTGGGCTGGGTGATGCAACGCGTCTCGGGCGCACTGAATTTTGGGCGATGCGAGGGCGTGCAGTGTGGCGTGGTAGGTGGGTGTCTTTGGGTGGTGATCTCGATGTGGCTGTGGTGTGGTGCGGCTAAGGCATGGTGGGCGGCTAGGGTTGGGTTTTCTTGGTGAGGTCGGCTAGAGAGAGAGAGAGAGAGAGAGAGAGAGAGAGAGAGAGAGTGAGAGATTGCAAAACAAGGGGAAAGGGACTTTCTTGATTTTTCTTCCCTTTTCCTAATTTTAATGGGTCTAAAATCCCTTCCCAAAGCTTCTTCTTTCAAAACCCGGCCCAAACAAACTTTTCTTTCTAGAAAAACTCTTTTTCCTTCAAACTCCCAAAACCATTTAGGGTAAGGGTTCAAATCCCAAAGGAAGCACTCAAAAACCCATTAATTTTGCCAATAACTAAAATACCTCCAAACTCCCAAACAACTTGCCCAAACCTCTTGGGTCTTGCAACCAACAACCACCAAACTTTGTGAAGGCGGGAAAGGCCACGAAATCTTGAAAATCCTCAAAACCCTCGCCCGGGGCAAAAGACCAAAATACCCTAAGGGTTAAAGCGACTCTAACGGCCCATCCGAACATCCGAATAATGACTGAAATCACTGGGTAGCAGAAATAGAAAATCGGGCGTTACAATACTCCCTCCTTTTAAGACTTTCGTCCTCGAAAGTCCTAAGATTTAAAACAACTGGGAAACTCCACCGATTCTTAACCAACCAAGCTTCCGATTAAGACAACACAAATCCTTCTTTGAAACCGAACCCTCTTGGGTTCCCAAATGCCCCAAGCCCAACAAACACCGAGTCTGCCACGAACTATCTCAACCAACACTGGGCATACACCGAACTCTAAAGAAATAGATGTGATAGTGCTAACGGTAATACACATCCTCAAACTCGCACTAGCTCTCAAACGGTCTTAAAATCTTAGGGCTCACTTAACCCTGCTAGCCCAACTCGGAACGCCTCTCTACGGCGCTACTCTCAGCAAACTCGTGGACGGGTCACAAGCTCTAAAACTCTACGCCACGCTCCGGCGTAACTTCTCTAAATGCTCATAGCTATTATCAAACAGCCTCGACCCTTCACCATGCTGACCAAACAACTGAACCTCCGTGTTTGAAACTAAACGGCCTACTCTTACTTCGCAAGAGAGATCTGCGAACCCCAATGGATGCCTACAATCCTTAACGAAATCCAAATCGAACCACCAAGCGGGTGGTGATCCCAAGGCAAACTTCTCCAACTAGCACGCGTCCACAACACTTAAGCAACCATCTTACGAGAAAACGAAGCACCAAAGCCAAGGGCACTTTTCGGTTCACCAAACGGCTACCACCAACACACCAGCTGAAACTTCAGCTACGACCACCTTTAAAAGACAAGGTCCAGGCACAGGCTCCACTCGGCCAAACTAACAAACTGGAGCCCCTCAACAGCCTACAACAAACGTTCCAATGCAATCCGATCAGCCACTAGCCTAAGAGAACATCGCCAGACAGAAAAACAAACAACATTCCTCTTACGGAAATCTCGAGCAGCAAGGAATAAAACATTACGTGGCTACTAGCAACACAATAGCTGGGGGATAACAACTCTAAGGTTTCCAACCAATGCCACGGCATCTCTGTGCTAACCCACTCAACTATGGCTCAGCTATAACGCCAACTGCGAACGCACATCAACTAGGAACAAAGCCCGAGAAGGCTTGCTCTGCAGAAACTCAACCCAAGCTTATAACGAGCAAGGCTCGCCTCCAAGCTGCCACTCAACTCTTAAGCCCATCTGGCTGCTCCAAGGACTTCCTCCTTATAGCTTAGACCTAACTCTTCTTCCAATCCAGAAACTCCACCCACGAAACATCGCGAGGAATAAGGATAGCGATGACCACAAGCTTGCGGATCCTGAACAACACGAGTCGACAAGACTACCTCAAAAGTTAAAACTCGAGGCCGGCATCCACGGTGCAACTCAACTACCCAAGAACTAAGGGGTTCTACAAACTCCAAAGATCCAACAACCTTCCAGGAACAACTCAAGCCCTTGAGTGGCGGGCCTCGCCCTTGCGGGAACAAACAACTTTCCGCTTGCTAACAAACAAAGCGCAGGGGACACTCGTTGGGGTGACCATTGCGCTACTCTGATCAACTACACAACTCAGGAGCTAAGCCGACTCCTCCTCAACAGGAACGATTTACTAGCAAGCGGACTTCCGAAGGACAGCGAACTTCACACACGCTCGCTGTCTTGCTCAAACCCAAGGGCAACAACAACCAACTCTCTCGGAAGCAACATCCGAGGATCCTCAATCGCTTGAACCCCAACTTGGAACTAGCGATTGCCTACCCAATTGTCGAGGAGGGTCAACTCCCAAAACTTCTACGACTAGTAACAAGTCCTCAGGGAAACGCCCGCTTGCTCGAACCGAGCTAGCTCACGAAACAACATGGGAACCAAACCTTGGTCAACACCAAGCACCACCTCGCTAAGAATTCTGAAAATCAACGTGGAGGTTACCAAGAACAACTCTAGCTTGTTAAGCAGGCAACAAGCATCCAACAACTCAAGCCGAGTAACTTTGCTGGTGCGGTGAGCTCTGGTGAGGTTGCCCAAAACTTAGGGTTCCTCCGATCGCCCTCCGACACACACCGTCGTCAAGCGGTCTAAAAGACAAGCGGCTACACGAGCACATCTCCCTCCCGGCATCTCATTTGTCTTTGGCCAAAAAGCTCTTCCTTGCCACATCTGTAGCAAGCACGGGCGATGCTAAACACAATCTGAAAAGTGCCTTACCAGAGTTGATGCAATGAGTCAGCGGCCTATCCCCGCCTGCGAGCGATCCACGAGCTCTAACTTTCGTGGTGTGGCGATCCCGAACCCTAGATCGGCCCTGCTTGGCGAGTGCGCTATCCACCTGAGCGGGAACCACCGGAAGACCCAAACTTCCTCTTGCTCAAAGCATCAGCCACATCGTAGCTTCTACCCAGGGTAAGGATCTGAACAACACTCTTAGCCATGGCGGCCAGAAACTCCGTGATTTTGCTACCATCGCCTTGGATCAATTCCAAGTGAACTCCAACCATCGATCAACAAGAAATGCCTCTACCCTGGTCAAGGGCCAACTGGCATAACTTGCCTACGCAACAACCAGGCTACCGGCACGGTAACCTCTCAACCAAAGTTAGGGCACTTGCCAAGAACTAAAGCCCTAACTTCTCAGAGCTCAGCACTGGTTTCTCAACCCGGATCCTCTCGTGGTTCCTGAAAAATACACCACGGAACGAGCTACACAAAAGTACACCAACGTGTATAGCTCCAACTTGGTTCCTTAAGATCCAAACCAACAAGTATTCTCACACAAGGCAACTTTTGCCTCCCAATAGAGCCACATCTAGCAAAGGAGCAACAAGAGTTCAACCCACTCGGGGTCAACTCACCACGGAATGCCACATTGGCCAACTCACTCTTACAAGAGCATAGCTACACCAAGCTAACTTACCTCATACCAATGGTCCACTAAACGTGTTCGATCAACCATCTAACTCATGGCTCTAACACTGAATCATCCACGCATAATCGATGCCAACTCTACTCATATTAGGGCAGCTCTAGGGTAGCCGAATCACACTACCATCAAACTAGCTCGCAAGCCCACAACCCAGGCGCGAGAACTCGGACGCACTAGTCCTTAACAACCAACAGCATCCTTTGTACCCAACTCTCGGTGACCCTGAAAGGCTTCTACTTATCCCTCGAACGGTCTCACACTTGTAGTTCTCTGACTACCACCGAGCTAGATCTATTATGCAGCCCAAACAGGTGCAATCTCAGGAATGGATACAAGACTAGTGGGGATGCTAAACTCCGGGCTGGTCCTGGAACCACCTGCACAAAAAGTGCCAACTGGCCTGAAACTAGGCCTCCTTCCAAAGCTTGGTGCCAACAGGCACTACATCCTTTACAACACAAACATCCCCTTACGGGCTTTAAGCCCCTCTAAGGGAAGGGAAGGTCACACTCCAGGTGACAGGGCAATGGCACTCGGCACAAGAGTCTCAACACTCGAGTAGACTACTCTCTGACATCACGTCTAATAGACAAGCCACGACCCCCTCCTGCATCCCACTCGATGTTCAACGAATACTCAGGCCAACCCTCGGGTGGCAGCACCTAGCATCACACCTGGAACATGCTAACACAAGGTGCTTCTCTCTACTAGCCAGCTGGAAACCATAAACGGATTAAGTCCTGACAAGCAAACTCCACACTACACCCTGGCTACGAGGGTACTAAAAGAACTGGCTGCAAAACGACTGCAGGCTTGCAGGAGAACAAGATGTCTCTACATCTTCCTCAAAAGCTACTAACTTGGCCGCTTGCCAATCGACCGGTGTGGTGGTGGAGACTCTGCTGGTCCGCCTCTCACGGGGACTTCCACCACCACCACCTTTGCATCAAACAACACGAGCGGCGCGCCTCGACCTCTACACATCCGGTCATCGGCCTCACGAACACGAGTCATCCCAAAGACTTGGATGATAAACTCGATCTGGCCACCACCTTCTTCGCTAGCGAGAGGTCTCAAAACATCTAGCTCCACAAAGGCTTCCACTTGCCAAACTCGGCGGCTCGATCAACGCCAACTATCTTATCAAGATAAACCTGCTGACCAGTAAAGACCCAACCCGAAAATGGGACTAAATCTAGATCTTTACTCAGCATGCAAGTGAAAAGCTTAAAAGGACCCGACTGGGGTCGGTTTGTAAAACTTTTCAAATATAAGAGTGGAAAACATTAAAAACAAGGTAAACATTCATTAAGCAGAAACGAACCATTCAAATTAAAAATGTTGATCGATCAAGATTTTTCCTTAAAACATAAAATAGTTCAAATCATAGTTTTCCCTACGGACCTAAGTCCAACTACATCTTTGAAATCCAAAAAAGCAGTAAAATAAGACACACAGCAGTGTCAAGAAACATCCATGATCTCCCGACTCTCTCCGCTAGCCACCTCGGTCTTTGTCCCAAGTTACGTGGAAGAAACCACGATAAGGGTGAGTATAAACATACTCAAGAAGAACCCCGACCGGGGAGTGCGATACGATGCAATCTATCATCTAGCAACCTAGTACACATGCCACAAATATCAACACGGATCTTAGCTCAACGAGCTCACAAGGCAAATTCGGAATCCTCGGAAGTCTCCTACTTCCGGCCTAATGATTGGCTCTCAAACCAATCCCGGGACATCTCCAAGGGTCTTTCTCCTCGGCCAATTGATCGGCTCAAAAACCGATCCCAAGATGTCCGACACCCTCGAGGGTCTTTCTCCTCGACCAATTAATTAACTCTAAAGTCAATCCCAATGGGTGTCCTCAAGGGCCTCTTACCCTCGCTTATAATCTGGACTATCGGGAGAGTACCCGAAGTCCGGCTCTAAACGAAGGGCTGGTGTACTCACGAACATTAGCCGGGGAGCTCTCTCAACCGGCCACTAACTGCGGCGTGCGCGCGACACCGCATGCTCTTCTCGCAACCGGCGTAAATGCGGGGCCTAAGGGCAAACTACGCGGGCGTGCACGCATGCCTAAGACTCGGAAGCGGTGTCGCGATCACGGTGAGTGCGAGGCCCTCGACACTCATCTGTGCGGCACTGTACCACCGACTGAAGCTAAGAACGGCCAAGGTAGGCTTGCACCGTTGGCGTGGTTCCGCTCTAGCGGAGCTACAAACTAGGCTTATGCCAATGAGGTAGCTAATCCTCACCGGCCGGGGAAGCAAGGTACGTTATGCTTCGCTCTACTCCCGACCGGTGGGGACAAGGTGCGTTATGTCCGCTCTCGGCCTCTAGATGATGACAAACCCTATCATACTAGCTTAGACTACCAAGCACGTGTGATTCTGGCTAACATCCACAAAGACATCTGTCATACATAGCCTAGCATGATACTACGAGCTTAAAGCAGAATCTCAAGCATCTTTGGAAGAACAAACCTAGCATGGCACTAACATGTATAAAAGGCAAAACATGCTAGCAAGAATTCAATCACTAGCTATCCTATCCACTAACATGCTCATAAAGGTAAACAAGCATACAAGGCACAATTAAGAAAGCATAGCGGGGTCCACACAACCACGGTAGGAAGTCCTTACACCGGAAACAAGTGGAGAATAGCTATCACAACCAAAAAGACCCTCGAGCTTTATACGAACTCGAGCAACCTAGGCATAAATAAAGCATCCTAAGTAAATACATACAGTGACCTAAGCTTAGAAAACACAAAGGGATTGGTTCGGGAATTACCACGAAGAGAAGACACGGGCCTCGCAAAGAAGGTGGGGTGGCTTGGCGCGAGTGCAGGTGGCTGGGCGCTGGCGCTGGGCGCTGGGCGCTGGCGCGCGCGACACGTCAGGCGGGCCGGATGAGCGCAGGCGGGTGCAAGGCGGTGTGTGGCTGAAGGCGACGCGCGAGCGAACGGCGGCTGGGTTGGCGCATGGCGAGGATCGCGCTGGAGCGGGCGAGGCGCGGCGGGCGGCGCGTCTGAGGCTGCGTTGCGGCCTTTGTCGCGACCACGAGCGACGCCGGGCAGTCTTGGCGGCCACCGCACGCGTCGTCGAGCGGCGATGGGTGTGCGACGGTGGGGCTTACGTCAGCGTGGCGTCGCGATGCGTTGGGCGGGCGGGCGTAGGCCGGGCGTGCGTGCAGTCTGTGTGCAGCGCAGTGTCGTGAGCGGTGTGTCTGTGCGGCGAGGGGGTGGTGCGTCACGGCGGCTAGGGCCTGGGTGGCTCGGGGTGGCTCGATGGTGTGGCTAGGGCTGCTCGGCTAGGGTTTTAGGAGAGAGAGAGAGAGAGAGAGAGAGAGAGAGAGAGAGTGTGTGGCTATGAGGGGAAAAATTAGGGGTTTCTTGATTTTCCTTCTTTTCCTTATTTTTAAATAGGTTAGGAGACCTAAATTCCTTTCCCAAGGCTTTTCTCTTGCGGTCCGGCTAAAGAAATTCTTTTCTCTTTTTCTTTTAATTAAGACTCTTTTCTTAAAACTCCACATTCACCATTTAGGCAAGGCTCAAATCCCAAAAGATTTAATTAATTTTCCAATTAATTTTGTTATTAATGGGGAAGGAAAGCGGGGCCGTTACAATACTCCCTTAAAAGACTTTTTCGTCCCCGAAAGTCCTAAGACTGGAACAACTCGGGTAATGAGTCCTCATCTCATCCTCTAGCTCCCACGTCGCTTCCTCCGCCTCTCGATGTATCCAAAGAACCTTTACTAAACTTATCTCTCGGTTGCGCAATACCTTGCGCTCATAAGCCAAAATTTGCACGGGTTCTCCTCGAAGGATAAATCTTTACTCAACTCTAGGGGCTCATGCTCTAGCACATGCGAAGGATCTCGCCACGTACTTTCTCAACATCGAAACGTGGAACACATTATGCACCACCGACAAAGACGGGGTAAAGCTAACCGATAGGCCCTTGCTCCGATCCGCTCAAGGATCTCAAAAGGCCCTACAAACACAGGGCTCGACTTGCCTCGCTTTCCAAACCTTAACACCCCACGCATAGGTGCTACTTTTCGGGAAAACATGTTGACCCACCTCAAACTCCAAATCTCTACGCCTCACATCGGCAGTAACGCGTTTTCGCCTACTTTGTCTTTGTCAACATGCGAGCCCTTATCTTACGTGACTGCGTCGTTTGTCATCCGAAGTAACTCGGGTCCCAGACACGCCTATCCCAACCTCCTCCCCGAACATCGGGGATCTGCAGTGGCTACCATACAACGCCTCGAATGGGGCCATCTCGAATAGTCGCCGATAGCATTTGTTGTTGTAAGCGAACTCCATCAATCATGTCATCGGTCCCAAGCGCACGGGAAGTCCAAGACACACGCTCTCAACATGTCTTCCAGAATCGATTCACCCTCTCGATCGACCATCGGTTTGAGGGTGGAAGGCGATCTTTGAAGCCGCACTCGATTCCCAAACCCTACGGGCGCTCTCTAGAAGCGAGATGTGAACCGAGAATCCCGATCGATACTATCTTTGCGGGTACCCCGTGGTACCGCACAACCGCTCAAGGAACAAGCGTGCCCTTTGTTCCACAGTATAACTAATCTTCGGGAATAAAGTGTGCACTCTTGGTCACCGGTCCACTACTACCCGGATCTGCGTAAACCCTCTCGGTGTCCTCGGCAACCCGGAGATAAAATCCATCGAAATCTCGCCCCACTTCCTTTGTGGAACACTTAACAGCCGCAACAAACCTGCGGGGTTACGCACGGGAGCCTTCACTTGCGGCGGAGTTAGACACCGGCTAACAAACTCGGCTATATCCCGCTTCATGCCCATCCACGAACGCCCGCTTGAGATCTGGTACATCTTGGTACCTCCCGGGTGCCAAGTGAATGGGAACTATGTGCCTCGGCGAGCAACTCTGCTCGAACCTCTGCGTCATCCGGGATGCACAATCGACCTCGGTACCTCAAGCCTTCGTGCGGTGTCACAACAAAGTCGAAATCGCCATCAGCCTCAACCCTCTCGAGCATCCTCCTCAACTTGGGATCACTTGGGTGATCGCCGATGATCCTCTGCTAGCGGCGACGGTGAGCCCGATGCATTTGGGCTACCACGGCGGTAACCTCTCCCAACAAGATCGCAATACCGGTTCGCTCAAACTCTTTCCGCAATTCAACTTGGGAGCTCGGCAAAGGCTCTTTGAATGCGACGTCTTCCTACTCAGCGCATCAGCCACAACATTGGCTTTTAGGGATGATACAAAATCTCACGATCGTAGTCCTTTACTAACTCGAGCCACCTCCTCTGCCTCATGTTCAACTCCTTACGAGTGAAGAAATATTTGAGGCTCACGGTGATCCGTGAACAATGAATCCTCTCACCATATAAGTAATGCCTCCAAATCTTTAGAGCAAAAACAACAGCATGACCAACTCCATATCATGAGTTGGATAGTTCTTCTCATAAGGCTTCAAGCTGTAGGGAAGCATAAGCTATCACCTTCCCATGCCGCATCAACACACTGCAGCCTAAACCATACTTGGAAGCATCACTATAAACTACGAAACCTCCTGTTCCTTCCGAATCGCCAACACAGTGTTGTCGTCGCTAAGCCGAGCTTAAGCCGGGCAAAACTTTCCTCACATCTAGCATCCCAAACAAAGTCAACACCCTTCTTGGTCGACGGGTTAGGGGTCTTGCCTTATATGAAAAGTCTTTCACGAAACGCCGGTAATAACTCGCGGACTCCAAAAGTCTGCGTATCTCGGCGACCGTCGTTGGTCCGCCCATGAGCTAATCGCCTCTATCTTTGCGGGGTCCACCGCTATACCATCTGCCGACACGATATGTCCAAGGAAGGCTACTCTCTCTAGCCAAAATTCACACTTAGAGAACTTTGCGAACAAGCGGTTCTCACGCAATCTGTGTCAAAACTTGCCTCAAATGCGAAGCATGGTCCTCCTTTGTCTCGAATAAATCAAAATGTCGTCTATGAATACGATGACAAAGTTATCCAAGAATGCCTTGAACACCACTGTCCATCATGTCCATAAAACGCTGCTGGGGCGTTCGTGAGTCCGAAAGACATGACCACGAACTCATAATGACCATACTCGATCTCGAACGCGGTCTTGGGATATCTCGCATCTCGAATCCTCGGTGATGGTACCACGACCTCAAATCAATCTTAGAAAACATCGAGGCTCCCTGCGGTGATCAAACAGATCATCTATACGCGGCGGGGATACTTATTATTCACCGTGACTTTATTCGGTTCTCTATAGTCTATACACAAGCGCATGGATCCATCCTTCTTCTTAACAAGCAGACGGAGTGCTCCCCACGGGGACACACTCGGGACGGATGAAACCTCGATCCGGCATCTCTTGTAAGCGCACTTTGAGTTCTCTCAACTCGGTGGCGCCATACGACACGGGGCTTTGGAAATGGGAAGAGTCCCGGCTCCGGCTCAATGGTGAAGTCCAACTCCCGCCGGGGGTAAACCCAAGCAACTCTTCGGGAAAACATCGCAAACTCTTGCACCACGGGGACCATGTCAGCGATCAACGCAAAGACTACTATCTCTGGCGTGGCTTTGCCAAGAAGCCCCAAGCTCCTCGAGCCAACAATCTATGGGCTTTACATTTCTTTTGAGATCAATGGCGGGCAAGTTCCGCCACGGACACCGCATGAAACTTGAAGCTCGGCCTCGAGGCGGCCTAAACACCACTTCTTTCGTGGCGATCTATCAAAGCATGGTTCTCTCGCCAACCAATCCATGCCAAGGATTACATCGAAACCGCTCATAGACGGCACTATGAGGGTAGCCTCTAAAATCTCATCGGATATCTCAGATCGGCCATGCTTAACTCTCATCGCTAGCTAACATACTCACACCCGGAAGGAGTGGCAACACACACTCAAACCCTAGAGGTTCGAGCTCCACACAAGCTTGTCTAACGAATGCATCGGAAACAAAGGAATGGGTCGAACCCGAATCAAACAATACAAATGCATAGTCTTTGTAAGACAAGCAACGTACTCACCTCGTTGCATCATCGATGCGCTCCGCCTCTGGCGAGTAGTGGCAAACACTCGGCCGGCCTATTTGTTGGGCGGTCCGTCTTCCTTGCATCACGAGTGCGAGACGGCGGTGTGCCCTCCTTGCCACATCTCGTAGCAAGCGCGGGCGATGCTCCACACTGAGACCATAATGTGCCTTTCCGCACTTGTTGCAATGAGTCAATTTTGCTCGCCCCGCCCGCTGGCGATCTCGGGCTCTATCACGAGGTCGGTGCTGATCTCGACCATCGGATCGCCTGCCGGCGAAGTCTGGCGACCGATTGAGCGGAAACCACTAGAAGTCCCGGACTTCCTCTTCGCCGGAATCTGCTGGCAGTCGAATCGACCGAAGTGGCGCAATGAGAATCCTGCTGATGGCGGATACTTCGGGTTATAAATCGTGGCCAACTCTCATCGCTCGATCATAACTCTCGGGAGCGAGTGCTCGAACATCCCGAGCAACCTCCTTCCTCACCAACAAATGAACTTCTTAGTCTTGAGCTCCTCGGTGGCAATGAGCTCCGGTGCGAAATAGCTATACTCAGAGAACTTCTTCTCATAGGCGGCAATACTATCTCGATCCTGTTTGATTTGAGAAGGCCTCTGCCATCTCTGCTTGAGCCTCGTCATTAACATACTTAGCTCGAACTTCGTTCTAAAGAACTCCTGTGTGGTGGAGAAGACCCAGTTGGTCTAGCTCTATCTGTGGACTCCCACCACCACTCACCGGTGTGTCGGAGAGAACATGGGCCGCACATCTCGGCCTCTGTACATCCTGGGCATCCCATAACTCTAAAGATGTACTCCATTCTTGCCAACCACCGATCGCCACAAGTGGGTTCTCTGAAGCATCAAATTCTCTTGGCTTCCACTTGGTGAAATCTTTCAACCACTTGCCAAACTCAGCGGCCCCCTCTGTATTTGTCAAGTGAGTCCGATCAGTCACGATGACCTGCCCCTCCGGTTGAGCTACAGGGGCTACCTGGGAGCTGCTGGGGTGCTCTTTGCATGAGCTGTGTCAATCGGGCTATCTCTGTGCCCTAGACTCCTCTCTCTGCTGCTGCTAGCCGCGCTTGAGTCTCGCTCTCTGCTCGGCCATTAGGCCCATCATCATGTCTCTCATAGCAGAAATATCTCCTCTGGAGCTGTACCTTGAGGCATAGCAGCCTCGCCCCTTCTCTGGGCAAGTTAAACCTGGTGCCACAGGCGCCTACGAGCTCGATATACCTCGGCCGCTTTGGCTCTACAAACATCTCTATTTGCGATTCAGACGGACTGCTCCACTACACGTGTAACCTAGCATCTTGGCGATCTACACGGAAACCACAACAGGTTAGTCCACGCTCGGACTTTCTCTGTCAACAAAGATAACACATGTGTAACGCATATAGTATCATAAACAAAACCCTTAGCTTATTGAACTTAGACAAACACAGGGCCTTGGAGTCTTTGGAGATCATGGGAACACAACCTACAAACAAAGTTAGTCTCACAGAATCTATGACTCGTGCTCGATACCAACCTGTAAAGACCCAACCCGAAAATGGGACTAAATCTAGATCTTTACTCGGCATGCAAGTGAAAAGCTTAAAAGGACCCGGTGGGTCGGTTTGTAAAACTTTTCAAATATAAGAGTGGAAAACATTAAAAACAAGGTAAACATTCATTAAGCGAGAAACGAACCATTCAAATTAAAAACGATGGATCGATCAAGACTTTCCTTAAAACATAAAATAGTTCAAATCATAGTTTTCCCTACGGACCTAAGTCCAACTACATCTTTGAAATCCAAAAAAAGCAGTAAAATAAGACACGGCAGAGTGTCAGTGAGCATCCATGATCTCCCGGCTCTCTCCGCTAGCCACCTCGGTCTTTGTCCCAAGTTACCTGTGGAAGAAACCACGATAAGGGTGAGTATAAACATACTCGGTAAGAACCCCGACCAGAGTACGATACGATGCAATCTATCATCTAGCAACCTAGTACACATGCCACAAATATCAACACGGATCTTAGCTCAACGAGCTCACAAGGCAAATTCGGAATCCTCGGAAGTCTCTACTTACGCCTAATGATTGGCTCTCAAACCAATCCCGGGACATCTCCAAGGGTCTTTCTCCTCGGCCAATTGATCGGCTCAAAAACCGATCCCAAGATGTCCGACACCCTCGAGGGTCTTTCTCCTCGACCAATTAATTAACTCTAAAGTCAATCCCAATGGGTGTCCTCAAGGGCCTCTTACCCTCGCTATAAAACTGGACTATCGGGAGAGTACCGAAGTCCGGCTCTAAACGAAGGAGGCGGTGTACTCACGAACATTAGCCCGGGAGCTCTCCGAACCGGCTACTAACGGCGTGTCGCGCGCACACCGCATGCTCTTCGCAACCGGCGTAAATGCGGGGCCTAAGGGAAAACTACGCGGGCGTGCACGCATGCCTAAGACTCGGAAAGCGGTGTCGCGATCACAGTGAGTGCGAGGCCCTCGGCACTCATCTGCGTGCACTGTACCACCGACACGAAGCTAAGAACCGGCCAAGGTAGGCTTGCACCGTTGGCGGGGTTCGCGCCTAGCGAGCTACAAACTAGGCTTATGCCAATGAGGTAGCTAATCCTCTTTGGTCGCCGGGGAAGCAAGGTGCGTTATGCTTCGCTCTACTCCCGACCGGTGGGGACAAGGTACGTTATGTCCGCTCTCGGCCTCTAGATGATGACAAACCCTATCATACTAGCTTAGACTACCAAGCACGTGATTCTGGCTAACATCCACAAAGACATCTGTCATACATAGCCTAGCATGATACTACGAGCTTAAAGCAGAATCTCAAGCATCTTTGGAAGAACAAACCTAGCATGGCACTAACATGTATAAAAGGCAAAACATGCTAGCAAGAATTCAATCACTAGCTATCCTATCCACTAACATGCTCATAAAGGTAAACAAGCATACAAGGCACAATTAAGAAAGCATAGCAGTGGTCCACACAACCACGGTGAGGAAGTCCTTACACTGGAAACAAGTGGAGAATAGCTATCACAACCAAAAGACCCTCGAGCTTAATACGAACTCGAGCAACCTAGGCATAAATAAAGCATCCTAAGTAAATACATACAGCAGACGGAAGCTTAGAAAACACAAAGGGATTGGTTCGGGAATTACCACCGAGAAGACACGGGCCTCGCGCAGGAGGAGGGTGGCTTGGCGCCGCTGGCTGGTGCGGTTTGGGCGCTAGGCGCTGGGCGCTGGGCGCTGGGCGCTGAGCGAGGCGCTGGCGCGCGCGCACGCGCGGACGAGCGCGTAGAGGCGGCAGCGCGAGAGTGTGCGCGCAGGCGACGCGCGAGCAGCGGCGGCTGGTTGGCCAGGCTGGGCGAGGCGGCGGCGGCGGCGCTCACGAGGCTGCGTTGCGATCGTGGCGACCACGAGCGATGTCGGCGTCTTTGGGCGCAGGAGCGGCGTCGCCAGCGGCGATGGGTGTCGCGGCGGTGGGGACTTACGGTTGGCAGCGTCGCGATGGCCGGGCGGCGAGTAGGTGGTGGCGGCGTGGTGCAGTCCAGCCGCAGGGTTGTGCGGGCGGGCCGTGGCGGCGAGGGTGGTGCGTGCGGCTAAATTTGGGTGGCTCGGGGTGGCTCGATGGTATGGCTAGGGTCGCTCGGCTAGGGTTTTAGAGAGAGAGAGAGAGAGAGAGAGTGTGTGGCTATGAGGGGAAAAATTAGGGGTTTCTTGATTTTCCTTCTTTTCCTTATTTTTAAATAGGTTAGGAGACCTAAATTCCTTTCCCAAGGCTTTTCTCTTGCGGGTCCCGGCTAAAGAAATTCTTTTCTCTTTTTCTTTTTAATTAAGACTCTTTTCTTAAAACTCCACATTCACCATTTAGGGCAAGGCTCAAATCCCAAAAGATTTAATTAATTTTCCAATTAATTTTGTTATTAACCGGGAAGGAAAACGGGGCCGTTACATGATCAAGCCCTCCCGAGAACCTCCGGGGCTACTGGAGCTACAAGGAGGGGTGTCTCCTAAATAAACTCTGCCAGCTGGGCTATCTGTGCCCAAGACTCCTCACTACGCGCTACAAATTGCGCCTAGGTCTCCGCTCTCTGTTAGCTAAAAGACCTGCCATCAACTTCCTCATGGCTGGAGCACACTCTGCTCAAGGAGTCTCACTCTGCGGCGTGCTAGCCTCACCCCCCCCCCCCCCTAATCTTGGCAACTCATCTGCCAGGGCTAAAGGTGGCCAACGGGTCTAGACAACCCTGGACGCGGTCTCATCATCAACATGAACAGCCCAACTCCTCGGTTGGAAATACCAAACATCCCTGCTCCTCTAAGTGCAATCAACCTACTAGCGATCCACACAAAGCATAAAAGCTGGCCCACGCTGGGGCTCTCACTGCCAAACAAGGGTAACACATGTATACTAGATGCAGTATTGTAAAATAAAACCCTTAGCTTAATGAACTCAGACAAACCTGACAGCCACAGCGTGAGTCTCGATGATCATGGGGGCAACAACACCGCAAAGCGAGTTAGTCTGAGAATCTATGACTCTGTGCTCTGATACCAACTGTAAGAACCCGACACAAAATGCGGTCCTAAACCTAGGTTCTCACTCAGCATGCAAGTTAAATACTTTATCAAGCGATTTAGTGCTCATATTTAAAACCTTTCAAAACATTTAAAAGCGGGGACACTTAAAACATAAACAACAACCTTCATTTAAGCAAAGCCAACAAAGTAAAACAAGCCTGGCCAGTGTTTATAAAATCATACAATACAATTTAAACAACTTTTAAAAACGTCCCCCTAGGACTCCTATCCGTCTACATGCTGAACAAATTATGCAAACAAATAAAGACACCGTGCCGGCGACTCCCATGATCAATCAGCTCCCTCCGCTAGCCGTCCCGGTGCTGTCCCAAGTTACCTGTTTGAAAACCACAGAAATAAGGGTGAGTATAAACATACTCAGTAAGAATCCCCAACCGGGGTACAATACGATACATCAATAATCGGCACCTAGTATACATGCAAACAGTTACCAACATGGATCATAGCTCAACGAGCTTACAAAGCGAGATCACGGAATCCTCGGAAGTCTCCTACTTCCGGCCTAATGATTGGCTCTCATAACCAATCCGGGACATCTCAGAGGTCTCTCTCCTCGGCTAATTGATCACCTCAAAAACCGATCCCAAAGATGTCCGACACCCTCGAGGTCTTTTTCTCCTCGACCATATGATCGACTCAAAAGCCAATCCCAATGGGTGTCCTCAAGGGCCTCTTACCCTCGCTAACAAATCTGGACTATCGGGGACGATGCACAGAAGTCCGGCTCTAAAGCGGAAGGCGGTGTACTCACGAACATTAGCCCCGGGAGCTCTCAGGCCGGTGACTAACGCGTGTGCATGCTAATGTTCGTGAGTACACCATTCCTTTCGATTTAGAGCCGCTATTTCTCGTACTCTCCCAATAGTCGCATTGTTAGCGAGGGCAAGGAGGCCCTTGAGGACACCCATTGGGATTGGCTTTTGAGCTAATCAATTGGTCGAGGGAGAAAGACCCTCGAGAATGTCTGACATCTTGGGATCGGATTTTGAGCGATCAATTGGGCGAGAGAGAAAGACACCCTGAGATGTCCCGGATTGGTTATGAGAACCAATCATTAGGCCGGAAGTAGGAGACTTCCGATGATTCCGAAAGTAAGAGACTTCCGATGTTTCCAGATCTTGTTTTATGAGCTCGTTGAGTTATGATCGGTGTTGATAGCTGTTTGCTTGCATGTTGAGGTGCTAGATGACTGATGTATCGTATTGTACCCCGGTTGAGATTCTTACTGAGTATGTTTATACTCACCCTTATTTATCTTAGGTAACTTGGGACAACACCAGGAGGGCTAGCGGAGGGAGCTGATTGATCATGGGGAATCGCCGGCACTCTATCATTTATTATTGAATTGTTTATTCAGCATGTAGTTGGATAGGAGTCCTAGGGGAACATTGTTTAAAAAGTTGTTTAAATTGTATTGTATGTTTTTATAAACACTGGCCAGGTTGTTTACTTTGTTGGATTGTTTAATTGGAAATTGTTGGTTATGTTTTAAGGGTTCCTTCTTCTTATATGTTTTGAAAAGTTTTTAAATATGAGCACTAAACCGCTTGTTACCATATTTAACTTGCATCTTTGAGTGAGAACCTGTGTTTAGGACCGTATTTTGGGTCGGGTTCTTACGATTGGTATCGTGAGAACAGCAGTCATAGATTCTCGAGACTAACCCGCTTTGTAGGTTGTTGTTCCCATGATCATCAAGACTCCACGGCCGCCGCCAGTTTGTCCGAGTTCAATTAAGTTAAGGGGTAAGAATTTACAATACTTTTCTTCTAGCTTTTATGCCTGTGTAGAGTTGTGGAGCGGAGACGAGCGGTGAGTTCGACTCGTTGTTGGTTTGGGCTTAGAGAGCCATCATGCCAACTTCTCGCAGAAAGGCGAGCGGTTTGTTGTGTGCGATGAGAGCCCCGGTGTGGGCCGGCATTTATGCTTTGTGCGCAGATCGCGATGTGTCGATCGCACTCAGAGGGAGGCAGAGATTAGACTCCCATAGGCCATTTGTGGCCGAGTTGTTGGTTTCTCCCCAGTGAGAGGGTGGAGGTGCCTTGTGCGCATCGCCCGGTGTGTTGATCGCACTTTCAGAGGAGCGGGGCGCTTGGCATGTCCGACCGAGGAGCCGGACTGATCGTGTTGATGTTGAGGCCGCGCCCCGGGGTTGTTTAGCCCGTTGGCGAGTTGGCCCTGGGCGGTTGAGTTGCCTAGAGGGAGGGGTAGAGGCTAGCACGCCTCAGTATGACTCCTTGAGCAGAGTGTGCTCCGGCCATGAGAGGGTTGATGGCGTGTCTTTAGCTATCAGAGAGCAAAGA